>JAUCMR010000046.1:220742-239129 GCA_032357425.1 Enteromius argenteus | reverse complement strand
AGAGAGAGAGAGAGAGAGAGAGAAAGAGAGATGTACAGGACACATAGTCCTAGAACAGCGAGGACTAAGCAGCTGCTGGGCCTCTCACTTCCATTAAGTGAAAAGAGGGCAGAGGGTCAAAATAACAAGCGGCAACACGAGTCATTAACCTGGATAGCTAAAAGCCACATCACAAATACAACACTTAGTGTCTAGTCCTCTCTGAGTTGACATACATCTACTCAGTGCAGACTCCAAACATGAGTTTGTACTAAAATAAATAAGATGAACATAATAAACAAAAGGTTAAGCTGTTTACTACTATTTATGTTTAATAACACATCAAACCAATAGTTATATTAGCATAGTTTTTATTTTTTGCTATGGGCGGCAGAATAAAAATCTAATGGCCACCAAAAAAATAAAATAAAATAATAATAATAATAATAATAAATAAAATACATAAATACAATCGACAGTCATGAAATTATATTTTAGACTCTTTTGCTCTCAAATAATAACACACTTTTGAAAATGGCATTATTTAATTTGTAGTGCTTTTTACAATACTTTATTTAAAAAAAACAGCTTTACAGAAAATCATTGGATGCATGTAAAAAGGGTCACTGTGTCACTTGAAGTGTTATATGGATTTATAGCTAAAAAAACATGCACAAAACATATCTTTTTTTCTTTTTTTTGGAAATTGTGATTTTTGTTCCTTGTGTTTCCCATTTCAGTGGAGTAATATTAGGATTTGTCTATATTTGTCATCAAGGCTGCATTTATTTGATGTAAAGACAGTAAAATATATAGTTAAATATATAAAAAAATTAAATAAAAAATAAAAATTGTATTTTAATCCAATGTCATTTTTTCCTGTAAAGGAAAATCATTCCTGTGATGGAAATCATTCTAACGGCTTATTTGGAGCTCGAGTAGCATGTCTTTTTATTATTTTTTAATGTTGAAAACCATAATACAGCCTAATATTTTTTGAATATTTCTTCTTCTTCCCCAGGATTATTCATGATGAAAAAAGTTCAAAAGATGAACATTTATTTGAAACAGCATTTTTGTAACATTATATATGTTGTTATTGTCCTTTTTTAATCAAAGTAACTGATCCTTGCTGAATAAAAATATAAATGTATTAAAAGCTTTCAGTAAAATAAATAAAGGAATATATATATAAAACCATCTTATGATTATTATTATTTTTTTTTTAAATAGTACCATATTACTTTTTTATTTTATCTTGGTAAATATATCATAATTTCCCACACCTCCCATGATGCCTAACACTTTGATAACCTCTGCTTTATTGAGATTAATATTCAAAATCACAGGAAAACAACAACAGTGCTGTGCATCACCTATACCTGGAAGAAATCCCAAGCTAGACGAACACTGACGCGTAATGCATATCATGATATATTAAAAACCTGGTCCACCATCTGCTTCTGTACGATACCATTACACTATGGAGGCAGGTTCACATCGAATGTCACAGCAACAGCACAATGTTTCAGATGGTCACAATGTTACACCCCTACCTTTAAGAAATCTTCACAACAAAATAATTACTTAAGAACACATCGTTTCTGATCTTTCTTCCGCCACAGAATCTAGCATATGTGGAACAGACGGGATAATGACAGTCTAGAAAGCAACACAATGTTGTCGAACAATGTTCGACAACAATATTATCTTTGTATGTTATGCAAAATTTTATAGAGATCTCGGTCGGCTAGGCCCCATCCCGAGCAGATGCTGAGGGGTGAAGTGTGGTGTGGAAAGGTAAAGATAGCACTCACCGGTTCTTTAGCTTTCTGCGCTAACACTGCAAAGGTGGACAGCTTGCTGCACAGACATTTGGTGTGGGAGACTGCCGGCGATGGGAGCGTTTGGCAGCTCTCTGCGTCCCAGTTTTCTTCGCCAGCCTCTCTGTTGATAGGGTATAGTGACAACACACACAAACACACACACAGAAAAAAAGAATGAATTAATTGGGTCATTTCACGAGAGGGAACAGGAGAGACCGTAGTGAGTTGTACGGTGCCATGAGAACTAGTCGATGACAACCCCACTCCAACTGCTCTCGGCCACAATGGCCCTCAAGTCCACTGGCCTTGCTTTTATAATGGGCCATATAGTCTTTCTGCAAATATCTACTTGTCATAAACACTTTCAGGGTCTCATGGCTGTCATACGTGCCTTCCATCATCCTCTTACTCAAAGTGTTCTCAATATGTCATCAAAATGTCTAGCAGAAGCACTCTAATTCCCATCGTTCCCTTTTACATGTTATGTTTGAACTATAATTATAATGATGTGATTATTAAATCATTTTTTCATTCATCCATTAACAAGTCATTATGCCTGTATTTACACTACCATCCAAAGGTTTGGGGTCCAAAAAAAAGAAGTATTTATACATGAATTTATCTAACACAAATACTTAGTCTACAGTATATTTCAAATTTGCACATAACATAGCTGTACATACAAAACTGTCTATTATGTAATGGCTGCTAAAATTAAACTTTTCCAACACTAAAACAAACTACATTTCAAAATATATTACAATAGAAAACAGTTTAATTCATTTTAAATCATAATATTTTACAGTATTACTGTTTTTACTGTATTTCTTATTTCTCCCCAACATTTAAAAGGTAGAGTACTGTACATATGCACATATTTGTGTCATCTGTTTCAATTTTTTTGTTTTATTTTGTATTTTTTTTCTTGGACGTATAAGCTGCCAAAGTGACCATGTGAACTTAACATACTCCCACATATACACATCTTAAGTTCAGGGAATAAATAATGGGAATGGAGGAGGGGGAGTTTTAAAACATTTGTTAAATGTAAACTGTAAAGCTTCATGTTGATCCTCAGATTAAACTCACTGCTGAGGCCAGATGGTCGGACTAAGAGGAACTTCTAATTATGGATTCAGCAAATAGTGTAACAAAAAGCACAACTGATTAAATACAGTATGTGTAACGTTCTGTTTCCACAACTGAAAATTCAACTTCAAAGCCAGATAAGGCTGTAGATAACCGGTCAAGTGTTGGGTCAGTTTTCCAGCAGTAAGAGTAGCGCTGTGCTCTTTGCTAGGTACCAACAATATTTCATGAATCATCACCATTGTGCCCTTGAGCAAGACACCTACTTAAGTCAACATGAAATCAAAATTCTGAAATTTCTTGTGAGCAATTAATCACTTCATGTTATTTCACAGGAGAAAACACTTTAGCAAATGGCAATTTGTCATGTTGACTTTACAAAGTTAAAGTGAATGAATCTTTCAAGTGAACACTGAATAAGTGAATTTCATCTTCTTCCATGCAATGATTTGTATTGTAAGCAGTAATAGCCTTTTCAGTTCACTGAGGTCTCTCTTTTGTATCAGACTCCTTTGGAGACTTTCAAATTCTGACTATAGTATTTATAAATTGACTTCTTGAATCTAAATGAGCTTGGCTTGGACAATACCATTTATATATCAATTCACATTGATGTTGCAAACATATCTGTAAGATACACTGCAAAAAAGCTTTTCTAGGTTAGATTTTTTTTGGTCTTGTTTCCAGCCAAAATATCTAGAAAATCCAAATTGCTCCAAACACGATATGTAAGTTATGTTAAGAGTACTCGTTTATTTTAAAGGTTGTATCCTTATTTGTAAATTCACACAAACAAGCGCAAATGGGAATTTGCATATTAAACAGATCCTTTATGTCTTATATATGACTTATATATTATTTTATGGAGTAAAAGAAGCAGGTATATTAAATTAATATCTTGAAATATGAATTTATGAGTCTGTAAAGTCTACTCAAGCAGCAAAAAAAGAGATAAAACCCAACGTCAACTTATAATTACAAGAATAAATACATTTCTAAAATTATTTTTTTTTAAAAACAGGTCTGTATAAATAAATAGTTCTCTCCTGTAATTATTCATGACTATATTCATTACTATTTTATGTTCCCCCAAGGTCAAAATTGTTTAATCAAATATTTTTGGACAGATTGATTAAATATTTGCATCACTTTTATGTGCAATATTTCTGTTTATCTTATTTACTAACAAGCTAGATTTCAGTTTAAGTCAATGTCTTTTTTTTTTTTTACAGTGCAAACTTTCTATGCAAATTAGGCTTGATATAGATTGAGCTATATTCACTTTTAATTTGCCTGGCACAATTAACTCTATGCTATTACCCGCTGTGGATTTTTGCTTAAAAGAGGTGTTTGTGTAGATTTTCAAGTCATCATGCCAGAAGTGATTCATCAAATGATGATCAAATGATGGAGAGGCACGTTATAATCAGGCTTTTATCCAGGCTTGTGATTTAGATTGCAATTGCAATATTTTAAAGTGTCAATTCAGGCATCTGGATCACAATGCAGTGTTGCTGGACAGGTCTAGTAAGGTACGTTAGATTGCAGTAGTCTGCTGAACATTTCACAATCTAGTCTCACAACTGCATGATGGGAATTGCACCATACAAATTTAATTTGGCCTATCCTAATCAATAAGAAAACAGTACTTTGAGTGTAAGCAATTCATGCCTAGTGCTAGACTTTTATGAAATATCAGTGCAACCTATGCAGAAGCAATATAAGATCACATCTGCATTGTCTACATTTTCATCTCTCTCTCTCTTTTTCTCTCTCTCTCATAAACATGCATCATTCTTTTCTTCAACACATATGCTCCCACAGCTAGAGCTCAATAAATAAAAACCTACCTAATGCAATGTAAGTGCAATCTTTCTCTTGCCTTGATCTGCAGATTGACACTTCAGAGGAAACTGATCTGAGGCGACTCCCAGTCAAAGTCTCTCTGACACCAACAGAAACAAAGATGAGCCGACAGACACGTGAATGGAATTCTGGGTATTTCTAGTTAGGCTAGGATCAAGCACCGAGCATCAGCTGCAAACCTCCCGGGGATATTAATCAACAGCAGGTGAACAGGAGCAGGTGAGATAAGAGATACAGGGCTTTGTGAAACATCATCTAAAACATTGTTTGGCAGGCGAGACAGATACTTTGCTTAGATCAGAAAGCATCCAATTACTGAGCTCTCAGAATGAGACAGGTACACTGTCCGGACAACATCATTTACCGCCCTTCGGGACATTATCTTTTATACTAGATTACACATGCTGGAAAGACGTTTTGTATGTTGGATGCCAGTATGTGATGTTTTTTGTTTTTTATTTAATTTAAAGTGCCATGTAAACCCATACTATATAAACATGTTAACCATTCAGTGCCATGGGGAACTATATACTGTATGTAAATTCTACTACAAGAATGCGTGTCAAAAATCCATACACATGCCATATAAACAAATAGCAAATATCAAAATCAAATATTAAATATTATATATATAATATCGGTTATAAATAATAAAAACAAATAAATAAATATTCAGCCTGGCAAATGGTCACGTTACACTGTATTTTATACAATAATAAGACTGTACACATGTTATTACTGTGATTTTAATGGATAAAAAAACTGTAAAAATGCTACGGTAAAAACCTGTTAAATGGTTGTAAATTTCTGTAAAACTTACAATAAAAACCGTAAACTGACATTCCCAGAATTCCCTGCGTTACATTCCAAATTTTGTTTGAATTTGATGTTTTTTTCTTTGAAATAACTATGTTTCTTCTTAGTTTTTTTTCTTCACATCAGTTATGTTTATTAGGGTTGTATGTTACATGTAATGTAATGCATATTTAAGTTTCATAAGTCTCACCATGATGATGTTCAGTGTTTGTGTGAATAACACTGATCACCTTCTGTAAATGTTCATATATAAAAGCTGCTTGCGATGGGCTTTGGTTCATCATGTGACTTTCTCATCACCACCCAGATTTCAGTACTTTAATAGGTTGGTATATTAACATTATTTCAGTTAATGTAATTATGGTATTTAACTGTAAATGTAACTTAAAACCTGAAATGTTACCGTATTTTTTACGGGCAGGTTCCGGCAACCACAGCTGCCGGTTTTTCACCACAACTTCACCAAAAAGGTCATGCAGGTACTATAAACCAAATTTCTAATTCCAGAAAAAAAAAAAAAAAAACCTTTGCATAAGTCCTACACAATTTTATTCACAATTAAAATCCTATCCAAGCACAACCTCCATAGCCATCTTTAAATAGCATAGAAAAAAGAACATGGGCACCCTGTGTACATACCCTCCCTCTTTATAGTATAAGCCAGAATGGTAAACAAACTTTGTGAACCTTTCCCTATGGTTTGAGGTTTTTCTCTCAGTAGCTCAGTAAGCACTTTCACTCTTGCGCTGCCACTCTGTCATACACATCAAAGCAAATATACATGCTAAAAGCAAGGGCAAACAGGGTAACATATGGAGAATAAAATGCCACAGCAGTCATTTTTCACCCTTTGGTATGTGAGTGTGGCTCCATTATTTAATTAGCACATGCTGTGATAGGTTTAATGAACCAGCAGCATGCTCCCTTCCTCATCAATGGCCCGCCTTGTGTTTGTGTTTAGGTCTCTGATTAAATGACCAGATCTGCCATGACAGTAGTCTGGGGGGATCAGATTACAGAACAGACCAAATTGACTTTGTCCCCTTTTGTTTTTAATATCCACTACAAGATGATCTGCCTCAAACCACAGGATGAAAACATGAGATAAACGCTGGTAAAAGAAATCAAGCTGTGGTGGATTACAGCTGCCGTCGTCTTGACAAAGGATGGCGGTTAAGTTGGACTCACATCTACAGTGAAGGCTGAAAATATGCCTTAAACAAACAAATTAAATGTGGATTCTGACAGCTAATCCATGTGAGGAACAGTTTTATTTCGGGAAGGCAATTAATTCTAATCTGGTTATAGGCACCTGCGTTATGAGCTAAATATGCCCTATATGATTACAGTGAAAGGGTGTTCAGAGAAGAATTATGGGAGTGTTAAAAATTAATGCAGAGCATAAAATGCTGAAAACAGGGGAAAGAAACACTGTGAGAAAGAAAAATGAGAAAGTGATCTGAAAAGGGAGGAAGTGAGAGAGAAAAAGACTGATAATTAGCTCTGGAAGTATAAAGGCAAGGAAATATTACATAACAAGTAGAATACAATCAATCTGGCATATCCTTTTCACTATACAACAGAAGAATTTTCTGGAACTTAGTACATGCAAAAGCATTCATAACCAATGTTAGTGATATATTCAGGGAAGTTCTGATAAATTCAGGAAAGAAAGGGAGCTGGTTTTAGGGGTACGTTCTCTAGGCACAAGGCTCAGTTTGATATTCTGGGGGGGGGGGGGGACTGCATGATTGAATTGAGTGTTATATGGTTTTTATCTGAGAGTACTTGCACGATAGACAGAATATTACCAGGTCATGTTTTTATAACTGCAAATAAAAATGGTTACAAACAGTTGTTAAATTTTTTGAATGTATAAGCATTTTCTGAATGAACTGTTTGAGTGAATGATTCAATGAATCACTAATTAAAGGAATAGTTCACTCAAAAATGAAAATTTTCCCCATGTTTTACTCACCCCGAAGCCATCCTGGTGTATATGACTTTCTTCTTTCAGATGAACACAGAAGCCGGAACTCTGCGATCAGTCAGTCAGTCATTTATGTTATACTTTTGAAACTAGAAATATTTTTGTTTCAAAAACTCATCGATCTGTTTCAGAGGACATGTGATAACCCCCCAAAGGCATATTTTATGATGCTGATATATCCGATTCACAGAGCTTCAAAATAATGGCCACTATCCAACCGCATTACCAAGTTTGGAAGAGCCAGGATAAATACATTTGAAAAAAAAAAACTGACTGTGTTCATCTTAAAACAGAAAGTCATATACACCTAGGATGGCTTCAGGGTGAGTAAAACATGGGTTTATTTTCTTTTTTGGGCAAACTATTTCTTTAAGGCAGTCACTTGAATGATTTAACATGTTTGAACAAAATGTCTGGGAAAAAAAAAAACACATCTATGACTCACTAAATGTCAATTTATGAGTGTATTAGTGGTTTTTAAGAATTGACTGTATGAATCAAGCTTGTCAAGTCACTTGTCGTCACCTACTGGCCTAATAATATAACGTGCAGAAAGTCATTAAAAAGTTCCCACCACTAATAAACACACTGACTGTCTGGAATGCAAAGAATGCAAAGAGTTCAGTGAAAAAAAAATGCTAATCAGATTAATATTTTTTTATTTATTTAATTGTTTTTTGGTTTTTTGGTTTCTTACAGTAAGTTAAATGTAATACGGATGTTGTGGTTTAACACCCTATAATAATGGAAAAACAAATGGGGGGTATGGAAGTGGAAAATAAAGTCCTCCATAAAACTTGTACACGCTCTCAGCACCAGGAGACCTTTCTAACCTCTTTTACTGTAGCTAGTCACCAAAAAATCAGCCTGAGCAAGATCTCGATATGTTTAGCTTTTTGGAGACTTTTGTTGAAGTCTTCTCCCTCTAAGAATTTCCTCCCAACACTACCAAAGTCTGCAAATCAAAAGTCCCAGATTTCTCATTACATTCTTCCAAGATCAAAGTATCTGGACTACGCTATCCACATTGATTTAATAGTTCTATACTTGTACTGGATGTCAAACAAATTCTAATTTGCCCAAAGGATTTTAGGAGAAACATCTGAGATAACATTGAAACTTGCACATACCTGCAAAACTAAAACTATCTCTGAGCAATCTTTCTTTTTTCCCATCTGGGTATGCTGCCTCAGATCTGAGCTACCACAGATACTGAAGCATTTAAAAAAGTAACAAGTTTTCAACCGAGTATGAAATATCATGTCCTTGTCCTCAGAAATAGAAACACACAATGCTTGTGATTCAGTGTTGCAATCATGTCGGAAGGCATAGAAAGTGCTTGTCATTGGTCTTTCACCTTTGCTTTCCTGAACATAATTGTTAAGCTTCTTTAAAGAGATCAGCCTTCCTCCCGGTGCTCTGATGGGAATGATTCCAGGCAGGTTAGCAATACGTACAACTAGTGGCCCTGAGCAACTGGTGTCACAGCTTCGTAAAACAACATCCAAGACGAATTTATCTAATTAATGACCACAGTCGAGTGTTAAGAACATTGCTTTTTCATGACCTGACCAAATAAAGGATGTAGAACTAAAAATAACCAATGAGTTAAGATGTAGCCAGGTAAACTTCCTTTATGTTTTTGCCATTTTATACGCCACAGTTTCCAAGAGTTTGAGATCTTGACAATCAGATTTAAACAATTTGATAAACAGGTTCTTCTTATTTAATATACTAATGTATTTACTAACACAACACTCACAGGGAAGATGAGAACATGATTTACATGATTACAAAAAAAATGATGGGTGATTTTTTACTTTTCCAACTTTCAATGACACGAAAGCTTTGATTTACAAACTCTCCCTTCTATTGGTCAAAATTATTGCTTTTCATTTGCTAAAAAAATACATTAAATATGTATGTACTCACCACAGTGGTGTAGTCTAACTCCACACAGATGCTATATGTAAGCAGACAGACGCTTGCTGAGACTCAATCTGCTGGTGTTTCGATTGACACACTAACACTGTCCCCTGCCCTGGGAGCCACTCCCCCAACAAACACACACATACACACACTTGACTTCCGCCACACACACTCTAAACCACCAGCGGAGGCAAGGGGTTATTTCCGCATCAGGTGTTTTGAATCTAAATATAGAACACTGAATCTTTAGTGACTTACATATGAACTCAAATACTTACTCATTGAAGAATAGCACAGAAAGCTCACCCAACGCGTGTGTAATGACATGAGCAGGAAGCAGGAAGAAGATTACATTGGGAGGAACAAATATAAAGAGAGAGAGTGGCCCGGTGTAGAGATGTAGGTCTAGCCGTGGTAAGACAGATAATGGCGCATGACGCTGCTCTCGCGGTGAGTTGGATTCCACATTATCCCAGTTCAGCTCATTTTAACCATAAGATGCTTATGGCTTACTGCCTCACTTTATTACAGGAAGGGGGGGTTGTAACCAGGGGTCGCACAGGTTGCGATATCACAGCGAGGAGGGAAGAGCCGTATCCACCCAGATATTTCACTAAGATTAAAATCTCTGTAAGCCAAATGGATCCAGGAATCACTATTAAGTTGCTGTGATTATTTTCTCTCGTGGTGTCATAAAAACAGAAGATGTTCTAGCAGCTGATCCACAGTCCATTGAGTGGGAGAAAGTCTGAGTCACGGCCTCGTTAGAGAGAGAGTTCCATGCTTATTTTCAGATAATGAGCGGGTGCACAGAGAGTTCAGGAGTCTGTAAACCAGACTCTTGTCCTGAATCACATGCCAAAAACATCCTACAATGCCTTCATTCAGCTGTAAACGTATACAGCGGCTTTACAGTGACCTGAAACAGATCTGTGATACAGTTGCAATTCTCTGCAATCTGAACAGAAAATATCTAAATTCTGTGCATGATACACTTTTTTATTAAGTCTCTATGCATGGTATCCTTGTAAACATATATACACAAATACTGTTCAGGACTTCATACTACGTACATAAATATGTATTATATTATTATTTATATTTATATCATAACAACTCTTAGGGGGGTTGGTATGGTAATGTACAAGACAATGTTAATGTGTTTCTGCTGCAAGTTCTGAAAATTGCTAATGCCAGTACATCCTCAACATGCTGCTGTGAGCATGTAAGAAATACTGCTGCTGCACATTAAAACATATTAAATAAAACCCATATATAGCATACATGAATCACCCCATAGCAGACCTATACAGGTGGACCTGGGGAAGCTGGAGGGTTTCTGAAGTTTGTATCATTATGTCAGATTGAATTAGACCTGTCAGACTGCACCACCTAGAAATTCATGACAGAACTTTACATATATTCTTTCCACAGGAAAAAGAAAGAAAGTGGCAGAATTTCTGGTTTCTAGGCTTCTAAACTGTTATATTTATATAATTACAATAAGCTATCTCAATTTAAATGATTGATAATGGCATTATATTATGTTATACTAATAGTAGCCTGAACCATTTTACATCTTGGTAGATGTTTTACTACGCATACCTGTACACACAAATATGTGAACCTTTCACAATCATTTTAGACTGTTACAATTTAACTTCAGTTAATTTCATTTAATTTAAAACAGTCATACAGAGCCAGACTCAATCTTAATTATCAGAATTAAGCTTTAAAACATTACATATTCCAGTTATTCTAAACATTTAGAACATTCATGGTCAAGTTCCCAATCATTTAATAAAACGTTCAGATGCTTATTCATCATCAAGTTTTAATGATCAATCCATTGAAATTCATAAACAGACAGCATGACTTACTCATACTGATTTATATTTATTTTCATTATAATGCCACTAATTTATTTTAACTGTAGAGTTCACAGCCTTCGCTACTAAAATGTATTAGTACGAACAATTATCAACTAGATGTCAATGGTTTTAGATAATTCAAACATTTATAATTTACAACTCGAAAAGACTGTGAATCCAAAGACAGTGACTGACAAATATCCATCCATTTTTAATCGGGCGAATAGGCATAACATCATTCTACAAAAATTGTGCTTTTTGTTGTAAAGTCAAATTTAGTTGATTGAACTGAACACAAGATCTACACTAAATTCTGTCAGATTGAAGTAAAAAAATAGCCCTGTGTGTGTGTGTGTGTGTGTGTGTGTGGCTAGTAGCTGCATGCTTTCACACAGCAGTGGAGTGTGGTGGCCTAAGGGTGATGGATGGCAGTGGTGCGGATTAGGAGCCGGATTAAAGCATCCATCCCATACCTACTCAGAAAAAGGTTGTTGGGATCAACATCCTGTTATTTACTCTGTCACTCCACTCCCTCTGGCATGAGCCCTGCCCCAATGAGCAGAATTGGATTCTAGGTCAAAAAGAGAGAGCTGCTAGTGGCAAGGTTGAATTCCCAAACTCAGCCTCCACAATCTGGAAAAATGGAATGCTTATTGTGTAATGAATGTGCATGCTACCATACAGGGTTACTAAAGCCTGTAGTAAACTGGGGGTTCGCTCCAACAAGGGGAACTGTCTTGTAAATTAACTGTGGAGGTAATGTTAGGAAGCACCAAAGATACCATTTGAAGATCACACAGTACTAAGGAAATTAAGCATGCATCTTAAATTACTTAAATTAGCACATAAGTATAAGTTACAAAGTTCTCATGATTGCTAAAAACAAACAAACCAAAAACCTTTCGATCTATAGGCTTAAGGCCTATTCACACCAAGCACAATAACTATAAATATATTGATAAAAATATAGTTTTAGAAATCGTTCTCAGAAGTAAAGAATAGTAGAGTCCACACCACAACTATAATATACATGCACAAAGAAATCATGTCATTGTCGATGTCATCAGAGCGATTTTTTCCAGCGGATGAACAATACAAACATTGACGGGCAATCAGAATACATCCTGCTATTGCGAGCTGGAGAATTTAAAGCAGCAGATGCAAGCGCATTTAGAATATACAGACAATATTGTTGACTGGTGTGGACGATAATTTTGTTTTCTTTATAGTTATCTTTATAATTACGTATAGTTATTGTTCTTGGTTTGAATGGGCTTTTATTCCTATATGTTTTTAAATAAATAAATGTTATCTATTTTAGAAAAGGGGTCATTATTATTAGTAGTAGCAGTAATAATAATAATAATAATAATGACACCTTTTATTTATTTATTTGTTTATTTTGTTCATTCATGAATTCATTGTTAAAAAGTTTGTATTGGGCTCCTAATAAAATTTCTTAACAAATAATAACCTTAACAACCTCACAAGTATCTTATGACCCACATTGTTCTCAGCACACTTGTTTTAGTAAACATTGCATGTACTGATGGATGATATCATGGTGTTTTTAAAGGATGGCTAAATGGAAATCTCAGGGTATGTGGGGCATTATGATGGACTCAACTTACTTCTGTGCATACGACTTCAATGCAGAACATTTCTCATTAAGGTTGGACTTCAGAAGACAGATGGCACGGACATATGGGCATTTAAAACATTGAACTGTAAACACGAAGCTACGGCCAGCATAATGTCCTGCAGTTGCTCGAGCAGAGAGAAACATTTTAAAATAAACACGTGTAGCGGGCCATTGGGTTGGTGTGGGGTTTTCTTGCCAACTTCCAGTGTAATCCTTTAAATCGACTACGTACTTGCACACACTGACACACACTCCCAGATTCAGGCAGACACAAAGAGTCGATGAGGGCCATGTGCTCACACACACACTCAGTGGGAAGTGAAGCGGATGTCTGTGGAGATGAACCCTGCAAAAAGAATGATGTCTCAACTCAAGCTGTGCTAATGTCTCACAAAGAATCCTTAAATGAACAAATAATTACCTCACTGTCTTATCATCTGTGGGCTGTGACTTCTTTATTATTTTTTTCTTGTGTACAGGCTTTTTATCTATTTGGAAGCTGTCCAAATTTAGCATAAGCCCAAATGTAATGTTGAATGGATGTAACAAGTTCTGTAGAATCAGCTAATTTGATAAGAGAATGATCTTACAATTCAATCAATAGTCTACTAGGCTTTGCAGGTCATTGTAGCAAAATACAGCCCACTTCTAACATGGAAGGGATCATCTAAGTGACATATAAAATCAATGAACCGCAATATACTTTTTTATGTGAAATTTATGGGTGGATAAATATGAATTAGATGGTATTTACAGACCTGTGTGCAAGTTGTAACTCATAATGGTAAAACAGTCCATGAATGGCTTTGTAGGCAATTTACAAAGAAATTAGTGGGAATTGTGTACTGTAATGTTTTTTTTCAAACTTGAAATAAAACAAGATAACTGAAGTATGTTCTACAAGAAAAATTAATTTGTTTCCACTTCAATTCAATGTGACTTGAAATTTACAAAAGCAATTTCTGAGCGAAAATTGCTCTTGCATCCATTTTTGTCAGTCCGAATTCCCAGAATAATCCAAAAGTAAGATTTCATGTTACCAGGCTTTGATGCACGATGAGTTTATCAAAGCTATGGGGGAACCTACGGTGCATTTGAATATTTTAGGTTTAATGTCAATGTTTATTTAAACCCAGATTCAGTTCAAATGCTAATTAGTGCTTAAAGACCCTAAATCTCTCTCTGTGTGAAACAATCTCATTGACTTGACCTGTTTCAGCACCACGGACAGCAACATGCAGTGCTGCAGGGAAATGTGTCTGTGACTGTGTCTGAATGTACTGATTCAAGGCTTAGAACGACGACTGTGGAAATGTGCTTCAGTTTAATGCAACTCCTACACAACAAATTAACTGAAATAACCCTGAACGATGGTGATATGTCTTGCCTCTTCCTCTTGCAAATGAGGAAACAGAAGGGCAAAGGGGAAATTCTATACAAGCAATCTATAATCAGCCTCATTTGGATTAAAACTGTGCGATTACTAAGGTGGAAAATAATAAATAAATAAATCTGCATATATCACACTGAAATACAAGCATATACACTACTGTGAAAAAAAATTATAGACTTTTTTCTATGTTTTTGAACATAGAAGTCTCTTATAAATTCAAGGCTATCTGTTTGTCTGACTAATGAAAAAGAGTCAAGCAAACCGGTTTAAAAACCATCCATATTTTTGCATAACTGCACACATAAGCTGTAAGCTAAAACCTAGTGTGCTTACAATACTAACATTATAAATAAAAAAGGGCAAGACTGAAGCATAGCTTCTCCTTTTTTTCTGGTCTCTTTCCACATCAGCCCCAGGATTCACACAGAGTTCCACACTTTACAAAATGACAGAAGGAAGCCAAGGGACGTGAATAACTGGAGTAAACAAAAGCGCCTTTGTAGGACATATTCGCCTTGCTGCTCTCTGGAGCTGTTTCCAGTTTACCATGTTACAAACAGATTAAAGAAGCAGCCCTTCGTCCCTCGTCCCTTTAAGCCTTGCAGACCCTATACCTCTGCTGCTGCCCATATCCTATAGCCTGGGAAGAAGAAAGAGACAGAAAAGAGTGGCAAAGGAGGAGGAATACTAAAAGAGAACAGAGCATGCTACACACAAACGTGTTCAGAACTGGTGTCTTTTCTCTCATTACGCTGGCGCTAACTAGGCGATAAGAAACCACACGAGAGCACTGCTTTTTTTCTTTTTCCTCCATGAATGCAACGACATAGTTTTTTCTAAGATGTCTGTCTAGAATTTGTAATTTCCTTATGCTTATGCTCGTTTAGTCCCAGAACGCCCTTCTGCAGCATCAGCAGCACGACCAATTCAAACGCAAACACAAAAAAGAGAGAGAAAAAAAATATTATTATTTGATCTTCCGAGTACTTCACAACCAAAAATACATAAACTTAGTAATGTCCACACACTATAAGAAACAGAGGAAGATGTTAAGTTCTATGACACAATAGCTACGCCAGCTGCTGGTGTTGAATGAATGGATGTGGGCCATCAGAGACGTGTGTTCACAGACCATTGTGCTGCGATCTCCATCGATCTCTCTCTCTGTCTCCTGCTCTCATTTCCTGTGGATTAGAACTTCCCTGTTCACTGCTTTACACAGAGACTGTATCACAGCTCCCCTCGCTGTATTACAGGAGACCGGGAGCAATTGTAATGGGGGATATTTCTAACGCTCAAACTGTCTTCAGTCACACTTAAGTTAGAGTGATGACACTTACTCAGCAGATCTGAGTCAGCCGGTAAAGATCAGAGAAGTTCTCTCTCTGCTTGAGAAATGTGAATGGCTCACTTCTTCAATGTTTTTTTAAAATATGATTTACCAAAATCCTTGCATATATGGATCACAAATAGTTCTTATGCTATGTTTATTTCCTGTTTGAATATAACATGGAGGTCAGAATGATAACACTGCTTTTCTGAAAAAAAAAATAATACTTTTTCTAGCAGGGATACATTAAGCTATCAAAGGTGAGGAGAAAGACTTTTAAAGGGGGAAAAAAGTATATTCTAAAAGTTTATGTAAAATCTGCTCTTTCTTTTTTTTACATGCTAAAATGTTATTTTAAGCAAATAATAAAGGTACATAATATTTCTATTGTTCTAATTTGCGAGTTGTTTTGGAAAACAGCATCTGCTGTAAATGTACTACAATATTATACATTAAGGACAGAAGTGTCTGTGTGTGTGTGTGTGTGTGTGTGTTTGGAGACACATGCTCCTCATCTCATGTGAAGCACTAAAAGCTCTGTCCTTTTCATGGGGAGCGACCAAAGGCTTACTACAGCACTGAAAAGGGCACCATAACCTGCTGGCAATTAACAAGCACCACAGCTGATAAAGAGAGAGACAGAGAGAGAAAGAGGTGCTGGAAAAAAGGCAGAGAGAGAAAGAACAACAAAGAGGAACAGCGATAGAGAACGAGAGAGGACCAGGCTGATTCAACAGATGAAACAGGATGGGAAGCAGGCGAATAAAGGCAAAAATCGGCAAACAGTGTAGAAGAGAACTTCAAGGCCACAGGGAAGAGAAATGGAGGAAAGGAGAGCCGAGGGAGGGAGATCAGGGGGAGGTAAGGCAGCTGGAAGGAAAGGTGGCATTAAGATGAAAGAAAGCATGCAGAGACCAGTTGCACTTCAAACGAAGGTCAGGAAGCAAAACACAGCGATGTACAGAGAGGAGAAAAAGAGTAAGGAGGGTAATTAAGGGAGAGAGACAGAGAGAGAATGTGGACAGTGAAAGGCAATTGAGGGAGGAGAGAAAGAACTAGTTTGTTAACATATTTTATTATACATCTCTCTGGAATCTCTGGATCCTGATTGGTCAGTATTAACATTCTGCTATCAAATACCTGTACATGTGACCGTCGTCCATGGCAACTAAATTCCTACACTGTGTGAATGTGATGTATCTCATGGCTTTCCATGCTGTCTTTCTTCTCAAACAATACAGTAGTTTTAACTTTGGTATTTTAGTTACTTTTTTTTTTTTTACATGTTTGGAATGGAGCATATTGAGTAAAAAGTGGGTACATCCAAGCACCTCATTATCACAAATCATACCCCTTCAGGAAGGTACCTGATTAGCCTGTCTGTGATGATGTACATTATTTACTTTTATGTCCTATAAGAAAATTACTATATTAGAAAATAACAATTTCTTCAATTTAGAGTGAACAATTTAATTCCCTCCCAGTATCCTTTCCTTTTATACCATTTAAGTACTATGTTAGAAAATTACAGTTTAGTAATTTTAGGAAAAAGAAATCAATTTCAGAAAATTGTTATTAAAATTTTGCCATCTAAAATATACATTTAAATTCCACCATCTAATGAAAAACTTTTTTTTTTAATATAATATATTAATCTGCTCCCACTTTCTTATAATTGCTTAGAGGTGTCAGTCAACCAGACAGAGCTAATAAATGTGACAAACCATGTTTGCCCCTCTAGGCAAATGAGCAAAGACCATTTCTGAACAACATCAAAATCCATAAGTCCATGTAACATCAACACGCTCTGTACACAAACATCAGCAGCACATGTCCTAGCTGCATGCAATTTGATCCTCCACATGCAAGCAAATTCCACACAGCTTCACTCAAAACAAATTAACTACTAACAAACACAGCGCAGACTGATTCTGATAGCCTCCATTCACACACATGCCACAGCTGCAAAACCATGAAAGCGTTACTCAGCCACCACGCACACATTCATATAGAAACATCCATTATGTTATCATAATCAAAAGCAATTTGTTGCTTAGCACCATGTATTATTTATTTATTTATTTTTTTGCAAGCCATGATTAAAATGGCCCCAAGGAGGTTTAGATTTGGTTGGAGGGATTAAATGTGATTTAATGTGATTGTACAAGAGTAAAGCCCAGGCAGTTGTGAGCTTTGGAAGAAGGAAAATAAAACATTAAAAAGGAAACTCTGGTAAGGTCATTCTGTACATAAAAGAGAATTTATGATTATAAGCCATGCACGGTGCAAAGTTCATGCAGACTTAGGCTTTTTTCCCCTCTCTGTAAGTTCTCCAAGCTCTCGGAGTTGTTTTTGAAGAGTCTGCCCTCAAAAAACTTTTGTGAATGAATAAATGCAATAATCAAGACTGGTTGCAGAGTCACCAGGAAAATATTCAAACTAAGATTTTCCTTTTAAACTTTTTTATAGTTTCACATATGTGGAATCAGTATCTGGGAATATATTTTTTCCCTCATGTTGTTCAGCGTTTCAGAAACCCCAGGACCATTTTAAAAGCTAAAAAAAAAAAGCTAAAAAAAAAAAAAAAAATATATATATATATATATATTTTTTTTTTTTTTATTATATATACTTTATACTTTTAAAAGGTGTGTAT
>JAUCMR010000046.1:198297-210797 GCA_032357425.1 Enteromius argenteus | reverse complement strand
CATCCAATTCTTCTTCTCCTCGAAGCACCGAGGGCCTCCAGAGAGATTCATCCCTGAGTAAATGTCATCATATTTCACTTATGGAAGACATGCTTCGGACACAAAGTGAAAGTGATACAGTAATTGGTGGTGTAACAGACCTAAAGTCCACATTTCATTGCTCTGTTGTTCTCATGCAGCACTGGAAGTCCTCACAGCTATTCAAAGTTCATACAGAGATGGGAAATGAGCATTTAGCCCTGTTCTTAGGCACTTCAGATGCTCTGATTTTACTGTAAAGAGAAACTCGGCCAAGCATGGCTGAATCACTGTTGCAGTTTCCACTGACATTATACAATTTTAGGTTTAATAATTTAGCTTGAATAGAGATTGTTAAAATCACTGAACACAATATGCATACTCTCTGATGCATAAAAATTATACGCTTGTCACAAAGCACGAGTGAATCTCATTAGCATATTTGTACTTCTCCAAAGTTGTTCATGGTTTAGAACCTTAGAACATTTTTTCAACTTTTTTTTTTAATACCGTGAGGAGGCGCGTAGAAATGGTCAGGTCTGGCGGCATGTGATGACGAGGCACACCTGAAGTGAATAAAGCCTCATCACCGCCGCTGTTAAATGTAGAGCACGCCTCTCCTCGAGCGTCACCTTCCCCTGTGTGTGCAGGCTGGTGTCCTCGTAGATCCAGGAAGGGTGCTCAGAGGGACTCCCGCGCTGCCAGAGACGCGAGCCCTAACCCTAACCCTAACCGCACCTATTTTTTTCTTTTTTTTGCCAACGAGCCAGGATGCCAGGCTGTTTATCCCCTCGAGCACTCGATATCATCAGGAGATACAATTTTTTTTTTCTTTTAACTTGTTTTGTCTTTAGCACACTGAAAATGACGAAGAAAAAAAATACTACAATACTTTGTGTTGCTGAAATATCCCCTCAGACAGACACATTAAGTTTGATGGCAGTTCTATTCTGGACCATCATGTGCTAAAAATAACTCAAATTAGCCAGTTTCACGGCTAATTCAATGCCCAAGATATCGAAAGACCAAGAAAACAGACTATTTTAGCTAGGTTTGCTGTCAAAGAAAGAATAAAGGGAGGCGTGTATCATCCCTGCACTGAGAACATGGATGTCACAGGACAAATGCTGTGTGTCTCATCCAGCAATACTGCAGTTCTCATCAGACTAAGCAAATCAAATGCCAATCAGCTCCACAGCGCTTCTGACTGCATGTTAAACTATGAGTTAATGGATGACAATCACACAACAAGTTCTGTTGGTCTGGTCTGAATGGAGCCTGACTTCTATCTTCCCTCTATTCTCTAAGCTATCACTTCAACAATGCTATTTTGAGAAAGGGCCCTGATGAACCTTTCCTTCTTCAATAGAAAACCGTTCCAGACAAAGCTCTGCATCCTATCTCCAATGGCAGTGGGCAGAATGGGGAGGGTGTCGAGACAGGAAGTGTTTGTTATTTCCTGCTGGGCGGTCCTCCACGGGCAGGCAGGTCTGTAATGGTTTAGCCTGGAGTTGTTGAGACACTCGACGAGACACTAGCAATAATGGTCATTTCTTTGATGTTCGTTTGTTTCTTTCTCATTTCATTCAGCACTCTCTTCAGCCTTCAAACCAGCTTTTCCTTGCCCACATCCTGTGTTTTCATTCTCTCAGGCAGAATATTTCTCGTTTCCCCCTTATCTTTAGAAGTCTGAGGACTGAGTGCCTGTCATGCTGGCAGATCACTATGATTTCATTGGCCCATTTATTCTTCTATTCTCTCAACCGTGTTCTCTGTCTCTTCCCAAACCACTGACTGATTGAATTCAGTTCTTCTCTGCAGTCAGCTAAACACGACTGTACGTACCACAGCTTAATGCTGCTCAGAATTGTACACACAGTGTTTGGTTATTTACCTGAGAACAGCAGTTCGTCAAACCAGCAGACACAGTAAAAAAGAAATGATGGCCATCTTGGTAGCTAATTACATTGCAGGAAATGGGCATATAATTGCAGCTCCTATCTAATTGAATGAGGAAATATTCAATAAATCAGCAATAAAAATTAAAGACAACAGAGCTATAGAATTTGATAATCATGCTAACAAAATATTTTGTAGGGCGGTCTTATACAGAGAATACATTAGTTTAATTTCAGTATTAGTTTTGTGTTCACTTGCAAAAAGACCGGGCTTTTGAATTCTCCTGAAAAACTTTGTATTTTATCGCAAAACATTTAAGCATGATTGCGAAAACTGATAATGGTAACAATATGAGGTTAAAGGTAATATCTTTTTAATGGGGAAAAAAGAAAGCTTTTCTTTTTGTTCCATTCCTTAACTCTTGTTTTCAAGTGAATTTAGGTACAAATTTGATCCAAAAGATCCAAAGTGACTGAGAAATACTGTAACATTTTATAAAGCTTTTTTCCTGTGCTGACCACAAAAGAAGATATTTTGAAGAATTTTGACTTCCGTAGTAAAAATATTTTATGTTCAACATAAGAAAGAAACATATACAGGTTTGAAACAACATGAGGGTGAATAAATGATGACAACATTTCTCTCAACTTTTTTCTTTTTAAGAAAGATTCCCATTTCCCATATCTTTTATCGTTGACATTAAAGTTTCTCAAATTAAATCTCCTGGCTCAAATTCTGTCTGTCATACTGTAGAAGATTCACACAGACGGACCGACTATGTGACATGCTTTTATTCTCCAAAACCACTAACAAAACTACACAAGGTTAAAGAACATATAATCCAAACTACATAAATATGGGGGCAATCAATAGGAAAATAGTCTGTGCTAACCACAATGCATTCCGTGCAGTGAATAGTTGGCTGCCAAGAGCATGAAATCATCAAAACTCAATTTAACAATTCAAACCATTTTGAAACTGTATTTGGTCACTGCTAGACAGCATATGTAAAGTCTGTTGAGCATCACTGATTTAGGTGACTCATTCCCGCATTTAAATGCGGATGCAATGCTCAGAACTTGGCTGTCTGTACATGTTCTAGGCAGAATGGCATACAAACAGGAGAAAGATGTATAAAAGCCTTAAATGTGACAGAAGAGAGTCATATAACATGCTAGGACACCAGAGTGGTACACATTAAGTAGCAGAACCCTGACGGGACACTCAGAACCACTGCTGATACCAAAGGATCTCATTAATAACAATGATGGAGCTACACGCAGAGATGCAACTCATACTGTTACCACAAAAACAACATGATAATTGAAAACAACCCAAACAATAGTGTATATTTACACATTGTACATATCCCATTTAGGCATAACTAAAACTTGTTGCTTCTTTCTTGGATAAAAAATAAGATAGTGGCAATATTAGAAAATGCTGCAAGCTGGAAATAAACCTGCAAAATCACTAACATGCACTAACACATCATATTAAATATGACTTACCATCAGAAGACAGGGTGAAGACTTCTTTAGGGATGAAGAGTTTGTCGTCTGCAGAACGTGCCCAGTCTTTCATTCCTCTCCTCCCCTTCATGGGGAAGTTGATATCACTGGAAACAGCCGAAACTGGTTCTCGCTGGATGGTGATTACTGACAGAACCAAAGAAAGACGGATTAACAGTCTTAAAAGTAAAAAAATTAAACGCTTCACGGTAACATCTTTAAGAGATCTGCTCTGCAGGCCAACATGACCTTTAGTTGTGGCACTTTAGTGGATGCCATGGGAACTTACTGAGGTTGTTGGTGACGACCAGAAAGCTCTGGAAAGGCTTTTGAGCCTCTCCAATTAGATGAATGAAGTCTTCCACAACTCGCATCAGTAACATAGACCCCGGAGAGACCTAGAAGGACGTTACACGATCACAAAAATACACATAAAAAAGAAGAAAAGAGGTTTAGTTCCATTTTGGGTATGATCTCTGAAACCTCTGAAACCTACTACCTTTCAAAAAGTTTGGGGTGAATAATGCTTTTATTCATCAATGATGTATTAAACTAATCAAAAGCCGCAGTGAAGATATTGATAATGTTACAACATGTTTATATTTCAAAATTAGCAGCACAATCTTGCACAACATTGATCATAAGAAATGTTTCTTGTTTTCTAAAACAAAACAAAAAAATCAACACATTATGAATTTAAGGATTCAGCTTTGTCCTCTCTCTATATATGAGATGTATTAGAGCATAAAAGACTTCTTTCAAATACATTAAAGAAGTTATACCAGCCCCAAACTTTTGAATGGCAGTGTACATTATAGTGCACATAATTACCAAACAAAAACCATTAAATGTCCATAAACTGTTTATTGCAAAAAACTAAAGTTTGGCTAATAAATGTCAATAGTAAAAAGCTGTTTGTTACTGAAAAAAACTATAAATTCTGCCTCCAAATATATTTCACTTTCAGGGCAATTTTACAGCCAAATCGTGATAGTTTATGATGCAGCCGTGGAACGATAATGGAAAATAAGCATCCACGTGTGAGATGAGGCACAGTATACACCGTCATCCCTCAGCTCTCCACTCTGTCATGTTTATAAATTGGCAGCAGGTTTTAATTCACTAGTCCTTTGTTCCAGAAAACAGCATGCCACTTGCACATTTCACTGTGAAGTTCATCTGTACACGGAGACCATTTCTTAATTTAATTGGAATTTTACTCTTCCTTCACATGTATGAAAAAAAGCCATTTGTGATTGTCTGTGATATGTGGTGACGCGCCATGCCATAGGGGACTCCATTTATAGTATTTATACACTTCTGGTTTGCATTAGCTTGGAATTTATCCCAAATTAAATGTATTGTAATATGTGGCAGATGGTGATTTTATATGCATCCAGGCAAAGACAAAGCAGATTGGTGCTTGTTGTTGGTTTGAAATAAATTGGAGGGGAACTGACATAATTCTTCCCAAACAGACTTCTGGTATCGTTCACAAAGTGACGTAATTTCCTTAGTCTGAGGAAAATATGCTGGTTGAATGTCTTTATCATGTAGGTTGGATATTTGGATATTTTTCAGTACAATGAAAATGAAAGTATAATTGATTGATGTTGACAGCCAATCCTTGAAATTATGCAAAAACACAGTATTGTGTATAACATCATGTCAATCCCACAATATTCTTAAATATGAGCTACCATAGATTTTAAAGGTTTCATCATGTTACATGTACAAAAAACATGGTAGAACAATGAAGCCCTGTCCAAACTACATGGCAGCTCGTAGAAATGTAGTAAAGACACAATGATTGTATCATTATGTATATATTGCTTCAGTGTGTAAACTCAAGATTTCTCTGCTATTAATAACTCTTGTTGTACGTCCACTACGTAAGTGTCCAGATGGTGTGGCAAAGCTCTGTCTTAGCCTTGCTGCCCTTCAGTAACAATCGCAATATACTGTACATTCACAAACAGACATACAGTATAAACAGCGAGAGGCTGTGATGTGTAAACCTGAAGTGTCATGTTTATGTAAAAAGTATGCTACTGTTTTCAGAACTGTAACTGAAAATAAAAACTAAAATTGGTAGAAAAAGTTCTGGTAAAACAGAAATTGCAAAAATATATTTTCTTTAACTAGGCAAATTATCCCATTTTAGAGTCAAAATGAAATCAGCATCATTCCTGTTTACTTCCCTGCATGTTCCTGCTCTTACCACATATTTGGCCAAATATATAAAAGTAAAATATAGCAAACAAAAATACATTTCATATAATTAACAATCTTTCACCACCTTTTTTTTCCACTGTCCCCATCTGTCATTGTTGTATAAATGGCTTACTTGTAGTTCTGAGAAAAGTATTTTAAGATAAAAAGTCAAACACTTCCCCTTTAATATTCTGGAAGACAGAACGAGTATTGAGAGGACACTGTGAACACTCCAGCAGGCTCACAGGAGAAGATGATTATTTACAGAGCAGGGAGAGCAGGAGGTGTGTCAAAGATTTGCCTGCTCAACTGTGCTTTAACACCAAAATCTGGCTCAGTCATGCTGAGCTAAGCACCTGGCGCCCGCATACGTACACAAACATAAACGTTCACTGGAGTCACGAGCATGTGCCGCACAGACTTTGCACCGTATGTGACCATTAGTCACCATTACCTCCACATATCCCTTGTCTATAATTTAAAAAAAGAACTTCACTTGCACATGTACAGTATGAATGAACCCTAATACATTTGGACAGGAAGCGACATATGTGACTACAGCACACTATAATGGCTGCACAGGGGCAGAAGGCATCGGGCACTCATTTTGGCATACCAATGGCAGAGCTGCATTGCACAATATTGCATTTCAAAAATTAATGCAGGCATATTTTGGATGGTTGGCAGATCTAAAATTACTATGCTTTTGAAGGTTTTTGAAACAAGCCTGCATATATTTAATCAAAAATAAAAATTAAAACAGTGCATCTTGAAATATTTTTACAAAAGGAAAAAAAAATAAAACATGCATTCTGCATGACCATAATAACTTAACTGCCTTAAGAACTATTAATAAGCAGTAAATTAGGAGTTTACTTTGGCAAAAGTCATAGTTAATTGTTAATAGCAATAATTGACCCTCAAAATAAAGCGTGACCAATATCTCCTCAACAAGAACTAAAACATGTGTTGTTGAAATCCACGCCCTTTAAATATGAGCAATAATAATATAATATGCTTGCCTTACCGAACTCAACTACAAATTGGCACAAAAAATAAGACTTATTTAAGCATCTTTTGCTATTTCAACCAAAAGACTGGAACAAGAACGGATGTATTTGGCAACCCTGACACGATGTGCACTAGAACTCTGGACTGTAAAGTTTAACCATGCCATAATGTGTCAGTAATTTGACATTACCAGAAAACGCGTATGCTCTTGAGTGAGTCAGAATATGATCTCCTGCAGTTAGCTCAGGCCTGAGGGCATGAGTGGGTCCTCAGCAGAAAAAAATAAGGCTTCATGGATGGTTGAGTTGAGGAAAGTTTAATACCATGCAAAAGTGTCCTGGCTTGACATGGAAGTCACCATGGACCTCACTGCAGAGCATCTAAAGTCAAATAGTGTCTAATGGAGCGGTGTAATGCAAAGAGGCAGCTCTAACAGCACATCCCTTTCCCAACACACTTCACAGTCGGCTTCTATTACATCCAAAGCCAGTCGGATTACATCTGTTGTTAATCTGTGAGATCAGACCTGGCTTTGATGACACAGCACTGTCTGAGGGGAAATTAAAATGGCACAGATATATGTAGCTGTACTCTTTGTTTGGATATTTGCAGGTGCCTTGCAAGAGGCGAGGGAGGATATTTTACCTGGTGAGCGTCTTCCCACTTTTCAAGATTTTCAATGTCCAACATTAAGCTGATAATCTGGAAGAATTTCTGGAAAAGAAAGAAAAAGAAAAAAACAGTAAAGACAAAAAGATGGAAATTGTGTGATGAAAGAATTAAAAACAAAAGAAAATCACTTTGATGTTGAGAATCTGTTAATCTACACTGCAAATAAAATAATAAATACATATATGTTTTTTTAATTAAATAAAAAAATCTTCTTTGATCTAAATATATCTAAGTAAAATGACAACCCTAAAACTTTGTTTTAATAGGTATAATTAGTCAAAATACTACCCAAATTTGATACATTTACTTTGATACAAGATACATTTACTAAAACTGTGTGAGATGTTTTCAAAGAAAAATGTCAGATTATTTTCTACATAGATTGTTTTTTTTTTATTAATGATAATAATAATTATAACAATTATGATACTAATAATAATAAAACAAATTAATTAATTAAATTATGCATGGTGTATACAGCATGTAGTGTTTCTACTCATGTCAGTTAAAAGCTTTCATAAGCTCTTAAAAATCTTTACAAACAATGGAAAACATCAAAAGAAATATTGCCCGGTCACAGTTTTTGTCATCTACCCATTTATTACTTGTACCTTTACACACACCCACAGGCAAACACACACCTGCACGTCGTCAGGAGCTGGGATGTAGGTTGCTCGCTTGAAGGTGTCCGTCACATTTCGGAGAATCTCCACAGAGAATAAGAGGTCGCCGCTATAATAATTCTTACGGGACATTAACTCCAGGAGACTCCTCACGATCTGAGACATGCCCTCCCCTGCCAGGGTCCTCTGACCCTTCGCAAGATGTTCTCGCAACTACAGGAAAAGAAAAAAAACACGCTTTTATGCACAGACACTGATAAATAAACCTCAATAATAACCACAGAAGCATGAAGTAGCTCCCTGGGTTTATAAATAAAATACCAAATTAAATGAGCAGACCTGGAATTTTAATGCATTTTCTCCACCGATTTTAAAGGGAAAAATCTGTGGAATTTTGTTCATTTAAAAATGGTAATTTATGCTGAACTATTAGCTGAAAGAATAATTAATAAGCTAAAATATATGAACAAGCATGTGAAGAAAACTGCACCCGTATTGGCCTAAACCACAAATGCACCCATATACTTTCATTTTATCCACTTAAAACAAACTTAATCAATAAGCTAACATTAAAAAAAGAATAAATAAGCACCCTGAAGTGTAGATGCCAGGTAAGCCAGAGTGCAGAAGAACACGCTGGCTTTGAAGCTGAAGCAACATTGATCCAGGTCTAAAGCAAAGCGAAAGCAGTGTGAAAGTATCGACAGCCGTCTTAATCTACTTCCCATCTATAGTCGACCAAGCTGAGAGCATAACAAAGTGAAAACAACTTCTCCCTTAGTGAATCAACTAACAGAGTTCTTGTTTGCGGTCGAACGTCAGCAGATGAAGTGTTGACTGTCTAATGACAGTACTGTGAGTGCAGGAGGTGGCAGACAATGGCAATCAAAGCTAATTAAGCATTGTCTGATTATAATGAAGGGTTGGCGGACAGGTTAAGAGCACAATCAACCCTGTCACATCACGCCTCGGTCGAGACCAAATTAAAACCCACTCGGCATTATGAACTCAAAGTCAAAGGTCGTGGCTAAGGAATTAGAAAGAGCGTATGAATGCAGGCTGTTGAATCTGTTAGGAAGTAATCAATCATTACACAGAGGTCACACAACAACAGAGAAAGTACATAATCAATATGAAAGCTGTGAGACTGGTGTTGTTGCTTTTCAGGCTTTTAAGCATTTATGGTATATTTCAAAGGAAGCTTCTCCAAGAAGTTTTTTTTTTTTTGTGTGTTATAATGAGTGGGGATCCGACAGTGGAATTGAATCTTTTTAGTGTTTTTGCTGAGTGGTCATTGCCGTTATTTTCACTTGTGGAAAGTGACAGCAGCAATGTTCTCTCCAGAACACACAGCCCTTTAAATACACTCCATATGTGGCTTTTCTTGTGGCTTGTTATCTGGTCTAGTGAAACCACTAAACAAAATGCAAACGAAGGTTGTCTGTGCTTCTGGTATAAATTCACTGATGTATAGCTACAAATCTGCTGTATTAAAGTTTTATTAGTTAATATTCAGCTGCTCATCCATGCTATCTATTGAGCTACAAAATTCAGGGTCTGACAGTAGCAGATGGAAGTTGTCAAATAAAATGTCACAAGTTCAGCTGAGCAACTGAATTAGTCTCTATGTGTGATTCCTCCCTTAAATCAATGTGTAAACTGCAGACACGCATACTTTTGTCTTGCTTTCCAGTAAATATATCCATGCGTACTCAAAAAACATAAAAATTATGTTTGCAAACAAATTTCGGGAGGAGCACATATGAATGATTAACCACAGCTGCCGCCAATCTCCCTATTACCTGATTACCCTATCAGAGCCAAAAGGTTTCCTTTCAAATACTGCAAACTCCCCTTACAGTATTCGTTAGTAACTAAAGATTTGTTTAATTTATTTTGCTATATTACTAATATTAATAACACTATACTACAACTACTACTACTAATAATAATAATAAAGTTATAATATTAGTTTGTAGTTGTAGTTGAAGTAGCACTGTTAGTATGAACAAAACAGTATGTATGTAATTCATTTAAAAATAATAACTATTATTATTAGCATAAGTATAATTGTTAGTGTTATTAATAATAAAATGTATTTAATTATACTAAACTTATTTATTTTTATTACATTAACATGTATAATTATTTATAATATTATTCTTATAACTATTACTAGTAGTAGCATTGTTAGTATTATTATTAATAAAATATGTAATAATGTATATAATCAAATTAGAAATACTCACTGTATTATTATTATTATTATTATTAGCAGCAGCAGCAGCCCTAGTATAGCTCTAATAGTAGTAGTAGTAAACAGTGTATTTAATTAATTTAACAACAATTAACAACAAAGCACTATTATTTATGTTTTGATTATTGTTATTGTAATTATTAATAAAGCTATTAAGGAACAAACCTAATGATCTCTGAAACCAAGTAGAATTATCTTATAATGTATAAAAAGATGGAATACTTTAGAGCTAGTTTCTAAATAAATCACACAAACTATTTATCAAAAAAGTAAAAGATTGCTAAATAAATGGCATAAACAAATTAATATTCATAAAAGTTTTCCCCATTTTGTGACCTCACAGCATGTCATCCACATCCATGTACTCACAGATAAATGTAAATATCTATATTCAAGTGAGACACATCGGGCGAAGCTCGGAGGACCCCAGTAAGCAACTCCATTAGCGTCCAGCAAACAACGACGACTAGCAGATCCTACAGGGAAAAAGAAGAAAAAACAGATCGTTATCACCGTTGGGCACAAGCAATAACAACATGTCAAGGTTTGACAGACACGTACTGTGATGTTCGCACGCTTCATATAAAAGACTTCACTGGGACGCAGCACACGATAATGTCTGGGATAATGTCTGTTCTGAGTATTGTTTTGAGTCATTTTACGCTGCAGTAATCTCAGTTTTGCTTAAAAATTTCTGCCACTTGCATCATTCAGATCGAGGCCAATAAGACTCGACCATGGCCTCACCCCCGGTACCCTCGCTAAGACAAAAATGGGCCTGAAATTCACACAGAGAACGCAGGCAGATGTGGAAACGTAGCCCAGAAAAGTCAAGCGAATCGTTCTCTGCAGGAATTGGTTTTTCTTTTGGGGGTTAGTGTACATGACAGTCCGTGCTGGCCAGGATGTGGAGTTGATATAGATTACAGCTCACCGTTGACCTTATTCAACACTCTGCTCTGCGCTCCCACTTCAAAGACATAATTTATTAGGTCTTTCTGTTTTTATTAGGTAAAAATCACTGAGCGCCTTGGGTGTCTTTCTTCACTTGTATCTGAAAATTATTGCACGCTGTACTCAGAGGGCATAAATAACCCCCCAAAACTCCCACTGCGCTGGGAAGAGTTAGAAACTCTCAAGCCAATTTGAAGAGTGCAGAACACTCAATATATAACATTCACAAAACATGAATGTAATTGTGTCCAAAACGACAACATGTCAATGTGTGAACATTAAATCCACAGCCTAGCAAAGAAAGAAATGTTTTTATTGGGACCAGTGTAAGCTCTGCGGCAACGTCTGACATTTCAATCAGCCAAAATCTGACTTGATATCATTGTTATATTAACTTTCTGTGGCGGCACATATTGGGCTGTAAACATCCTCATTAAGTTCTCTCTCATACACCACTAATTCATCTCAATGGGCTTAAGAACTGAATGCTGATTAACTGTGTGGAAACCAACTTATTTTGAGCCTGTTGTGAGATGTTGGTTTTGGAAGCTGAGCGATTGCACTGTTGATGGAGTTTTATAATGTGGTTTAACCGATCATAAAATCTTTTAATAAAGCTGCGAGTCACGCTTAGAGAAGAAACAAATGTATCAGAGATCGCATTAGATATGGCATCTTTGGCTATGGCCAAAACAACATTAGATTGTAGTTTTAGAGTTTTATGTGATGTAGGCAGTGGCATACACTCTGAAGCTAATCAAGCTCGGATCATTAACTTTTCTTGAGCAGTTTTAATTTACTTGTAATTTGTCACTTAGCTGACATTTTTATCCAGATGAATGTACAATAAACTTTTTACAGGAATGCTTGTCCTTGAGCAAGCCGGGGATTCAGCTAAAGTGCACAATGGTCATGAATTAGTCCTTAGGAACTGCAACCTTTGATTACTCACTAAACCAGCAATTACTAGATCAAGAGGAAGATTATTAGTGAATAATGATTTAAAGGGACAGTTCCCTATGATTTACTCACCTTCAAGCTGTCCTAGGTTTATGAGTTTTTTTTGTTTTTTTTTTCAGATGAATACAATCAAAGTTATACATTGGGTATGGAAAGTATTCAGATCCCCTTCAATTTTTCACTCTTTGTTATGTTGCAGCCATTTGCTAAAATCGTTTAAGTTAATTTTTTTCCTCATTAATGTACACACAGCACCCAAATTGACAGAAAAACACAGAATTGTTTCCGTAGAGCTGTTTCCGTTGAACCCTTCCTAGAGCTGGCCGTCCGGCCAAACTGAGCTATCGGGGGAGAAGAGCCTTGGTGAGAGAGGTAAAGAAG
>JAUCMR010000046.1:175071-191587 GCA_032357425.1 Enteromius argenteus | reverse complement strand
CCCCCCCCCCCCCCCCCCCCCCCCCCCCCCCCCCACCCCCCCCCCCCCCCCCCGCCCCCCCAACAAAATGGTTCAATATTTTTTATAAAAAATATATAAAATAAAACTTATGAAATATAAAGTAAAATAGATAAATAAATAAAATTAAAATAAAATACCTCTTTAAATGCTGTCAGAACGACATATTGCATCAGATGCAGCTGCATTCTCTGTCTGAGATCATGGAGGATTTGTGTCTCAAAGCAAGAACATGATAAATAATAACCATATTCTAAAGCCTCACAAACTCAATAAACATGGATAAATGTGGCCTGTCTGTCTGCGCCTCCATGGGAGTATTGGACTCATCATCGCTCATAAAATCAGCAGCCAATGAGGAGAGAGATCCTGCATATCGTGGTTGCCAGGAGAGACAGCAGCTGCAGCTGAAACCCAACAAACACAGCTGAGCATTTATGGCATCTCACATTACTTCACAACATCATAAAAGGAAAGGCAGAGAGAAATCAACTGTATAATTAAGGAAATAACACTGACTTCAGCACATCAAATGGATACTTTGAGTATCCCTCACTTGTAATTCATACACACACATAAACAAACAGATGCATCTGAGCGTTCAGGGTTATCGCTATAGAAGTTCTGGGCCTTGCTCCCTTATTTTATTTGATTTGATTTCTTATGGTTTATGATTTCTCCTAAATCTATTTTAGCTGAATTACATAAACTGATGAGCTCATATGGCTGCAGTAAATCAAACGAAAGGTTCAGCGATGTTTTATTAGCTAATTCTGACATGTTTAGCAAGTTGCATTTTAACCTGAGTTTGATGAATTTGTAGACAGGCTGCTGATGTAGTGGACTGTAATAAACTGCTTGTGCATTTGTCCATTAAAGCATTTTTTTTTTAAGGAACAGCAAATGTTTCAATAAACATTTTTCCATTTATTTTGTTAAGGCAATGACATGAAAAATGAACACTATTTGAAAGAATTAGCTTTTTCGTAACTGAGAACATTACAATGATTTTGCATTGGGCCTTACAGTGTTTCTAGCTTCATTTCTCTCTCTCTCTCTTTGAAACAAACAAAAAGAAAGCATATCTTTTATGCATGTATATAAGATTGTCAGGAAACACTGCTCATTATATTTAATATCCAAAACTCTAGGTAAGAATCCAGGAAGGACACATTAACATGAAAGTAAAGATTACAAATAATTAACTATTAAAAACTATTAAAAAATATTTCTATTTCAGATAAATGCTGTTTTCAATTTTCAATTTAATTAAAGAAAAAATGTGTCATGGTGTTCACAAAAATATTAAGCAACAAAAACTCTTTTCAACATTAATAAGAATAATAACACACACAGCGACAGTGAAGATTGCGGTAATGGCTTCTGAAAACTCAGCTTTACCATCACTGGAATAAATTAATTATATTCTCAAATAGAAAACAGTCATTTAAATACCATAATAATATTTCATAATATTACTGTTAATATTGCATTTTTTTTTATCAAATATATGGTGAGCATAAGACATTTCATTCAACACATAAGCCAGTAGAGAATGTATAAGATGTTTATACATTTATTCTTTAGTTTGGTAGACTAATTAATGCGCTATAATTTTGAAAACATTTCTACATTTGATCACTGTTAAGTTCTAATATATCTATATACTTAGAGCTCTCTTTCTCTTTTTTTTTCGAGACAAACTGCCATAAGTCTAAAACCTCATTCCTCTAATAAGCCAATAGAGTAACAAGCCAATACTTGTCCTACAAGCAAATATTTACTTTATTCTTAATTAAAACTGTTTTTTTTTTTTTTTAAATGAAGACAATTAGCATATGCTAGTTCAAAATAAGACTATCCATTTACAAACAGGAAACAAAATAATTAATTGGAGTAACTTACAATAATGATCCGTTGACTAGACTGGAACTGAAAATGCTCACATTTTGATTACAGAGATGCAAGCTGTAACCATATTCTCAAATAGAGCTGAAGTAATGTGGGAGTAAACACGCCATGTTTACAACATCCCCATTTACATTCACACAGCTAACCATCCTTTAGTGTGAACCGTGAGAAGGTATATTACGTCGAGTCCAGTGTTAAATTATATCTGCAGATTACACGTCAGTAGCCACTCATGAACGCAATTTGAATATGAGGCGCATGAGATGTTTTTACACATGGGCGCCTCTCGGTAGGTGAGGACAGGTGGAAGATCTGCTCTCTGACAGGTTGTAATCACTGTCAGTCAAAAGCCGCTCGGCTGGACTGGTCCAGCTGTTCATTTGTGCCTCCTCAAATAAAAGACAATCACAGTGATTGGCTGTCACCCTTAACCCTTCAACTGTCAGCCTAATGGAGGTCTTCAACTCCAGGCAGGAGCAACTGTTCAAACTGAAAATGAATTGAAACGTAACAGACAAATGATTTATTGCTCATCTCAGTGGGGTAATAACTAATTTCAGAGACGGATCCTGTTGGTTGAGACCGGAGCGGCGCTGTAGAAGAAACAACAAACCCCAGCATGCGCGGACACGTGTGATTGGTTCATCTGCGATTCCGATTAGCTCAACTCGAGCCGAACCCCCATTTGAGTAGAACTTCAGCTTAAGACTGGCATAATTAATGAATGAAATCCAGAGGAAACTACGAGGCATGGCTGCAGAAAGAGAACGCAGACAACACAGAGCTCAGGAGCGGCCTTCAGACTGAGACTGAACAGAGGGGTGAGAGAGAGACTGACGTGAAACAAGCAGACTGGGGTGAAGCTAGAGGCAGAGAGGATGGCACACGGGAAGGAAAGGGAAAGGTCAGGAAGAAGAAGAAATGTGAAAAGAGAGACAAGGCAGGAGACGATATACAACGTGGAAAAAGGGTAAAGAAGAGGATGTTAGAAGGGTACAGAGCGCACTGGGTCTCATTCACTGTGCAGATGCATATTAATATATGAGCAAAATAAATCAAGTTCACTCAAACCAAATATATTTTATTATTACTAATATTACTATTAGCACCATATATGATGACAAAATCATTAATTATAGCAACAAATAATTAACTATTAGGCCTATATATTACGATATGACATGATCTGATATATGATATGATATTACATTACATTATATTATATTGTATATTCTAAATTAAATTTTCTAATTTAAATATTCTACATCACTTAATAGCTCTAAATATAGAATTTATTTTTTATATAGTTTATACTAATATTATATTATGCAGGAAGGGTATAGTCTCTAAATCCAATTTGCAAATAATTACACTGTGGCGAACTAAAGCATCTATTAATAATGTGATATAATATAATATAATATAATACAATTTTATACTATAACATTTAATCACAAAATGTTAACATATATAAAGTTATTTTTTATGTTTTTTTAATACTATCCTTTCAGCTGCAACCAAAAGCAGCCAAAAGGATAGTATATTATATTATATTACAATATTATAATATTCAATGAATGATGTAAGGTTGTTCATGCAAATCTTTTCTGCACACGCAATTATTAGTGCATGAGACCCACTGTGATAAGAGTGTAAAGGCAGAGCATACTGTGGGATTGAGTAAGAGAAAAGAGAGAGCATACTGGCAAGATGAGGAAATGGAGATTAGTACTAACCGGGGCACACAGCTATATTGCAGAGTTTTGTTTGCACCTCAGGCCCTCCACAGCCTTTGCTTCCATGCTGGGGGAGCACACAGATCCTGCTCCGGGTCCGAGTGCCACGGCCACATGTGACTGAGCACAGGCTCCACGAAGACCACTCCTCCCACAGCCCATGCACTGCAAACACCAACAAAACCACCAATGGGGATGAGGGAAGATGAAGTGAGGTGGGCCGAAGGGTCCTTCAGTAGCCAAAACAGCACACAGGTGAAACCCTGCCCAGCTGAAGAAAGAAACCAGGAATGCCACCAACAGACTGGGCCTGAACCGAGTGGATGACACCTTCAGATCAAGGATTGAGGGCAGAGAAGGAAATGAAAATGAAACAGCATGTATAACATGAATGACACGTCACTTATCCTGTAAGAAGGAGCACCAAAGTGCAAAAGATCAAGGCATGGCTAGAGCAAAACTAGATGAAATGCACCGTTTGATCGTGAAACATGTCCAATTGATTGTGTTCCTGCCGAGAGGATTTCAATGAGGTTGTGTCCTTGAAGGATTCTTTGACTATCAATAAAAGCGATATGTGTTCCGTTTTATTTTATGTTGAGTGACTTTCGAAATAAGTATTCCCTAGATGTATTCTTCAAATCTTTTTTAATAGAAGTCATATGGAGATCTTGAACTTTCAGGTATGACTCTACTCTATTAACTGTTCCGATTCCGGCTCTGTTTCATGCCTTCAAAGACAACATTCTGTAATTATTTTGGAACATTTGGACCTTACAAAAAGGGCTCAGCACACAATAGTTTTCAACTTATCGTTTTATTTACTTATTTATTTACTGATTCATTTTCATATTTAAATTAATTTAATTTTTTGTTAAATTATATTATTATTCATTATTAATTCTTTTTATTTATATAGCATATAACATATATGAAATAATCCCTTACATGAATCACCCCATAGCATCTATACAGGTGGAGCTGGGGAGGGCGGAGGGTATCCGAATCAGATTACAAAAAAAAAGATTTTTTAATTTAGGTATAGATATACAATATATTTCACTATTTTTTTTTAATACTGATGATACTGTATAGAAAAAAAAAGTGATATAATGATGTCAGTTGATATTTTTTTTTAAATTTAAAAAAACTATAATAATAAATTAATTGAAGTAGTATCAATTTCAATACAAGCCATGTGAGAGAAATTCTATTTTAGCAGGTATACATAACTAAAGAAGGCAATGTTATAATTATGTAACATCTTTGCGTTGGAAGCAGGCACTTATGTTATCTTAAATATCTTCCTATGAAAACTGCTTACTACTGTAGGTTACTTGATAGGTTTGGAATAGAACATCCAGTATGACCGTGGGCTTGATGAGATGTTATGGTTGAGGATGTGAATGACGCTGATAAACCACTGCAGTGCGACAACAGTTAAAACAACCACCAAACCACCCAGAAGAGCCTAACTGATTCTCTTTCCCTTACATTTCCTCTGCACTGACCAACTATAGGGATCATCGTAAGCGGAAGAGCGGAGATGATCTGAGTTGCCAAAGAGAGAGGAAATGCTCGATGTGTGAAGTGACAGTAAAAACAGAAGACAGACTTCAATATAAGGCAAGATACATATGGAAAACTGAAAAGGAGAAGGACGGAAGGGTGGGGGAGATTGAAAAGAGTGATTGAGGTGAGGACAGAAAGAAAAACGGATCCTGACAGGGGATGGAAGGCAAGAGAATTGGCTAGCATTTGGAGAAAGGGGCAAAAGAAAGAGTAAGTAAAAGAGACAGAGAAGGAGATTTTGGAGAGGGCTTTTGGAAAGAGAGAGGGAGAGATTGTGAGGCCTCCTCAGTGTAGAGCAGGGATGTACTGTGAATTATGCATGCTGATAAATAATTGATAGCGCTCTGTAGTGCAAAGCTCAAAGGAGCCATGGCTCAGCTGCACATACAGCACGAAGAGTGAAAAAAAGAGCTTGCATGAAATGAATGAGAGAGAAAGAGAGAGAGAAAGAGAGAGGGGCTGGACAGGTAGAAAAAAAAGAGGTACTTGTAGCTCAAACAACTTAGACACAAAACTGACTTTCAGCGTCACTTTCTGCCCTCTTCAGCAGATCAAATTAGACAACCAGTAACAAAAAACAAACAAACATGCATTTATACATTTAGCCTTCTGCAGTTAAGCCAAAAATGTTCTGCTGACCTAATATAAATATGTTACAGGTGCAGATTTGAATAGGATTGTGGACAACGATACTGTAAAATCAAATAACCATGTAGTTATGCATAGTGATTAATTAGGATTCATTTTAATTTTAATTTAATTTTTAAATGAATAAAATTAACTGAATAGCCTAAGCATCTACCCAAACTTTTATATATTTATCTTTTAACCTTGCCTTATACACAGGCATTGTCATATTAGAATAAAAAGGGCCCTGTCCAAACGGTTGCTATAAAAATTAGAAGCACACAATTCCCTAGAATATCATATGCTTAAACATTAACATTTGTACTCATAGAAATTACTTTTAAACAATCTATTTACAGAAGAAACTGACCTGCACTTGAAGAAACTGTCCTGAACAAGAAAGTTTAGGCTCTCTGCTCCACCTGGACACTTCCACTCCATTCTAGAGTCTCGCATGCGTGAAGCGAATCGCATTGTCAGTCAAGACTAACTGATTCATGATTTATTATTTTTTATTAGTTTTATTATTGAACAGCGAATTTGCAAATAATCCCATTAGCACATTCGCCAGGTAACAAAAACAACAACAACAAAAAAAAAAAAAAAAAGTAGGGCAGTAGGCCAGGCCAACAAGAATTCTTCCGGTGCTCCTGATGGCAAGTCCACATGGTTTGTTACACATGTTACTATGTTCCATATATGCAGTTCCATATACACATAAAATTTATTGTAAAAATAAAAATGGTATATGGTAAGTATGTATCTGAATATGGTGTAAATTAAATTAATTTAATTAAATATATTATATTAAATTACTACACACACACCAAATTACTATATTAAATTAAATATATATATATATATATATATATATATATATTTTTTTTTTTTACATGTATATCTGATTCCAGAAGCAAAACCAGTTGAGAACCACTGATTTGTAATCTGTCACGTTTCAAGGATCTTGAAAAGAAAATAAAAAGAAGAAGAAAAAAAAAAACTAAAAAAGAAGACGAAGAAAAAGAAACAGTCACAAGAGCAATGTCATGTGACACCACTGACTTAAAATTTGGTGCAATGCATCTTTGAAATAAAGCTAAAATTAGCTGCAGCAAAAGGGATTTTAAAAATAAATAAAGAAGCAGTGAAGCAATATATAGTTTCAGGAGACTCTGAAAAGAGCTTTCTGGAGAAATAGTTAAATTAACTTTGAACTCTTCCATGGCTAGCAAGTCACTGGCAGTCTATTCTCACCTGGACATCCAAACACTTTCATTGGTAGTTTTAGCCTGATGACGCTGTTGATTGCGAGCTTTAAAGGGTGAAACGTGTGGCTAGCATAACAGCACTGATTTTGTGTGGCATGGGGAGAGGTTGAATACTGGGCTGATGTGCCCGCAGTGCTCATTGCCTCTCTATAGACCACATTACGTACTGCCGTATCCATCAAATCACTGTCTGTGCTGCTTCATGCAGAGACCCAGAGCCCATCTATCCAATCCCCGTAGGGGGTGAAGAAAGTGAGAAAGAAGCGTAAAAACAGGTACACACTGACCAGTAGACCAACATCAGGAAAAAGGCAAAAAAAAAGCAGTATGGTTTGATGATGAAAGGTAAAGAAGCAGACTAGACAGAGAGAATTAAATAAACAGGCACACAAAAAGATGCTGTGAACCGGGCATGCGGGGCAGACAACAATCCTCAAACCAATAGATCAATGTCCCCTCAGAACCTTTCTAGAACACCAGCAAACTCTGTTCTGTGGCTCCGCAGGCTGTAGCCATTGTTCAGTGCTGTTTACATGTCGTAAATATTATTTATATCAGTTAAGTCCAACAGTGACTGCAGTTTTAACGGATGCAGTTACCCTTTAAAAAGCTGTGATGAATGAACTAACCTTGAATCCCCGTAGTCTGATGCGTCACTAGATTTAAAGGGCAAAAACAAATGCATAGCACCACCTGTTGGTTAATAGATGCAATTGCCCCTTTTGCCCTTAGATTAATTAAATACAGTGGTTTCAATTGGTTTTTCTTCAGGACTCAGATTTGATATTGCACATCACATGTGTTGATGAACAAAATGAGCCCACAAACATGTCATTAAAATAATATGACATATTAATATTTTAGACAGACAATATGCAAAATAATAATAAAAAAAAAAAAGTATATATATATATATATATATACATACACACATTATTATTATTATTTCATTTTCACTCTCATGGCATCCAACCTGTCCATGTTGGGTTCTGCCTAATTTGGCTGCTTCTACTAAGTACAGATGAATTTATAGCAAAAAGCTGTAGAGTTTGATTGAATGCCCAGCTTTTGACGTCAACAACAAAAGCATTTTATCTTCCCTTTTAGAAGTTGATAAGCCTTTTCTTCACTAAATATACTCTATTATAATATATTTTTATTGGTAGTTGCATTTTGCCTTATTGTAAGAGACATGCCAGTCCTAAAATGAAATTGTAACATGTACATAATGACAAACAGTAATTAGAGCTGAATAAATGCATGCTAAAAAAAAAAGTTAAAAATGTAAGGTCTTTACATTACCAATAGAAACAAAAAAAATATTACTGGGTATATTGTCAAGCACCAAATCCCAGTCAGAATGAACAATAAGGTAATTGTTGTATTTGAACTAGAGCTGTGTTCCAATTTGAGCAACCGCATCACCTACAATAATGCACATATAGCATTAATGTGCTGTTTTGTTTATTTGAGTATTCCATTAAATTTCAAAAAGGAAAAAAAAAAAAAAAAACATTAACAGGCTCTGAAGACATCACAAAATGTTTAACAGCCAAAACAGCAATCAAAAGTGCCAGTAAATGAAATAATAATAATAATAATAATTTAATAAATATATCCACCAGAAGTTTACTTAAACATTACTTTCTCATTTGACTCCAGGTCTCCTGAGTAATTTTACCTGTCTGAGATAATTGCATCAGATTTCATTTATCAATAGAGCCATAAGCTTTGAATAGTGTTCCTTCATTAAAGTTGAGCAGATTGAGTTTGGCCTAGCACTGCTCTGCTGCCCAGACACAATGATATGCAGCAGCGCTAGACACATCCTCGAATGCACTGAGAGGAATTTCTTAAGGCTATCATGAAAAGATTAATTTAGATTTTGGGTTTCACTGGGACCAAGGTTTAGCATTTCAGATAACTTATGATCTTGCCATGGAAACCTTTTGACTGATATCTTTGCCTTTGTTTGGAGAAGAAAACCACATTCTTTCATGTTCGTTACAGAGGAGATTAGGGCTAGTTGTCACGATCGCTATATATAGTAATTTTGAGTTAAAAGTCCAGGATTTTTCATAGCAGTGGTTTTGTATGTGTTAAACACTTGATCATTTATGAAAAAGTCATGAAAAGTCAAGCCAATCTAACAGCTTACATAGTAAAACATAGCATACCATTCCAAAGAAACCAACAGAGAACAAACGTGTTAGTGTTAATTCTGATGAATACAGCTATCGATGGCTTGTGTCCACAAATTAGACAAAACTCTAGATTGGGATTAGCTAATGAGCAAACAGAGGGCAATTTAAGACTGCAGCCAGAACTGCTGTTATTTTAAAAGTACCTGTTTTATTTGAAGGCTGTGCTTGATCAATTTAGAATAATAACTCTCTTCCAAACTAAATAAACCTGGCCATAATTGCTTTCGCAAATCAATTAAGTTCCGTTTGAACGAAAGCCAAAAGAAGGACCAAGGGACTTCCATTGAGCGTTAAACTATGCTGAAGCTACGCTAGCTCAGGCTAATCTCAAAGACACTCGGTCCCTTTTCGCCAGTGCCCATCCCTGTTTAACACTTCCTGTGGAGTGAAAGTAATCTATGAACACATGCAGGCACACACATGCGGCTCTGCTCTGGTTAACATAGTCTTTCTCTGCCAATTTGTGCGTCCATTTAGTAAATATTGGCTGCCTGCTTATGTTGTCAAATAATATAAAATGCTAAAACAGTAAAGAAAACTCAACAGTGAGCATCTCACTTTCTTATTCTTGTCTTGTTTACTTTTTTATTGACACATAATTTCTTTATAATCAGCATTTCTGAACTAAGCATTGAAATTCTATGGATTCCAAAAGTTTAAACATCTGAACGTAATGTCGCTCATATCTGAGCTACATCGATTGCTGTTTAGAATCAATCCTCGGCAAGCAGATTTTTTCCAGGAGAAATCCTTCACTTTGATTCTCTTCAGTATGGCTCGCTTGGCTGAGATCATCTGCTGCTGTCCTTAAATCACATCCTAAAGAGCTGATCCGCACTCTTGGAGAGACTAAAAAACGCCCAGTGCTGAACATGGCAACCATCTCATCAAAGCCCAGATGCTGAATATCAGATCTCAGGCTGAATGCACAAGTGAGAGGTAAATTGGGTTATCCTGTTTTACATAAATATAGAATTAACACACAGAAGGACTTGCACAGCTGATGATACGCAACAAAGGGCAATCTGCATGTGCCTCGTAAGCATTAAGACTTGCATCTACTACTCAGCGCTTAAAACAATGTAGAAACATCATTCAAAAAGCCTCTGGTCAAATTATTAGAGCTGATAGGGGTCTTAACTATAGACATGTACTAAATCATCTCCATCCATCTCTGAAACAATACAAATGCAGGAAAAAAAAAAAAAGAAGAGTGAATGATCAGATACAAAGAGATTTGTGGATTGGGAAAGGTTTCAAGCAATAAGGTATGAAACGTTGTACTATGTACTGAATATAGTTTAATTGTGATACAAGTCTATGACATGTACACCACTGTTCAAAAGTTTAGGTTTAGTAATTGTATGTTAATGAAGCATAAATAAGCAAACAAACAAATAAATAAATGCTAAATAAATATATTTTAAAATGTAATTTATTTGTGTGATGCAAAGCTGAATTTTCAGCAGCCATTACTCCAGTCTACAGTGTCACATGATTCTTCAGAAATCATTCTATGAATAATATTGATTTGGTACTCGAGAAACATCTTATTATTATCAATTTTGAAAACAATTACTGATTAATATTTTTGTGGAAACTGTGGTACTTTTTAAAAAAGCTTTTTGAATAATAGAGTAGAACACAAAAAATAACAACAAACCTTTGAACAGCAGTTTACATAAAGCAAATTAATTAATGCAAAGATATCCTAAATCAGTTAAATAAATAGATAATGTGTGCACACTAATTTGTATTGTCAGCATTCACAGCTTACAGCTAACAACAATTACAATGGTTATTTAATTAAAACATCCTAACATTCCCACTAGTGCAGACAGCATTGATCTTTCTTTTACTCATGATGTCAGTGTCTTGTTTTGTTCTTGAATGAATCAGTGTTATTGAACAAATCGATTGAATGAACAATTCAATGACTCACTCACAAGGACAGTCACTTGTCGTCACCTACTGGCATATCGATGTAACCTGCAACAAGAGTCCTTAAAACCCCCACCTCTAACAGACAGTCCGTCTGGAACCAACACATACAAGCTGAGTGATACAAACAGTGAAAAGTCCCTGTTGTATAATGTGGATTGTAGCTCCTCTTGAATGCTGAACTGACCAATCAGCATCCAGGACTGCAAATGTCCATTCAACAGTGTGTTTTCACCATGCTGATGCACGTGCAAAAAATAAAATAAAATAAATGAAAGTGAGACTAAGCTCACCTGAATCACACAACCTTGATGCACACCAAACTCAAGTGTACATACTCAAATACATGGACACAAAAGACTGAACAGCTTGATTTATATCAATACCGTACAAAGAGAGTCAACAGTGCCCATTATACGCACTTCCACAATACTCAACAAAAATGCAGTGTGTGTGATGCACTTGTACTACAAGCATGCAGTGGAGGCAGTAAATGTGTGGAGTAATACTAACCAAATCATCTAATAGCTGCAGGTTCTTCTCATGCACTGGCCAATGTTTACTTACAAAGCAAAAGCAAACATTCAGCTAACGTTTCGGGATATGCTCGTGCAGTGTGTGAGGAAGTATGAATGTGTAGATGGGCATCCGAAAGCATGGAGGTACTCTACCTGCTTGATGCTGCGGCTCACCTGGGCAGGTGGCAGTGTTGTTGCAGAGTCGGGTTTCCCTCAGCGGGCCACTGCAGAGGGTCCCGTAAGGAGAGGACACACATGAACGAGAACGAACCTGCCAACCCTGCCCACATGTCAACGAACACACGCTCCACTGAGACCACTCCTCCGCTGCTGGGTCACCTACAAAACACAAGATCGAGAGAAATGGAAAATCTTGAAATTGTTGAACCAGACTCAAACCACGGACTTCAACATCAGTTTTAAAGGAACACTCCACTTTTTTCTAAATAGGCTCATTTTCCAACTCCCCTAGAGAAGAGATGCTATTGGTCTAATCAGATTCAATGATCTATACTAAGCTGCAGCTAAAATTGCTACCACCAGACCCGGAGATTGGTTAAATGGATTAAAAAAGCTAAACTCAACCGTTTAAATCTAGGTGAGTTAGAAAATTTGCCTTTTGTTTTTTTAAGTGCCGTGTTCCTTTAAAGTGGTCACAGTCAATACAGTACATTCCCATGAATAACTCAGAACAGCTCTTCCTGTTTTTTTTTTCTTTTCTATTCATAGAAAACCTCCAATAATCCATTCCACGCCTTCAGAAATTTAAAAGGTGTTGCAAGGTCAGCGGCAGACAGAGCCACCACATCAGCTTGGGCTGAACGTGATGGGTGGGAATACGGCACGCAAAGTTCCCTAGTCGTTTTTTGTAATTTTTGAAAGCCGTGTCCTTGGATAGAGGCGACATCACAAAGTGAATGGGCAAATCAAATTAATTGCACGTCTTGTAATCGCATTACATCTTCATTTGCATGTGGTGAGTCAGAGCTAAGCCTTATTTGCGGAGCAGATGGGTGGAGAATAGAGGGTAGGGGGCTGATGGGGACATGGATGCCAGTGGGAGTTTATGCACATACGTTTTCTTTCACAGAGATGGAGGCTGAAGAGGGGGAAAGGTGCAATGCCAGTTACATCAACATGAAAACATTCAGATGTTATTTTATTACTATTTTGAATGTTAAAACAATTTTAAGTAACATTTCAGTATAGGGACCAATTTTTTTTTCCCCAGTAGCAGTACTTAGCAACCTAACAATAGCAGTAATTAGCAGTTTATTGAGAGGCAGAAGTCATACTTAATAGTTAGTTAATTGTGAGAACTGGACAGAAAAATAAAGTGTGACCCAAATTTAACTTATATAAAATATAAATATATAATTTTGATATTTATATGTATTATTTCAATGTGTGTGAACCTGTTTTTACATACTGGTGTGGACTTAAACCTGAATAGACAGACTCATAAGAACATGTGTCATCGTGGTGATAGAGCAATTATTATTTTATTTTAATTTTTTAAATATAAAAATAAAGAAAGTGTCTTGTAAGAGGTAGGTTTAGGTATAGGGCAATTTAAAATTAATTTTCTACAGTAGAATAACAGTTATGCCTATGGAGAGTCTCCACAAAGATAGTAAACCAGATATGTGTATGTGTGTGTGCGTGTGTAATTCATTTTTTCAATGTTGCATGGTCCTTCAGGAATCATTCTAATACGCTGATTTAGTGTTCAAAATTGTTCTGATGCTTAATATATGTTTTTAAATTAATACTTTTATTCAACAAGGACACCATTAATTGATGAAGCGACACTAAACACATTTGTAATGTTATAAAATGCTGTTCTTTTGAACTTCTATTCATCAAATATATTACAAAAATATTAAGCAGCAAAAAAAAGTATAATAATAATCACTGATGATAATAAAAACAAAATGAACAGCAGCAAATGTAACACTGAAGACTGTGGTATTTATTTATTTTATTTTATTTATTTATTTTTTATTATGTACAACATCATATATATATATATATATTAGTTATTAGTATATATATATTAGTTAGTTAGATATATATATTAGTTAGATATATCCTTTAGTGACACCTTTTTCACTTGAAACACATCAAAGAGCTGTCCATGGTTCTGAAATACAATTCAGAATGAAAAGAATGAAAGATGGGACTCACCTGTCTGGGCCTGAAACACACCCGGCTGGTCAGCTGACCGTGGCCTTTGTGTCTTCACCTTCTGCTCATCATCATCAGGTTCTGGACAAACACATGACAAAACAATTATATTAAAGAAATAGGATATGACAGGCCATGTTTTTATTATTTCATGAAGTGGTGGCAACAGGAATATGATACAGAACACATATATTTTTATGCATTCATATATAGGCCATATATAGTCCAATATAAATCATTTAGACACACACACACACACAAATTTAAACACACACATACACACACACACAACAGATATATATGTTTCAAATGTGACTCATCCAATTAGATTTTGTAGCTGTGAGCATCCATACAGTACCATCTAGTGAGAATATGCTGCCACACACATGTCTTTATTTGTATGGAACTGACGCATACGGTTTTACAATCACAAATGCTAAAGCCCACACATACTATTAGCGCTGTTTTACATTTACACAATAATGTAATACATCTCTCCACCGAGCTTCGCCTTGTCCTTGAATGAAATGTAAATCTCACCATTGTGTGAGAAACATTTTAAGTGTGCCGCTGCAAACCTCATCTTGTAGCAGCTCCTAAGTAAACCAACAGAGACCTGTCACCAAAGTGTTTTCTATATCTGTCCTAGTCCTCAGGCACATGAAAATCCCCCATAATGTGAACACACACTCATGAGAGCATATATTTTAACTTCTCTTCACTCAGATGAGGCTACCTGCCCCCAAAAAAGTAAAGTTTAGTGGAAAATGGTTAATTCCCTGTCTACTTTGCTGAATGTAATGAGTGTGTAGAGTCATGAGTGTCGGCACAAACCAAATGAATCCAAGGGATTAATTCCATTTGACGCCTCAGCTTAAAAATATAGAGTTCCTGTTTAATTCAAATTAGTTGCACTCACAATTTATTTATTCATAGGATTTAATTTTTTTAAGAACAAACTGAAAATTTTGGTGAAAAAAAAATTGTGACGTTAATATCTCATTTTTTTTAATTGTTATGAATTTTACAATTAGCTTGTCATTTGCGTCTTCGCTCGCGTTACACTCACAGATATTATTGTTTTCTATTATTGTCTCCTTTTATTTTTTCTCGCTCCATTTAATTTATTGTTCGCTCCGTTTCATTTCTCATTTCGCTCCGTTTTTCACAAGTTTATCAAACAATAGTGGTAAGTGAATAATTCATCAATCACGGTGAGTATGGCTTCTCCTTCTCTTGTTGTTTGCATGTCATGCCACATGTACAGTTTATCTCTCTCTGTCGGCGATGAGGGTTTCACATGTGATAAACGCAGGGATATAGTTAGGCTGACAGAGAAGATTTTAGAACTAGAGACGCATCCAAACTTTAACAGAGGACAGTCAGAATGTGAGGGCTATAGATATGGCTTTGGATGCAGGTATTTTAGCTCATGTACATTGTTCGGTTCTGGCAGCAGCACCCGCGGGTCAAAACACCGCTCTTCCGTTCCGATCAGAACATTAAACAGGTTCTCCCCACAACTACCCACTTAGAAACCTGATTAAAGTGCTCTAGTAATTGGTGATTCTATTGTATGGAACGTGAAAATAGAGACATCAGCCACCATAGTCCAATGTGTTCTGGAAGCCAGAGCCGTCTTGGCAAATTTGAAAGTGCTGGCTAATGCTAAACGTAAATTAAGTAAGATTGTTATTCACGTCGGCGCTAATGATGTTCGACTTCGCCAGTCGGAGATCACTAAAAATAATGTTAAAGATGTGTGTGAACTTGCAAGTACGATGTCAGACATTGTAATATACTCTATTTGACTTACTGAATATCAGGTCTTTTTCTACTAAATCACTTTTTTAAAATGATTTCATCAATGATCATAACCTAGATTTGCTCTGTTTGACAGAAACCTGGCTAAAACCAGATGGATACACTACTTTAAATGAGTCTACACCCCAAGATTACAGCTATAAAAATGAGCCACATCCGAAAGGCAAAGGAGGTGGTGTTGCTACAATTTATAGCAATATTCTTAGTATTTCTCAGAAGGCAGGCTTTAATTATAACTTGTTTGAAGTTATGGTGCTGCATGTAACATTATCTAGAGAAACATGTGATAGTTGTAAATCCCCTGTGATGTTTGTACTGGACACTGTATACAGGCCACCAGGGCACCACACAGAGTTAGTACTGGCTGCAAGTAAAGTCTTAATTGTTGTTGATTTTAATATCCATGTTGATAAAGAAAATGTATGCGTTAGGATCAGCATTTTTAGATATTTTGAACTCTATTGGGGTTAGACAACATGTATCAGGACCTACTCATTGTTGAAATCATACTCTAGATTTAGTACTGCCACATGGAATTGATGTTAATGGCATTGAAGTTCTGCAGCAAAGCAATGATATCTCAGATCATTATCTAGTCTTGTGTAAACTCCATATAGTTAAACTTGTAAATTTTTCACCTTGTTACAAGTATGGTAGAACCATCACCTCTACCACAAAAGACTGCTTTGTAAGTAATCTTCCTGATTTAT
>JAUCMR010000046.1:112168-158477 GCA_032357425.1 Enteromius argenteus | reverse complement strand
GTTTTTTCTGGATTTTTAATCTAATAAATGCAGCCTTGATGAGCATAAGAAACATCTTTAAAAAACATTAAATATCTTACTGTTCTAAAACTTTTGAATGGTAGTGTATGTATATATAAATAAAACAAAATAGTTTTTTAAGACACTTGGTCAAATGGTATGTAGCTTGGGAAACTACAGTTTCAAAGCAGCTTCTCCAAATACTGGTGGAGAGAACATTTTTTACACCTAAATATAGAGTATAAATACTCCGTATTACGTTGAAAACGAGACTGAAGACAGAGTGGTGAGGAAGAAAGGCAAATGAGATGGATGGGATGGCAATGCCACAGATTGAGTTTCTGCATATGCTAAAGCACTCTAAATCTTTCAGGTTAGAGTTATATGGATGAGGTGTGTATTTTCCATGATTCAGTGCTGTTTACGGGCCGGATGATTTGTAGCTTATTGCTTGGACTGTTTTTCCAGCGTGTGCAAGAATGATAGCATGGCCGCTTCACAAGATCACACACATTCAAAACCATGCCCTAGATTCAGTGACAGTCTCCATGGCCACCAGTACTTCCTACTTGGCGCGAACCGTACCTGGGCATTGTACCTGACAGGTGTAAAAATAACACACGGTCTGACGCACACTGTGAGGGATCGATCCTCTTAGCTCAGTTGCTCTCTGTCCCCTTTTCCCAGTCCTCTCCTACGCCAATGTCCACTGAGATCCACGCAGGAGACATACAAAGAAACAATCTCCCCACGTCTTTGCAAACATGCCAGCACCTGGCGGCTTTATAGCGACATGATAGCAACAGGGAACATTTCAAACTCCACACACAATAAATCTTTAAACACAAATGCCCGTATGGTTTCTGAATCCATGAGCTCCTGCAGAGAAATGAGAAAAACAAACTATAAGCGCTGCCATTCCAACAAAGCTCTTCTGAAAACAGCAACTTTAATTAAAAAATTCCTTTCCACGAACAATCAGCCTCTCCTGTCGTACAGATTTTTTTTCCCAAAGGGCATAAAATACGGATTAAGAGATGCTGATATTTTATTGTAATTACATTAATAATAATCTATTTAAAAAAACTCACAATTACATGCTGAGCATGGATCAGTCCTCAGGGCATAATGGTTTCTTCCAATTATTTATTTATTTATTTTTATTATTATATTTTTGGCTTTATCCTCAGTGTCTCGTTATTTCTCTAGGTTTCTAAAATACCTACTATGATCAAAATAAATAAATAAATATTCCACCTACACAAATGCTTTTTTCTCATCCTGTTCCTTCAATAATCCATATTTTGGGTTTTGTATACATTTATTTATATAACAACTAAAATATTTTTCTTTGTAAGTATTTTCTTTTTATTTATTTAATTCATGTATTTATTAATTTTAAGAACCGTATACTGTCACCATATTTGGTAATATATCACCCTGCAGTCATATTGCAAAGCTTATTTTATTTAGTATATTTGTCATTATTTTAGTGCATTTATTTGTAACAATACTTATTTCCCTTAATTAAAAGAACATGTTTTTAAAAAGATTTCCATATGTTCTATCAGAGTGTTGCAATTTTGTTTCATGCTGCTTCTTTTTTTCTTTGATTAAAGAAATGTGTGCGTATGTTTACTTAGCATCACAGTATCCAAGTACTCTTATTTATTTAAAGTCTCTTATGCTCACCAAAGCTGCATTTTAATTAACATTACAGTAAAAATATAAATATTGTAAAATATTAATATAATTTAAAAGAAATATGTTCCACTTCTCCAGTCTAAAATGTCCTTCAGATCCTCCAGAAATCATTTTAATATGCCAATTTTCTTAATATTATTAAGTTTGATAACATTGTAGCAGCTTAATAATCTTTCTGAAATCATGATACTTTAAGGATGAATAGAATGTCCTTTATCCTTGTCGGATAAAATCTTACTGATCCCTAATTTCCGAATTGTAGTGTAACTACATTACTATTAACTTTCTAGAAAATATGTTGCAGCATTAGTGTAAGGGAGATGAACTAGTTCATCTGGTTGATGGATAATTCTTTTTGAGGTTTATGAGGAGGGCTCAGAAAGTACAGGGATTGTTCAAACAAGAATAAGAACGAATAGCGTGACAAACGAATGAGCACCTTTCAAGAGAAAAGGCAATTGTAAAGGCCGCTGCGAGTGCGTTGCCTAGACACACAAGCATAAGAGTAGCTCACTCATCTCCCTCATCTTCTGCCTCTTTAATCTGTTTAAAAGAAGCCAGCCACTTTGAGCCTCTGTCTCCATAAAACTTGCATCATCATTTGATATTCATCCCAGCAATCTTCAAAAACACATTAGCCTCGGTTGAAGGCAGGGCCTGCTTGTATCACCCTTCTCTCAAGACGTTTCTCTAAGAACAGAATCCTTTCTACCATTCCACTTTTTATCTCTCTCTCCTCTTTTCTTTAGCGCTTTTCTCTGTTTTATCATGATTAGTGTTAGACTTTGACCCTGAGAATATTTCTTGTGTTGGAGCAGAAAGCGTATCTATTAATAAAATAACGCCACTGAGTTGGTCTTGACCGCACCAGTCATGTTATGCATTATAGACGACAACCCTGCTTTATTCGCCTCCTAACGTAAGAGATGCACAAAGCTATGAGCAAGCGCAAACGCATCAATCTTCACAATTTCAATGGACTACATAGTGCAGGTTACATCAAACCAAGGTCAAATGGATTCCAAGATGATGAGCTTGTTTCCAGGGCTCTCTGGGAAATAAACTTGTCCTTGCTTGCTTTCCCACATATCGGAGGCTATAAATTTGAGGCAGTTTATGGTGGCTCTGAATAGCTGTTGAAGTCCAGTTTGCCTTCTTCAGGTGTCTAGACATAGGAAGGAAAAAAAAGTAAATGGCAGGAAAGGAAAGAGCAGTTCAAGAAAACCGCAGTGCAGCTTGTCACTCAAAAAAAGTACATACGATTTTTCATATCTTATCAGAAAGAAAATGTCAGTCCTTTCCATTTAAATCGCATCTGTCAACTATGTAATTTGACTGCGTTTTCTCTTATTATGTTCTGGTGAATACGTGTGGTATTGCAGAGCTGCACTGTGACTGCCAAGTGAAGCTGATAATGCAGAAAAAAAACTCTAAACTGTGATTTTGAATACTTCAAAAGCGAGTACTCCTTAATTTCGATCACCCTACAGCTGACTTGTAAGAAACACACCCGAGTTTAGCCCTCAAAACTTTCATTTTTGCATTCAAAAGTTCACTGCACATCAACGCTGTTCGCAAAGTGCATACAAAAGCTGATTCACCCTTCAACAAGCAGCGATGAATTCTGACAGCAGATTCGTCGTGTTAAACAATTCGACAAGACAAGATATTTTTGATCTATATTTTAAAGAGATTTTTCAGCATGGGGCGCAAGCCTTCCTGCATGTATGATTTGTTTCAGAGGCGATCGATGGGCTTTGCAATTCTCTCTGTTGTACTCCACCAGCACACAGGATTGATTTGGCTTGCTGTGATCCAATGACATGGGATCTAATCTACTCATCTGCACTCTCCACCTGAGCTAAAGACATCCTGCAGAGCTGGAGAGCAAAAAGAACAGAGGAGACAAAGAGAATCAAAGCGCTGTGCCTTGACCACACTGACATTACAGTATGCAAAGCAGAAGAAGCCACAGGAACCCTGGACATGGATAGGTATGTGTACTGAAATGCTTGGAGGTATGAAAACAAATGAACAAAACAATCAAAAACTACAATGGTGAAAACTACATGCAAATGTTTAAAGTTTCCACTATGTTTTTATTCCACTATGTTCTTCCCTAATGTTAGATGAGTTGATACATACCTCTCCTGTCCAAGTGTGTGCACTTAATCGCTCTAGCGCGTAGCGTCACTATGTTAGCGTTTAGGTTAGCTCCATTCATTAGGATCCAAACGGGTGAAATAAAAAAAAGAACTCTAAAATGTATGGCAGAAGTGAAGTGAGAGGGAGAGTTTTCAGGAGTGATGATATGACTGCGCTGACTCCAAGGTGGAAGTGCTGTGAAGTGCTCTTCCCCCATACATTATAGTTATCTTTTTTTATCCGCTTAGAAAATCACCACATTTTATTTTGTGTCACCATAATAGTCAAGTAACTGTCTTTAAATAGGGAAAACGTGGAAGTGTTTGGTGGTTTTTAAATTCATCCTTGTTTGGATCCTAAGGAATGAATGGAGCTAAGCTAAAGGCTAACATAGTGGCGCCGCACGCTAGAGTGATTAAGTGCATCCACTGAGATCGGAGAGATATGCATCAACTTGTCTAAGTTGAGGGAAGAACATAGTGGAATATGGAAAAACGATGGTGTTTTCCAATAAGGGTTATTTATGATGGATGGATGGACGGATGGATAGATCTTGGTTAACATGCTGTTTTCAAAAACATGGCAATGTAACAACCAATGAAGACCATCTGAAACATATGTATATAGATCAAACATTAAAAAAATATGAGTACTCGAGTCCATCTCTTGTACACGGACAGTGCAAAAGCTACAATCAGAAAGTAAAGTTAATATTTTTTCAGGCTTGAGGCTTTTAACTTATTTATCTGGCTGCTAGATAAAAAAATGAAATGCAGTGGGGTAAGCAGCCCTGGAAAGATCCATTAATTATGCAAATGTCTGTAATTGTGTGGGAAAATGTGAGCAGTCAGAGTGTATGTCCAGATAAGGAGTATAAATGTTTTTTTTCCCTCCACTTTCTTTCCATACCTTTCATCTTTTTTAGTTTCTCGCTTGTTTGTACTTAAGCAACACGAATGTCTTTATCTCCTCATCACTCTTTTTTCCTCATACTTCTACCTTTCCACAGCCCACCATCACCATTTGTTCAGGTTTCCACAAGGTAGTAGAAAGCAACTTAATGGCTTTAATGAAAAGCTGGGTAAATTTAGTCAGGCAGCCTGTGGGGTCTTGGTCTAGGAGGTTCTAAATCAGTCAGCGAGGCCTCACGGGTTGGCAACATCCAAACTACTCCTGACATCGCTGCCAGTACGTCTTTAATACAGTTAAATGGTCCTACTTATCGCTGGTGAGAAATACACGAGGAGAGTGTGCTCTGGCTCCATTTGTCAGGTGAATTCCACTTCCTCTGTGGACAGCAGGCTCTAAAGGCATTAAACACTGACATGTCCACACAGCTTTACTGCTGAGGAATGGTAACCACTCAGATATTCATTACTGTTGTGATAGATTAAAAACTGCCTCTTCAACTTTTCTCCCAGTGTGATGGTGTCTGGTAATACTGCCTTCCAGCTTTTTAAACGGCTTCATTAGGCCTTAATGTGATAGTTCACCTAAAAATTAAAATTCTCTCATCAATTACACACACTCACATCATTCCAAACCTTCGGTGGAAGAATTGGTTAAGAATAAGTATATTAGTTGCCAGTCTTTGTAATGGCAAGGAAGAGAGAAACATGCACATTCACTCCTCAAAATATCTACTTTTGCGCTTCACAAAGTAGTATAGGTTTGAAAGTATTTGAGGGAGAATAAATAAATTACAATTTCTGCATGAAGTAAGCATTTAAGTATGAGTGTCAGAAAGGAAAACTTTTGGTCTTTAGGGGATAAAAAAACAATTCTCTCTACTGGTAATACCTAAGAATATTGGAACACTTATTCACTATTAACTATGACTTTTCCCTCAATATATTCCTGATTTGCTGCTTATTAATAGTTAGGTAATTGTTAAGTTTAGGTATTGGGTAGGATTAGGGATGTAGAATAAGGTCATGTAGAACAAGGCATAAATATGTGCCTAATTGCTACTAGTAAATGGCTAATATTCTAGTAATATGCATGCTAATAAGCTAATTAAGAGAACCTAAAATAGAGTGTTCACTCACTATTAACTATTAGCATGCATGTTACTTATAAAATACATATTAATGCCTTAACCTGCATGACCATACATCCTTAATCCTACCAAATGCCTAATCTTAACAACTAATTAACTATTAATAAGAAGCTATTAGGAGCTTACTGAGGCAAAAGTGGTAGTTATTAGTTAATAGACCTTGAAATAAAGTGTGACCAAATAATACGGGTTTGGAACAACATGAGTCAATAATTTAATTAACATAACATTATGCACTGTAACAGTATGCACTTCCAAGAATATAACATTCTCTTCTGCCATTAAAAATAAAATAATGCTATTCCTGTCATCGTTCTTGTGTAATGCTCGAGTTATTGTTTTTGACAGCTGTTTGATGGAATGTCAAAAGGAGATGTGACGACTGGAAAGAGATGCTCAGGAATGTCATACGTCAAGTGGACCTGATGACAAATGTGGTGTGATGGGGTTTGTTTCCAATGCTCCAGAACGCGGAAGTGCATTCGCTGGTAAGCCAGATAATACAATCTCTGGAGAATGTTTCTTTTTTTATACAATAAACTATATTTCTGCTTGCATACGGTTAAGATGATTTTTACCGACGTGTGGCGGGAGTGTGTTTTCCCTCAAGTTATCATGCAGTCACTGTGAAGAATCATCTGAATCAAATGAGGAACAAAAACAACCACCAGCCTCTACAGACCAAGTGCCTGTTGTTTGTACAAGAATTACTGAGTTATCTGAATTTAATTGTTAACGATTTGACAATACTGGAGCTTTACGCCATTTGAAGCTCATCTTAGAGTTGTTCTCATGGCAACAGGTATGTAAGCTCAAAAATCAGGTCTATTTAACGGGACAACAGTAACATTGCACCAGAGGTAATACCAAAAGTCTGTCTCATTCCATTCTTATATGAACACATTGTGGGGAAAACAAAAAAAAAGTAAAAATTTCTGCATGCCAAATTCCATGCTGATACTGTAATCAACTCAACACAAGCGTGTGAAGAACCTGGTATAAAGAAAAAATAAATAAAATAAATCAAGAATCAAGCCTCAGCTCAGATTTCATTGTCAAAACAATCCAAAATATATCTTTCTCAATCCTATATTGTGCTGAAAACAGACAAACATGCTCATCACCTAAATGGAAAAAAGAAAAGAAATCAAATCTGTTACTTCTTCATTAATTTGTCTGTTGGTGTAGCTTTATGTATTGTCTCCAGGTTGCAGTAGAAAAATGTCTTAAAAGTCTGATGCTAATTTATAGGAAAATGAAGATAAAAAAGCTTCCTTCCAACAGACTGTTAGTTGGTGATTGTTATAAATTCGTATATGCTTATTGTTTGCTATAGACCACCCAAGTAACGGGAACCAGGAATAAATTACACTTTAAAATGTAGTAAAACATTTTTATTCCGCAATATTTATTTGTATAACATAATCACAGTATTTTTTTTATTAAATAAGTGCAGTCCTGACTAGTAACCTAATTGAAAATCATTATCAAGAATAAGGGGGTAAACATCAAGACGATCAAAAAAAAAAGTTTTACTAAGGAAATGTCAATAATTTCAATCCTGATGTTATTATCAATCATTAAAGAATTTAATAATGAGATTAATAGTTGAGCAGGAGAGGAGCTTATTCTCCTTGATCACATTAAAATATGAATAAAGCCTGCAGATGTCTTAAAAATAAATGCTCTTTATTAGCAACAATGGTTCATCAAATAACCTTTCCCATCCATGGTATTCTTTACAAAGTAAAAAGGTTCTTTAGCTTATTAAAATGTTCTTCACACTAAGAAAAAAACGGTGAAAGCTCTCTTTATTTTTAAGAGTGTACAGCAATGCGTTATACATAGGAATTTATTACAACGTAAAAAAAAAAAAAAAAAAAGTTGCCAGATCATTGCATATCCACATATGACTCTGGTCTTTTTCCAGAAGCCAGCTTGCACTGCTACTGATCTTTTGCAAAGCTCTCTACTTCAGCATGGGGACACGTAGACTGCGGTGCTCAGACGTCAAGCGCTCTGATGCAGTGTCTAGCTGTTAAACACAGGGCTCTGCTGAGATGCTGCTGATGCCATGCTCAGTATTCTGGATGCTGCCAGTAGGTTGGAGCCGGCTGGGTCCTAGAGACCTGGCTGAGAGCTGCAGGCTCTGGCTCTGGGCCTTTGGCTTGGGCCTCTATGGGTGCTAGTGAAGCCTGGCTAAACGAGGCCCAGCGCTCCTCATTACCACCCCAGTTCACCCGCACAGCATGTACAAGACGGACCGAGCCTCATCCACACAAGCCTGCCGTGTCTGGCTGGACATCGAGTTCCCATGACAGTTATGAGCTCCAGTTGTCGTTAGTGGAGATGTTGTGGGCTAATGAGCCATGCAAAGAGAGGGAGTGGGGTCTAGACGTGGGGTGGAGTGCTTTGGTGAGTCAGGGAGATGAGTAAGGGTTAGTGGGAAGGACAGAAGAGGCCATGCTGGGTTAAAACTCCTCCTCACAGTTGGAAAGAGAAGATAAGAGCAGAGCTTAACTCAGTCCCTTGTTGCAGCTACTCACTATCTGTGTACACAGGAAAAAGACCCAACTGAAATGTTCATTAACATATTTCTTTTTCTTAAAGAAATAGTTGAGCTAAAATCATTTACTCATATAATTTATCATTATCTTACAGACATGCAAAAGACAGGATATTAATGCTGTTATTAGCAATGCAATGAAAATGAATACAAGTCTTTTTAAGACACTGATCATTTTATGTGAGGAACAAATAGGAGTTGGAACACAATGATAACAACTTTTTTCAAAGATTTGGCACAGTAACCGTAGTGCCATTTCGGACAGCATCCGGTGGACACACATAATGTACGCAGTTCTTTGTTAGACGTAATGGTGCTGCAGTGACGTTATGGTGAGGAATTTTTGAAAAAAGTTGTTATTTTTGTTTTCTTTCTGTACAAAAAATATTCTCGTAGCTTTATAATATTACGGTTGAACCATTGATGGCAGATGGAGGCGCTCAGACGGTGTCTTTCATTCTTTTCTGCACATTGACACTGGTAATTGTTTGGCAGTTAATGGGACAATCACAAACCTCCTGGTTTTCAGCAAAAATATCTTAAATTGTGTGCCGAAGACGAACATAGCTTTTATGGGTTTGGAACAACATGGGGGTAAGTGATTAATGCCAAAATTGTAATTTTGGGGTGGAGTAACCATGTAAGTATTTGTGTCATTTCTATTATTTGCATATGCGCTTATTCAAATGTAGCATGTTGCAGTAAGTTACAGGACACACTAACCATGTGACATTAATTATCAATCATTCTGCAACAAGATTTTTCGGGCTTTAAACTTACAAGACTTGTAATATAGAACACAAAAGTATTATGATTTGCATGCAGTAGTTCTAACCCACCATTTACTCTCATTGTGTGGAAAACAGCAGAATCAACTTCATTTGTGTTTCAAGACAAAAAGAAAACCATGAAAGTTTGGAGAAGCATGAAGGTGAATGAAGATAAATGAATCTCCTTTAACTGAGGACAATAGCATGTTGTGAGAAATGTTTCATGAGCACTAAATCAGCATAGTAGAATGATGTCTGAAGGACAGAGAAGACTGGAGTAAAGGCTACTGGTGGGAAAAAAGTAATTGCATTTTTTAAAATACTGTATATTAAACTTTATTAAATAAATAATAAGAGATGTCCTTCAAAAATATGAGAAAAAATACTAATCCCATTGCACTATGGGAAGAAACAGATCTGTTGGACAATGTAGAATATTTCTTGTTAGCTTATCTTCCTATAACAAAAAACTGCTAAAGCCATTCAATATATTCCAATCATTTAATAACTTTGACAATCTTCATACATTCTGTTGTTGAAAGACACCACAAGTTAATGAACTATATGCTTTGAAAGACTAATCCTATAGCTGCTAAATGAGCAGATGATTTACTTGACAGGTGTTTTAATACAGTCGCTATCAGTAATATTACAAGCTACTCTAGAGCCTCTGGGCCTAACAAATCCACCTCACTCTGTCCATGTGTATCTATGCGTGTGCATTTACTTATGAGGGACCGTTATGGCACTTCATCTGTGTCTCCCCCTGGTGTCTAGGGTCTTGAATCCGGTAAGTCTCTCACGTCCCTGCAGCAGTGTAGCCTGTGCTGTACAGGGTTATTCACTGAGCTCATCGCAGGGGACATGCTGACAAAGCGGACCTGTCCAATCAATGAGGCCTTTAGGCAGTTCACCCTTATCTCACTTTCTACTCTCTTCACTAAACACACAATAAAGCTTGCTGCTAAGGATGAACAAAACTACAATTTCTCAACACTTTTAAATGTAATCTTTGTCCAATCCCAAAATTAACATATACTATACTTACTGTACGTTACAATGCTGTGATGCCTAAATTGACTTTTAACATTTAAAACAATACATTTTTAGTTTTTATTTATCTATTCTTAATAATTATTGTTGTTGTGATTACTATTATGGTAAATATCATTATTGCAATTTCTGTGCATGCCTATTGTGAACTGCAATAAATAGATGGATACTAACAGTGAACAATAGATATAAATATAGACAGAAATATATATATAGAAAAAATATATATAGATAGAAATATAGAGCAACAGAATGACATAGATAGATAGATAGATAGATAGATAGATAGATAAATACACCAAATAAAAAGATACACAGAATAACAGACAACAATATATAAATAGAAATATTGAATGATCAAAAAATATAATATCAGTAAAATTATTCAGTAGAAAGAAAGCCAGTCAGAAAGAACAACAGAGCAAAAAAAATGAACAATAAAATATAGATAGATGCAGTAGATAGATTTAGAACAGGCATTTGGAACAAATAATCAATAGAAAGAATAAACAGTGGATTGACAGAATGATAAAGTCTACCTTTCAAATCAACTAGTCATTTATCAGCCAGCTAGCCTATCATCATGACCCCTCCCTGCTCACTTTCTGGCAGTGTTGTTTTCTGATGATGTTCTGGACTGACAGATGCTCCAGAAGCTCTCATCTAGTAATGATGTTTGCTGTGGGAGCTTCCAGGGTGCTTTAGGGGTAATTGGAAGGGATGAGGTGGGCCGTTAATGGCTGTTTGACAGAACTACACACCAATTACAAGATGAATGGGTGACACACCAGACACAGGCCCTGCTCACAGGAGCTGCGTGTGGAAGGCCAAGCACAGGTCTCTTTCCTGAGGATCGCTGGCCATCAGTTAGAGACTCATCCATCAGTAGCAAAGGGGTTAATTGAATCCACAGCCCGCAGAACAAGGACGACCAATGAATCATTTAAGGTGTACGAAACCCCGATTCCATGAATGTTGTACGCGAGGGCGTTGAACACGAATGCATATACAGGTGCACGGCAGAACCTGGCTTCCTGCGAGTGAAGGAGATTCAGATATTCCACATTTACGAGCCCAGTACATCGACACCTTCCTCGGCCAACATCGTCCATGAATTCTTTACTATCACATAAAATGTTCAAATTGAAAAGCTATACAGGGGGTCTTTGATCCCTGAGGCAGGTTTCAGGAAAACAGAAAGAAAAACAGCCTCTCTTCCGTGCCAAGCCCACAAATCCCTGTCTGAGTAACCGGTGGAGTGTGACAGCGCTCTTATAATTGCTGAAATGTCGATAAATCCTTACATTGCTTTATTTCCAGAGGGAATTAAACTGGATACCGTCCTGTCTGTCCGACGGAGAAAGTGCAACGCTTTCTTATTTCAACGCACCTCACAAACTTTTACGGCTCGCTCTCCCTCTCACACAATAGCCCTCGGGCGGAGGAATAACATGCGCTGTTAGATACTGTCTCCAACACCCTCTCAGCAACATCATGCATTCTCTCCAGAGATGAAAAGATTTCATTTCCTAGTGTTCTGTTCTTCAGCTCACTAAATTAACCCTCGCTCCGCTCATCCATATGGCTTCTCTATGATTTCTTCTTCCTCCTGCAGTGTCTTTGCTTCCTTTTGTTACTCATCTTTTGGAGTGTTTGTGGTGTCATGATCTCCTTCTGACTCTTACATTAGAAAATAAAAACCTTTGAATTTGTTTTGCGATCTTGTTTTTGTCAAGGTCTCCAGAGCCTGCATCGTAATTATATTCCTCAAACATCCACATTCTCTCAAACTGAAAAGCATTAATTAAAGCACAGCGGTACATTCTTTTTTAGGAACTATTGGGAAAAAATTAATTTTTGCTATTCAATGCTGTTAGACACTTAATTACATAACCATTTGCTATTGATTTACTTTCTTAATAAACAGTATCTATCACAGTGTTCTATGAGTATTCTAGTAATGTATTCGCATTCTAAATAATAAGAGCTGCTGTTACACTGGCATTTAAAAAAATAATAATAATAAATATATATATATATATATATATATATATATATATATATATAGTCATCACAGTGTTAAATAAAGGAGAGTTATTTGTTTAAAAAGAAAAAAAAAATCTGTCAGGAATCTCCCAGGAAGCAATAGAACGCCAGAGGTTAAACAAATAGCTCTTCTTTATTTACTGAGATCACATAGGACCTAAGTGGAAATCACATAACAAGTAGACTGGACAGAGCACATAGGGAAGAACACACTTTAAATATAAGACATAACGAGGGGAGTGTCAGTACACAATCCATTCCACCTGCATGATCCGTTCTACGCATTCAAGTAATTACGTAGTAGAAAAAAGAAAAATTACTGCAAACCTTCCTCCATACTCCCCTTTGCGATTCATTGCTGTATGGCTTTAGGCCTACCGCGGTGTTTCTATCTGAGGTCATTAGAATAGTCAAAAGTTTGTGTTTTTTTTAATTTTTTTATTAAAAGCTGCTTATATTAGTTAACTTTTGTATTAGTATGGGTCTATATAGGGTATATCTATCTATATAATCTAAATAATATTAAATATTCCCTGGTGTTTACAGAAGACAATAAGGAACATAAACAATGGTGCGCAAGCATGGAACAGATTGTGCAATGTTGTAAATCGTCGGAAAACATATTTATCATACGCGCATGCATGGATAGATCGTGCAGGTGTAAAGGATCGTGTACTGACAGGGAGAACTCAAGACACCTGGGGAACATGGCTGGGAACAAATTAACACAATAACCACATCAAGGACAGGAACAACCAAATAAGGGCAAAGGTGGACATGTGGGGAAAAACCAAGACAGGACACACAGAGATCGTGACAATAATAGTGTTTGCTTGTTTGTTTTTCATAAAGGAAATAACTGGAATCAGACATCAGTTCTTAAATTTAACAATTACCCAATGGTTTGGGACAACTATCAGTGAAATATTACCTATATATAACGTACAAGTCATACAGACCACTTTCATGGTACTTTTACAGTGCGTTTACATACTTTTTTAAGATTGAAAGCTTTACTCTCCATCGTTGTAGTTCCACAGAAAAACAAAATGGTCAAAAACTATCCACAGTAAAAAAGCTGCTGTGGTTTTCTATAAGCACTGTTAATTTCTCACAGATAGCGAGGTTTGTGAACACACACACATTCTCTGACTATCATGCTTTCTGACCCTCTTCAGCAAGAGTGCCGTCACTGTGGCAGAGCACCCAGTGAACTAATCTTTGCTGGAAATGCAGAGGAGCGATTGGCCTCCCAACTCAGCCAATCTATCCTTGGATCTGGGCCAGTGCTCCACTCTCTCTTAAAGCCATCCCCCCTCCATGAGCAGGTGGCACATGGTACCTTAAGAAAATTCCAGTCACGTTCCTTCTTCCTGCCTGAAGACAGAGCATTTGGGCAGATGATACACTTTCAGTCTCTGCCTGTCTCTCTCTTTCTCTGTGCATTGTTCTCCTGACATGTGAGTAATACAAATATAAGAATGCATTTAACAATACATTTTGCACATATATGAATACAGTCTTAATGAGTATACTTGTAGCAATTGGCAAAAATACATTATATTATATTACAATTATTGATTTTTCTTTTATGCCAAAAATCATTAGGATATTAAGTCAAGATCATGTTCCATGAAGATGTAAATTTCCTACCATAAATATATCAAAACTTAATTTTTGTTTAGCAATATGCATCGCTAAGGACTTTATTTGGACAGCTTTAAAGGTGATTTTCTCAACATTTAGTTTTGTATGTTTTTTGCACCCTCAGATTCTAGATTTTTAAACAGTTGCATCTCTGCCAAATATTGTGTTATCCTAACAAACCACACATCAATGAAAAGCTATTTAAAATTTCTGAAAGATATTTATTCAGCTTTCAGATGCAGTAGAAATATACATCTATTCATATTCTAAAAATTGACCCTTATTGCTGGCTTACGGTCCAGGGCCACATATTTTAACTTTAAAGCCTGACATATGAAATAATCAGAAATAAATACTGTTGAACTACTAGACAAAATCTAAAATAATAACAACAATAATAATAATAATAATTTCATACATTAGGCTTTTTTGACTGGTTGATATGCTCATACTAAATATGGAACTAAGGAAGAAATATGTATGAAAAATATATATTTGGTACTTCAAATTTAACATGGTTTCTCAAATAAATAAATAAATCTGCATAATCAAGATGATTTAATCCAGTAAATGTTCATCCTGAAATATTAACTGCATTACTAAATTCAATATGAAAGTTATTCTCACCTTTAAAATTCTGTATAGATTTCAACTTTTGTCAGCTACTTTTATAGCTAAAAAATACAGTTAATTGAAAATGCTTTAAAATCTATTGTCTTGGTATAGTAGGACCCACAGATTAATATTCTGTAATCTTTTACACAAAATATGATGTTCTAAAGAATGTTTTTTACTGTTTCTTTTCAAATAATTAAAGTCAATGTGCTTCAAAAGGCCCAAACCCATTGTTCCACAAAAGAAAGGCATGCAGGTTTGGAACGAGATGCAAATGAGTAAACGATGACAGCATTTTCAATTTGGGTGAATTGAATCCCTTCAAGAAATCCACTTTGGGTTCTCAGTCACTGGCTTATTCCACCATACTGTTTTAAAAAGTGCTAGAGGGAATCTTCTCTGCCTGTTGCCATCAAACATTACAATGCCGCCTCCTCCTCCTCCTTCTCCTGCCAAGCCCACCCTCAGTTAATAGAAACATTATCCATTTTTTACTCACTCTTGGATTTAGCAAGGTTACTGCCTAAAACACTCATCTATCTAGGTTATATGTTTTGTTGCATTCTGTGCTTTGTTTTTCACTGTTTATTGTAACTGCTCTCTATCTGAGTTTTAACGTATGCACACACACAATAAATTACCCCCTCTCTTGCTTTTGCACACATACCCAAAACATATCAAATCCTTGCCAAAATAATTACCTCATGTTCACCCACACAACATATCCCTACTCGCTTCTCTCCCAACAGCGATGTGAACCCCGGGGAGATAAAGTACACACATCAAAAAGCAAGCACTTAAAACAGAGTCTGTTATAACTCTGCAGTCCCTTCAGACACAAAACATGTTCATCTCTTAAATCCTCGGCCTCAATTACTTGACCTGCAAAACAAAAACAGCTTTTTAGATTGAAAATAACCCAGAACAAAGAGACAAACAATCATTTATTTGTATAAGGGTGTACAAAATTAAAAGGGTCATTTCTCAAGACTTCAAGGGAACAGATACTTGCATAACAGACGTAACCTCTGAAGTGAATTAGCTACAAACATGAAGAACAAAGTCACTGCAATCATATATTGAAACACAAATTCTCACTAAATTCTACTGTATACATTTTATATGCAAACCATGCGCGAGATGTTTAAGTGGGTGAGCCTACATAAAACTGGGTGGGCAAGTTGTACTGTATGAAAAATGCATACATTTAGATACAAACATGTACCTGTTAAAAAGGTACCGCCACAGTGACAGCTTTTGTACCTTTAATTCTGAGAGTGTACATGCCAGCATGTGCCCAACTACCATCATTTATTCATGCATACTGTGTACACATTGACATGTTCTCATTCATCTGTACCATTAGTACTGAACAGGCGCAGATGAATGACGGCTGTGGTATGTGGCGTCTGCCCATGTCAAGTGGTGTGGTGTAATCCTTCTGTCCTGCCCGCTGTGGTGCCAGAACTGACACGTACCCCCTGTGTTTAGGAGATACACTCTGCCACTAGCAAAATCCACAGACTCTGCATGCATGCAAACAAACACGGATGTCCTTCACCCATCTCTGCTCTAGTTTACAGCTTGTAATCACTTGCAGAGGACTGCGCAATTCTGACGCACGATTAAATGATGTCCTCACTATAAAGAAATAACCATCCTTTTTTCAATTTAGCATAATACATTTAAATAACTGCATATTTGCAATGCCAAAGTGTTGGAAACACTTAAGTATTTATTATACTTACTAATTGAAAAATAAAAATAAAAGAGTTGGATAGGGCTGTGTATATATATATATATATATATATATATATATATATATAAAATTACTGTGTCTAATTATTTTTAAATGCAAGAACAATTCATTTGTTTGCTATTTGCCGTTGGTGAATTTTGGCAGGGCAGGTTGTCTGTAGTAGTTTTTCTTTCTTTTTTTTTCTTTTTATTTTAGTTTATACTAATTTTTTTCTGCTTCAATTATTCCAATTTGTAAGTGAATTCAGATTAAAGTGTGTGCAAATGCAAATTAGAGTAAATGCAAATGAACACATTAAATTGGCAACCCCAATTTAAAATACTTGAGTGCAAAAATAAAAATCAGCTGGGAAAGAAATTAACACAAAATAAATTAATACAATACATTATATTATATATATATATATATATATATATATATATATATAATGTGTGTGTGTGTGTCGTATTTCATGTATTTTAATTGTATACTGTTTATTTTTAAATTAAAAAAGGTAAAATATTTAATATTTCTGTACAAATTCACAAAAGAAAAAAGTTTATACTATAATGTCACTTAGTTTAAAAATCTGCTAAATAAATTAATGTAAATGAATAACCACACAGTAACAAATAAACACATGCCAGTGTCGGAAACGTTGCATAAAATGAGCAGAACTGTGAAACAGACCTCAAAACAAGCACCAAAACAGAGTTGTGAGCTCAGCGTTTGAAGATATTTCTGCCTCTGTCATTACTTCACAGTAAATTAGCCAAACCCTGGGAACAGAGGCCAAATCCACCTCCATCTTCATTTTTTTTTTTGTTCTCTAGTCGTGACGTGATTTTTTTTAATAGCAAGACAGTGCTGCTCTGTGCGCTGTCTGTGAAGATGCTGTCTTTTTCTTTCCCTTCACCCTGCGGGGGTGGAAAAGCTCAGGGAGCCTATTTTCTTGTTTTTTTTTTTGTTATTTTTCCTGGCCATGCTGTCGCCTCATCCTGCTTTCGCATTAGAAATCACTCTATTAAAGAGGCCTCTTATAGGACTTTAGAAGACAAGAATTCCAGGTATCCTTATCCAGTGATGCTGACCCCAGCTTCAATTTACATTACTAAATTCAATTAACTGCTGATGCCTGGTGTGTGAGTGCCGGGGGGCAGTTGAGATGGTAAGACCGCCTGCAGTCTCACAGAGGGGATTTCTTAATGTTTTATAAAAGGGATGAATAAAGAGAACCTGTAGAGCCAATTATTATGATTTCTCCTGTAGAGCATATGCCGATTCTGTGGTTTGACAGTGGTCTTAAAAACTGGATACTCTGTGTATTTCAACCACAAGTCTTTACAGTTTACATCCACTTTTATTTTATAGAAAGGTGCAGCCCAAACTGTTTCTAAACTTCTCCTTTTGTACTTTGCTGTAGAAAAAAAGTTAAATACAGTAGGTTGAGTAAGGATGAGTAAATTATGTTCCAAGATTATTGCATTTAATTAAAAAGTTAACTAAAAAATAAAATACAGTAACATAAAAATGCTATATTAAATAAAAAAACACACAAAAAATAAATAAATATCTCAATGATACTTAAATAATACTAGCTGACTGTGACTATACAACCTAAGTGCATAACTCTGACAAACAATGCAAAAGAAAACAGCCCTTCTTTTTCTTGTTTTTTCTCTCTATTATTTTTTACAGAGGAAGAACAAACAGCACCTGTTCATTATATTAAAAGCTTCTGCTATGTAGCTCTTGTTCTGTACTAAGGATATGGAGGAGTTTTCAGAGAGAGGGAGAAATTATTTTTCTCTGATGTCTCTAAGAACGATAATGTACCTCAGCTCCAGCACTGCCATTAAATAAAATAAGGGCCAAAAAAAAAGAAATGTCCTACTTTCATAGGGCCTCCATATTTATGAGCATTTTAATGGCTATTAAAACATTTTAATGTCTATTAATTACTCTATTTATATGCATGGGGTGATGTGGTCATTACTAGCAGCTTTATTTTCACAGAAAAAAAGAAGTGAATTTTTCCATGGTGGCAGTGAAAAAGGCTTTGGCAATGCCTTTACTAAATAAAACTACTTTTATTTAAGAGTTAAATAAGCACATAACCTTCCATTGAAAAGAGACTCAAGAAACATACTGAATTTTAAATTAAAAATGTTTATGTGACGTACTGTACAGCATCTGCAAGGCTACAGTGTGTGTGAGCACATATTAGTACAGCGCTGAGAGGAAGGGTGTTGTGCATTTGATATTATGATAAATAGCCCTGTCCGTCAAGAGTTGCAGTGGCTAGCAAACAAATTGGAAGGAAAATTCCACTTAACGTCAGCGCAGATGAACATAAATGAGGCCCATGGACATGGGCCCCTGGACGCTCGCTTCTGAAGGACGTGGGCCGCTCCGGCCCTGCCATGGTGTTTCTGTGACAGACAGTCCAGATATAGGTGGTCCAGTCTGGCAGCTAAGAGAATGCTGGCACAATTTAACCAAAGAGGGGAGAAAAAAAAATGGAGTGTGTGTGGGCTGAGGGTTGAGGAGAGGTGTTGACAGGACATGGATATGTGTGTGGGAGTGTATGTCAGAGAGGATGGTTGAACAGAAGATGAAGCGAACGGCTTCCACATCAATCGTAACCTGTTTGCATGCTAACCTGACCCTAGAATGAGTTCTGCAGTCTGTCAATCCATTTGTCATTTTGTTGCTAAATCACCCGAGATTGGTGTTACCCTCCCACTCTGTCTCGCTCTCTCTCTCTCTCTCTTTTCTTCAACGTCTTTGTCTTGCTACCTCATTGGCTCTAGTTCTGTTCCAAAACCTCCATCGGCAGGATTTTAAGGCGCACCCAATGTGAAATTTAATCCAAAAGGTAGGCAACTTAATTATGCTGTCTGCTAAGATATCTTGTTTTAGCCCAGCTCTAGGCAGCATCACAAGTATCTTTTGAGAATGCAATTTCAGAATGCAGTAGGAGTGGAAAAATATACATGATGCCAGACGAAGTGAGAACAGTCTTGTTTATGAAGTTACTTCATTAAAATACCTAATAAACACTCAATTGCATTTCATTGTAAACATTTAAGTCATCCAATAGTGAATACTAACAATATTATTATTTGTTTTGTTTTTTTCCTTTTTAAACCCAATATTTTTATGATTTGTGGACTGCTATGTTAGTCTAACAACATATATGAATGCCAAACTCTGTGAAATAGAGTTACAATAAAGAGTGGGATCTTTCATGGCCAAACTTTCTAAGAAAACTGCGCAAACTGAAAATATGCCAGATACAGAGACACTTCAATTCTGCAAAATCATTTATCAATCATTTAAAAAATGGTGGTTTTTCAGGACATTCGAAAAAGGAGTATTTTGCAAAACTGCAATGATTTTTATTTTTTTTTTTCAGCATTTACAGGTCACCTGACATACGTGAAAGTCACATGATCATCCAGCTGATGAACAAGAAAAACATTGACAGCCAGTCAGAATCTATCCTGCTATCATTGTACATTGGTGTAGACGCTAATGTATTATTAGTCTTATTTTTACAGTTATTCTTGGAGTAAACAGGCCTTTATTCTACCATACTGCATGCTCAGTAAAACAAGTGGACTGGCTTGGCCTATATACAGTACTTGTCCATACAAGTGCCATGTTGGAGGCAAAGTAGGTATAAGAACAATCTTCCTGTATCAAAATCATATTTCATCTGTTTATTTCCAACTGATTTGATATCATATTCAGTGAATACTAATACCGTTAACATATATAAAGGCTGTTTGAATAAGAATAATAATAACAGAAGTAACGATAAACTACCCACCTTTTCTCTAGCAAAATCAATCACCTAGCATTGTTTCTCTGTGTATATGACTGTCAGCGTGACTTCATGCATCCAAAACCTTTTTAAAGTGCTGCAGTGGTGAAAAACAGACTGCAATGTGTTAGCAACATGTCTCCAGGTGTAATGAGGGTGTTGAGGATCTCGCTGTGAGCATCAGAATAACATCAGATAAACAGCTCCTGTCACTCTGGCACCTGACAAATGACTCTACGCTCCGCTGGAACACTGATAGCTTTTACACAGCCTCAGTAAATCGGCACTGGTGTCAGACATCAAGATGGAAGAATGTCATTGGCTGAAGGATGTGGGGGTGTTGTTGCAAATCTAAATTAGGAAGCTATATAGAAATAATGATGTGTCGAAGCTATGGCCCATGATTTGCATACATTGAGCGGTGATGCATGTGTGAGCAATAGTTTTAAAAGTAAAAAGTGATACAAAAATAAATAAAATAAAACAATAAAGAGCATAGTTGTGTTGTTAAGATATATAATATAACATAATAATAGGATGTGTGTCATATCTGCTTTGTGCATCAGGTTTTAAGTCACTCACTGCTCTGCATGCTGATTAACTTTTGTAGCTTAAATAAAAAAAAAAAAAAAAAAATCAAAATTCAATATAGTTTATGCATTTACAGTTTAGAGTTTATGTAAAGATTGTTTTAAATTAACTTAATTTAAAGCCGTTTTATTTTTCAAAGCCTATTAAAAGTTCTTCATTATTACATTTTTAATTATATTTTAAATTATTACATAGCTTTAATTATACTGTTACGTTGAATGGCTAGGACACAAATTTTTGGTTTTTAAAAAAAAGAAAAAGAAAGCAAGAAAAAATAAAGTACATAATTGTGTAGTTCTGTGAAATATACACAAATATACAATATAATGCAATATAACATTATATAAAATATACAAATCAAAAACAGAAGTATAATTCAACATAATTGCAGAAATAGATTTCTAAATAAAAACTACATCCTAGATAAATGTTGATTTACATTTACCTGGGCATAAATGTCAAAATATTTCAAGAAGAAAAGGCTTGTATGAGTCATTGAAACTGTGCCCCATTTTGGGGTAGAGAAGAGTCTACAAATTTTTATCTGTCTCTCTCATCAGACACACACAAATACTGTACCAAAAAAAAAGAAAAAAGAAAAGAAAATTGTCCACCCACCAGTTCAGCAACTAAACTGTCACACAGAGTTATAAAACTGTGATTCCTTTCACAACATGGCAACAGAAAACACACAAACAGAGAATGATTCGTCTAACTGTTGAAAAGTGGGACTATCATTGTATAAGACGAAACCATGCCCGCACTTTGTTTTCTCTGCTTCAGTGTCTGTTTCCTCTTCTACCTCTCACATCTGTCTCCCATGGCACTCACAGACATATTCCTGCTCAGGGACACTGTCTAAAGGTCCCAGCGGACTACAGCACTCCCTGAGAGTTGTCCCTGTCCCCCTTGTCACCAATTTGTGTCTGCGGGCTGACACTGGCGTGCATTGGGAGCAGGCCTAAGTCCCCCCAAGCACCATGCCTCAGTCTCATTTAGGATTTCACATTTCTCTGTGGTTACAGCATTGAGGGAAGTAAATGACCTAGACAAAGACACACCAACAAAGGCAAAAAGGAGATAGAGGGAAAAGAAACACTGATATATTGTCTTAATATCAAACAAATGAAAACCTGCCAACCCTTTGGTTATTCTGAAATGTTTCAGTTCAGATGGGGTGATCAGTATCCCAGTTTAAAATCACATGGTGTCAGTCAGAAATATGTATGTGGCTGACAAGAGGGCACCTTCAAAATCAGACAAAGTGACGCACTCAATTTGGCCGCAATGGTTAACATTTTTAGCAATTTGCACCTGTTTCTTGTACAGTTACTTAGAGTTATCATATGACTCCAGAATTCCTGGAATATAACACATAGGTCGTATGGAAAGAATTTATGCCATTTACATCGCATTTGAAGCTTGAAAGCTTTTATTTTCTATGTTGCACAGACCGAAAATCAAATAAAAGAAGCAAATGTAGTTCCATTAAAATGTAAATACGATGTACAGGTGGAGGAGACTGAATGGCACAAACTGTGACTCTATGAATTCACCGGAGATCATGATTGACGCTCTTGATTCATGCAAACCTCCAGTCAGTATGTCTTCTTTATTCATCTGTCACCCTCTCTACCATTAACACCAATTTCCAGTATGCATTTCGTCCTACGCATCATATCCTACACAACATGCTCCAGGCAGTTACCTGAACTTACTCAATTGTCCACTCTCCCAGATGCATTGTACGGTGTAACATGAGGAATTGGCAAGCACTGAAAATAGATGTCTCAGGGCGACGGGAGAGACTGAAAGGTTGAGGAAAACGGAGATCTCTGGCTCTTTTGATGTCATTGTACATCTTCTTGCTTATAATTTTCCACACCTGCATCATTACAACCCAAATGGTGGTGGGGTAATGGAGAGAAGCAAGATGAGATGTTCAAGGGGACGCGAGGGCTTTGGAAAACATCCTTACTGGATATATATGTAACCTGGGCCCAATATTCCTTGCTCTCCTCTTTCTCCTTAACTTGTCTAAAAGTTAAGAATCTGCTCACCCTTATTCATGGAGTGAAGAGAGGGATTCTCTGGGGCTTTGGTGCACCATTGCTTCTCTTTCCAGGATGTTGTACCATCCTAACTCTATTTTTCAACTCCTATGGGCAGGGACTCTGGGGATGTATGTGGTTTCGGGTTTTCCCAAGTTAAAAGAAACATGCAGGACTGGCCTAGCCATTCTAATGAAGCCATCTCCCATTTGTCTTTCCAGACATGTAGTGCAGCTGCCATGTGGGATGTGATCAATTCTTTTATCATTCCCCCAAGAAGGCCTTTAGATAGACAGCATGAGGCTATAAGTATTGATTAAGCCACAGGGTAGACACTCAGACACATAGTAACAAGCTGAAGGTTGCTGAACACCGAACTCTCAACCGTAACGAGACATTGTTAGGGGACAACCCATTTTAACCGTGCTGGTACCAACCTACCCACTATAATCCAGAGGGATTCAATTTGTAGCCCGTCGAGAGTTTCAACATGCCAATTTCTCCTGGTTTAGTATGATTTTTATAGATTGAGACCATCAATTTGGCTATCTCACAGAAGATTTAATTCGTATCTAACTCTAACTAGAGTGAAAGGTAAACACAGAAGGTTCTTTGTATTGACTGTGCAATTCAATATGCTCTCAGAACACTGCTTTTCTAAAACAGTCTTCTAGCAGCATCAGTGTAGTCTCAATTGTAAATAGTTAGACTATATATATATATATATAGTACATACAGTATACTGTACACAAGTGTACTGTGCACCTGTGTGTGGGTGTTTCTTAAATTTTAGGCAATTAAAAACCCTATGAGCTGATTTTTAAATTAGATTAAATTAGATTAAAACATTTAATAAACTGTATTTTAATCATTTAATGGGTGAAATACAGTAAATTATTTTATAAATAAGTTTTTAATAATTGGCTTTATCAAAGAATCAACAGTTTCAATTAAAACAATGCTTGAGATCATAAACATGAAGAAAAAAAAAAAGGTCAACATCACTTGGAAAAGTTATTTTGTCCATCATTGTACCTTTCAATTCACACAAATTAATAAACATTCAACTAATTTATATCAGTGTAATTTATTTAACATAATATTATTAAACACTGTATATGATTTGAGATGAAGTGCATGTTCATTACTTTCCAAAGTAATAATAATAATAATAATAATATTGCATGAATTAATCTGATGAATGTATACTTTTGGATATTTTTGGAAATTTTGAAAAGCATGTCTTTTTAAATACAGGATCACAAGTGTCTATACATGCACTTTAACAAAAGTCAAAATGAATGTCCTCTAACGTTAAAACTCCCTGCAATTGTCCAGAATGACAAAACCACATTAAAGCGAAGACAAGTAATCCAACCCCCTGGCTACTACTGCATCAATATAGCTAACACTATTAACTAATGTCTTAGGAAGACTTACTGAGCACACCCTTCACTGCCTGAATGAGTAAGTTACTTAGCAAACTCCCAACTTTAACACTTATTACAAGAACAGTCCCTCTGGAGCAACCTGAGGTTAAGAGTCTCACTCAAGGACACAACGGTGATAGTTCCTGACTCGAGTGATAATCCAAATCCTGGTGATAACGTAGCCACCACTTCTCCAAACAGCACAGATCATTTACCTGTGCGCAATATAAAGTGGCCATTTTTGCCTTGAGTGATTGAAAACACTGCATCCTGAAGTCCTTCACCACAGTCCGAGTGTAGTGATGGCCGGCTGCCAGAGGTGGCCTCCAACCTTGAGCTCTCTAAGCCTGTATGCATCTGAACTCAGAGGAGAGTGGATTGTAGCTAGAAAGTGAGATGCTAAGAATGAAGGCAGCACATAAAAGACCTCAGTGCTTTGCTACCAGCCAAAGAGATGGTGAGATGGAACTGATGGACTTGGAATACTAATCCCGTTACCACAGCAATCAAAAGGGACCTGTCTCTCTCCATTTCGCTCTCTTCGCTTCACTCCGTATCGTTCTCTCTCTCTCTCCTCCTTGCCCTCCCCCATTCATCTGCTCCATTTAAAACAGTCTCTTGACACTGACCCATGGAATAACAATCAACCAAGGCTGATCTTGAGGACACGGCAATCAAGAAACAGATGAACACATGCCACACTACTATCAGTACCTTTTTGAAGATGAACAAAGGGATTGCTAGCATGCATGAAAGGCATGTTTCTGACTGGACAAACAGTTCTTTTGAGGTTTAAACTGTCTAAAGGGTACTTAACCTGGTTGCCAGATTACTTGTATGTCTCAATTAAATGGGAAAAAGTGCTGACAAAGTCAGGTCAATAGATTAGTAGATCCAATCATAAACAGAATAAAAGGACACTCCTTAGTTCAAACCACAATTTCATGTTTTGTTTTGAGTTTTCTTGCGGGTAACTAAAACTTCTGTACCACCTCCCTGTCTGTCTGAGAGTCTTCTAACCTGCTAGAAGACAAAACAAGACAGACAACTGGCTGTTATATTATAACACAGTATTAATAATACAGTACAGTACAAGTAGGGGTGGGCTATAATTGTATATCTTGACAATCGTATATCATGACATGATTAATTTTAATTCACGGTACTGATAATATATATATATATACATATAGATAGATATATATAGATAGATAGATAGATAGATAGATAGATTTTATAATTCTTGTTGCTAATGTCACTTTCTAAAAAAAAAAAAAAAAAAAAAGTAAAAATAAACAAAGAAACAAATTAATAAATACTACTACTACTACTACTAATAATAATAGCAGCTGTTTTGGTATGAGAGCTTTGACATTTTTAAAATAAACGTAATTGCATGAATGTACAGCTAAAGAGTATGACTTGGCTAATTAACATCACCAAATAGAATTACAAAAATAATAGCTTTTTCAAATGCCAAATTTCAATTATAATTATCGGAGGCACCATTTCAGTTCGCACACACCATGTGCCACAGTGCCGATGTCAGAAGGACAAAATCTGTTCTTTCCCCAATAATCCCCTCTCTACCGTCTATCTTTAAAAACTGACCACATGGAAAAAACCTTAGACCTTAGATTCTGGCACTTCCTGTAGTGGTCAATAAAGTAGTGTGCCCACTTCCCCTCATCCTTACCAGATCTCATTACTATCCTCTTCCCTCTCTGTTCCCATTAATCCACACACACACACACATCCTCATGGGTGTATTTGAATCATGAGCTCCGGGACTGGTGTCCCCTGACGGATTACAGCTCGGTACTGTGGATGAGATAAATGATAACTTCCCTATCGCAGAGAAAAGTAAATTAAAGTCAGCCGCAACGCTCGCCCTCCCCATACACACTCAGGGCAAACTTCTTCATTCACTAAGTCCTAACGAAGGACACCCAGACAACAGGAGGAAAAATAATAATCATAGTTTTGTGCACCTGGTGAAGCTCTCTATATACATGCACAAACAAGGATTTAAACACACCTGGATGTTATCTAAATCAGCCATTCGGTACAGAGGATTAGCTAGGGAATATTCTTGCAATCTCATTTCCAGGTGCAATGACCACAGGAGTCAAACAGTATTTTAATACAAGAAGGGCAGGCAATGAGAAAAGAGGTGATAATAATGTTAACACATAGCATAATGAACACAAAGCCATCAGTGTCAGTTTACAAAAGCAGAAAAAGTTAGACACAGATAAGCTTTTTATAAACCACACTACGAGCAAGCAAACATGCTTCATTATCGACATTGTTTGCTCTGCTATAAAAAAAGTTATAAATTATATAAAAACAAATATACATTTTTCATTCATTTTAAAAACTAAAAACTACAATTATCGCTGGAGAGGATGCTTTAATTAAGATACAAACTCGCCTGGGTTCAGTAATTAATGTTTAAATATGTGGGACTCAATCTCCACAGTTTCACACTGTCAAACACTGGAGAAGCTGTCAAAAGAGTGATGCAAGCAGTTGTTTCTGTGTCTCTCTGTTGTGACTGGCAGATTCGACTTGACATGCTCAAGCCAAACATTCATTTAAATCTCTATGAACCACATGGAAATACTCGCTCTCCTTGTATATGGAAAACGAGCTTGTTTTTTTTTACAGAAAAAAGGGTCATTTTAAGTGTTGATTAGAGTTGCTCTGAGGGTGGCCCTCCATCTGTTGTGTGCTCTGGCACACCTCGCCCCAGGTGGAAAGTGACATCTCTTTGTGACCCATATAATTGGCTCTTTACCACCTTGATCATATCTCTTGAGAAAAAGTGAGAGAGAGAGGGATGATGAGAGGGGGGGGGGTCTCGGGGAGAGCAAGACAAGAAACATCTGTTGTGCTCCTCTCTTTCTGATGCAAAAATCACATGTAACTAAAAGAGCAAGCTAACAAGGAGAGGCTATCATACACAACACCAAATTCACTGTGGCATGGAAGATGGGGGGCGGGAATATATTCTGGAATATTCAGATTTCTGTTGGTGTTACTGCAAGAGATACATATGTTACAATAGTAACACTTTAGAATAGGTAACACTTGCTAACTATTACGGTAACTATGACTTTTCTCTCAATATTTCTTAACTTGCTGCTTATTAACAGTTAACAAGGTAGTTGTTAAGTTTGGGTAGGATTAGGGGTCATGTAGAATAAGGCATTAATATGTTCTTAATTAGCACTTATAAATGACTAATATTCTAGTAATATGCATGCTAATAAGCAACTAATAGGTGTAACCGTAAAATAATGTTTTATAACATTTGACCAGTAGGTGGCAGTCATACAATTAATTCTGTTTATGTCAATGCAATACGTCCTGTACGGGCTCCTCAAAATTGTAAATGCCTTACAGTATCATAAAGCTTTAAATAACTTTTGACAGACATGGATTCAATATGATCTGCACCAAATTTGGGGATTAAACCAATGAAATCCGTTGGAGGTGTTCTGCAAAATTCAAAATAGCGAGTAATGTATTCAGGCAGAAATTGTACCCCCAGGTTGACTAAATTTAATTTATAGGCAATGCAATGTGAAACTGTAGGTGGTGCTAAAGGGCACAAGACACTGGCATCAACACTGCACTAGGGGTATTGAAAGTACCTAATCCTAATCACATTGCCAAATATCGCACCTTTTTTGCATACCGTTCTAGGGGTTGCAACAGACTCCCAACCAGAAGAATAATAACCTTCTCTGCTTAGGCTTGGCCTCCTAATACAGGCAAAAAACAAGAAAAACTTGGTAAAACAGGAAATAGCTATATTTGGAAAGAGACACCAATTGGATAGACATTGTATCTAAAAACAGTCCAGGTGGATTATCAATACTACTGACCTCATGGCTGAATTCTTTGTCAGGTTTTAAGTGCACAGAGATCCACTCTCAGCTCCCGCAGGGCTCTGCTCAGGACAGGGCTCTAATTAACAGTGGTGCTGCTTCGCACAAGAAAAAGTGGGGGTGCACAAGAGGCCCTTTACAGTCCCTTGAGCTGAACCCGATTTCACACATTAATGAGGATTGTGACTGATTCAGGCTGCAGCAGTAATTGGTGCCCAATGGGAAGTGGTGCATCCAGGTGCTTCTGCTTTGGCGGCACTGTCGCGTGCTGCAAAGTCAACATGCATGCTAGCAATAAAGCCACAATAAAATAACAGGCTTGTTTCATGGGTTGACGTTAGATACCAATACCATTGATTACATGACAGGAATGTGCCAAGCAACACTTTTTCAGAGGGTTGGTTGATTAGTAACAACATATATTTTATTATGTATTGTGAAGTACATCTGAGTGAAATCGATTATTGAAAAAGAAAAAAAAATATAGGGCATCCTTCTTTTTCCCCCTTGTTTGTTGACTGGATGGATGTATATTTAAATGGGAGCTTCTGTGTTTTTTAAGAAAGGGGTGAGGTTTTTAGCAGACTAAATGAGTTTAGAATAAGATTATTAAGATTTGTTTAGAAAACTGATATTTTTAATATTCCATGTTTTGGCCACTTTGAGGAAGCCAGAGTAAATCAGGTCACCTGATCCCAAAAATATGCATTTCTTGCATTTCTTAGGGGGAATTGGTGCATTTACATACAGTAGAATGCATTTTTGCATTCAAAGACACAGTTTAACACATGCATCTACAGTTTATCCAGACCTGGTCTTACGCCATTTAAACTTTAGCTAATAGCTAAACCAGAGCAAGTTGTAGCACAGATCACTATCATTGTAATTTTTGCAATAGTACATTTTTAATAGTACTTAGCAGTCTGTTTTACCGAAATTGTCTTCTACAACTAGCCAGACTGGTTTTCGCGGCTCAAAAAAGGAGGCATATGTCCGTTTGGTCTGAATCTGAGAGCGTTTGCAACTGCAGTCTGTTCTAAAAAGCTCAGTGTGAAACCCAAACAAATCCTGGTCCAAACAAGTCCTCCTGCCAAAGATGGTGGGTATGGTGTTCTGATTCAGAGTATGGAGTGTTGTACAGCAACAGCTTGAGGTGTGTGGGTCTTCTACTTCCCAAACCCAAGATTGTTTAACAAGCATGACCGGGAATGAGAGCCTCATACATAAAGCAGATTGCTCGGCGTACCACAAGAGCCAAAGACGAAGTGTAATTTCCTTCTCAGAGGTACAAAAACATTTTAATTTTAGGAAATGCAGCAAAAATTGTAGAGGTATTTTTTTTTTTAAACTGCTGATTTCCGAAGGCAGTGGTGGGTATGATTAAATGTTATGATTAAATTAATAGCGGTAATACACCAGCTGAAGTGTGATTTCTACCTCAGAGGCAGAGAACATTTAAAGCTAGACATATTATATTAGTACTATTGTACGCTGCTGCTTGCAACCTAATTTTAAAGACACTGGAAGGATAGAGAACAACAGTTGAAGTGCTCTTGGTATAGCAAAAAATACATGTATGGAGAAGCGTAGAAGAAAAGGACCACAAAGAAAGCTAGATAACACCCCCCATGCGAGTCAGACCTCTGAGAGTACACCAAAGGCTCTCTGAAAATAATCATACAATAAGACCGGGACCCTACAGGGCTTCGTCAACCTCTCTCTCTGCTTTTATCTGTCTTTCTTCCTCTCTGACTTTGCCCAAGTCTTCAAAGTGAATAAGAGAGAACAACCGCAATGAACAGAACCACATTCCCTCTGAATTTCAGAGAGGCTGCTTTCACACACCTGGACATGTGTTGAAAATATGTGCTTGCATGTGGGTGCAGCGTATGCATACTGCATCGGTTATTGCTCTGTGTGAGCAGCAGAAGAGCACGGTGACTTTAATGATTAACGACGGTTCTCCGTCGGGCCCCTACACACCGCCCAAACCTCTGTCTTGCTACCAAAAATAGACAAAGTGCAGCGCCACTTTTAATGACAACCTCTTCTGATTGATGCTCCTCCCATGCATGGAAGCAACACAAAGACAAGTCTTTTAAACAGACAGCCTCTCCGCATGGGGAGGAGGTTTTTGAAGGGCCCGCTTTTGAAGATTTGGACAGGCCTTTTTCCTCCCACTGTGCATGAAAACAGTGATGGGCAGGCACGCGGTTGCAAAGTGAGCACTGCCTATGGCGGACCTAGGGCTGGATGGAGAGAGTGTGAAGGAGCAGGAGCTGTCATGTTTCTTTTATGGCGCTGTGCTTGTGTTTTTCTCTGAAGTATTTCTGAGGAGGCATTGAAAGTTTTAAAGTCCTCTTGTACTCGGAAATGGATTGAAGTGAATGATTCGCAATGAGATATAATGGGTTTGAGAAAGTATGGTACAAAAGCAGCATAGAGCAATGGATTTCCCAACAAATCAACCCAAGAAGATCTAGTAGCTTTTACTTGCCTTTCCCAGGCCATGCACAGTAAGTCAATAATTGATCGGCAAGTTCCATTTGAGTTGGAACTGATGAGCCAATCTTTGTTGCAGTGGTTGATTGACAACAGATTGATCAGAATACATCACAAGTGCACCTAACCTTAAATTGACAATTATAGAAATACAGAGATTTAAACTGGTTTTGGTACTTAGCTAAACTAAATCGGCACACTTACCCACAAGATGCAAATAATATTAAGTGTTATCAAAATTTAGATGCAAAATCACTTACTGCCATTTTCTGTGTATCTTTGTCTAAATAACAAGAAAATCTCTCAATTCAAATCAACAAAATGTTATAAAATTCACATTTCCTTCAAAATTTTACCCAGTTTAGTTTTGTTTTAAGCATGTCACTATAACATTCAAAGAAGAAAGAAAAACAGAAAGTAAGCTGTACTGAATTTGTAATATTCCTTTTACTGCATGCGGCAGAGTTAAGACACGTTGTAAGAGGTAGAGAGTACAAGGCACCTGGAGAGGCCAAATCTTCAAAGAAATACAAAATTATCATACTTCAAATGACCACCTGTCCTTTGTGGACACAGAGTCCTTTCTGCTCTTGGGGACCATGAACTGGCTGGCTTTCCTCACATTTGTGACACCAGACAGGTAGGTCAGTCTTACAGTACATGTCAGATCAAATTAAACAAACAATTTAAGCTTCTTCAGACATCACAATTCCTGAAAGTCAGCTCTGAGATAGTGGGAAATGAATCCAAAGAAAAGAAGGAGAACAAGTCAGTGTTCTCTAGGGATTTTCCATTTTCCAAGACTACCTGCAGCTCTTTGTGCTTGGCTTAGTTTATTTTACTGGATGAAGGGGCTGTTGCTTTCAAGCTATTTTGTATGGATGTAGGGTATTTAACTATGACATATTAAGATCTTCACAATGAAGTGGAATTATACTCCTGTCTATCAGCACATCATCAATGAGGCCAAGAAATGAAGACGGATAACAGGAGCATGATCCTAGACTATTAACGCTGAAGATCTACCATCTCTGAACAAACGTTGACTGTTTGATGTAAGAATTAGCACAATAAGCTGAAAGATGAAGATTTCTGGATGTAGGTCACATACTGTTTTACACTTACGTGACATGTTTTCACATTTATAATTGATTAGCCTCTTATAGAAATAAGAGCAGTAATTATACACATGTTAATAATAAAACTGGACTATAACAGGCAGTTTCAGGATTTAAAAAACCCTTAAAGGAATGTTCCAGTTACAAATAAAAGAAATGTATGTCTTGGAAGCCAGATTTATTCCGCTCAAAACAAATGCTTAATAAATAAATGTTTCAGAAATGTTTTAGAAAATTACTTAGACAAGTTTTTATTGTTATTTTTATTATTATTATTATTATTTATTTGAATGTTTACAGAATATTCTAAATATTCTAATATTAAAAAGATTGTATGTCTTATCAAACCTTAAAGTTTCTGTAGTTGATTATGAGTGGCAAGAAAAGCCAAAATATGTCTAAAAATATCTACATTTCCTTTCAGCGAAACACTACTTTGCTCAAATAAAAAGCATTTGAAAATACCCTGACAACATTAGCCAACTGATGCTGGTTTCTCCAAATTAACTTGTGCAATACACTCAGTGTCAGACGCTTACCGTATTGTATCAATTCTAAAATAAACAACCATGGGTTATGAAAAACATAACGTTTCTATTTGCAGCTTTTTCATGACTGTTGGATGACTCTAGATGTCTCAGATTTATTTTTTTTTAAGTAAAAGAGAAAAAGAAAGCCAAGCTAAGCATTAGAACACCTGGCTAAAAGGTGTAAGAGACAGCAGTAACGACCCTGATCTTAACCTACTGGCTCGCTTGGTCAAGGGGAACCGTGTGTGGACAGAAGGCCGGGGGAAAGTCAGAATTGGATCATGGAGCGGACCTCTTCCTCCACCCCCTGCAGTTCAGATCAGCAGCGGAACCAGAACTGAGAGGACCCCTCCATCCATCATAATCACTGCCACCGCTCACAAAACAACAACACTGCAGCCTCAGCTCCACATAACATACACATATACTGTTCAAACATCTACGCAAATACTACCTACGGATAGATAAGCACGTAACGACTCTAAATACAAACTGTTTCAAAATGACTTCAGCTACAAAAACATTTGACCAAATTGAAGTCCCATTCCACCACACTAAGCTCAGAAAATGCTAAGAAAAAAAAAAAAAGTGCACATATTCCATGTGGGTCTAAAAATTGGAAAGCACACACAAAATCAGCTGGGCTTCCCATAACGTTATGCAAATTTGTGTCCCAAGTAGAAACACTGGAAGGCTGGCTAACAGTTTGTGAGTCTCTCTTGGCACAAGCATACACAGAAGCACACTTATTATTCAGAGTAGAGTGAGTTATATTGATTCAAGGTCTTGAGTCCAAATAGAGAGACAGAAAGTGTGCAACTATGAGAGTGTGTGGGCACTGAAGTTAATAAAACTAGTCAGACTAGCATTCAGTCCATTTTCTTTCTTTTAACAGCAGTTGTATCGCTAAAATCGCTAGCTACATGTATTTCTAGCAGAGAAAGTTCCAGTCATTATGAAGCTATAACAGTATTGTGGGAAAATTAATTGTTGCGCAGGTGGTGAAGGCACCCTGCTATCTCTGGCAAGAGCAGCTATTTGAATTCTTTCAGAGATTTTTGTCAGCTGTTATTCACAATAATTTACCCGCTGAACTATTTTGAGGCTAAATCAGTCTGAAAAATGAGAACAGGCCCACTTGCAGCTCTAAGTGGTGAGGTAGTCCTTAGATCTCAATAGTCACATCAATTTTTTCATGAATTTCTCAGACAAAAAGGTCTATTGTCAATTGTGTAGTGATATATGAAGCACAGCTTACATAAACATACAAACCAAGCAGTTTATGCTGGTCAAAATGATAAATTTGTATGACCAGCTTAAGAAATCTGTGTTGGGAAATTGTTTGCCCTCACACAGAATTCAATATTGTGTGCATTACTATTTACTAGTGCTGGGCAATGATTAATTGTGATTAATTGCATCCAAAATACAATTTTTTATATGGTGGTTGAAGGACAGTAGTTAGAGTGGGCCAAACTCACGATTAGGTGTCCATGCCCACACTAGTGCTACAGTTAAGCTAAATGTAGCTAAAGCTTGAAAGCAGTTAATTACACAACACTGAAGCTACAGAACAATGACTCACTAGAAATGAATCATCCAGATAAACGATTCACTGAAATGACACAGACTTCAAAAGATTAAAAAAGGGAAAGGATATTTTAGGAGAAAATGTTTGATTATTACCTCAACTGATTGTACTGCTGCATATGTAAACTGTGACACCCAAGTTGCCAAGTCAATTTTTGTTCACACATACACATTGTTTCAAAGTAGCTTTAGACAAAATCATGATGTCAGTGTTTATAATATCTTATATATCCATGCCTTACAATTGTATTTAGAAGATTACAGCTTATATTTGTACGAATATAAACAATCACATATTTAAGATTTACTATATAGTACATATTGTTTGTATACTTCTACATCCAACTTCATATATAAAGCTATGTAATATAGTTTACTAGTTAACTGTTTTGCTATGCTAATAGTGTATTACTAGTCAAAGCTATATTATTTGGGGGAATAGAGACTATTATACTAATAAACATGTAGGCCTAGTAATGCTAGCAACTATGCTAGTCAGGGATGAAACAATGCACCTACCACCAACTGAAAAATCGACTATTAGAAAAATTATTGTTAGTTGGAGACGTAATGCTTATCTTTTATTCCTGTCTGGAACTTACACTGATCACAATTACCAAAGAAGTATTTTAAGAATTCAGAGAAACACACCCCGATGAATTCATAGTAATAGAGTCTAATGATGTCTTTCATGCTTCATATAACCTCTGTTATATTTCACCTTGTATTCATTACCCTTTCCATATGTCAATGATGTAACAGACAGTGCACTCAAATGCCAGCTGGGAAGAAAAAAAAAATGCAGCATAGTCAAAATTCAAACACTCAATACTCCCCTCAGACCAGCATCAGATGTACAGTTCAAACAATTCTCAGAAACATCAGAAAATCAAGAAGCCGCAGCTTCAACATTGACCCATACTGGCTTCTCTGCATGTAATTCAGCATTGCAGCGGCAGTCTACTGTATTTCTGATGACAAATAGCAGGGGTTTACAACCTTTACAGAACACAGAGACCACCAAACCAGTCACGCAGCCAATTCAAGGACAAGTAATAATAATAATAAAAAAAAGCTATTATACCAAGTTTTTACTAACTTTTATACCTGGACCTCTTAAGGACCTTAAAGCATATATAGAACTTTCAGAGCTAGTCTTTGTAAATCTCACTGTGAACTAAATTTGCAATTTATTATTATTTATTATTATTATTATTAGAAAAAAACATATATATTTAAACTGACAATTGTAAAAAAAAAACAAAAAAACGTTGCATTGTGTGAAATAAAGACGCAAGTTCAAAACGCCAGAAAACTATATATAACTTCTCCACAGACAAGTACCTTGTTGAAAACTCTGGACAAATAGAAAAGCCGTAAACTAAAACCATTGAGAACTGCAGAGCTTATGAGCTGTCAGACGTTACGATCAACTTCAGCCTAAACGCCTCTGTATATGTCAGTGCGTTTCTAATAATTCCTGCAATTTAGTCAAGTTAAATTTGACATTCACTAATACATGTACAGTATATACACACTAGAGATCTAAAAATATTCAACATCCGCTGTTTATGTGGAATAGACAGGGGCCTCCATAAAAGCACAATGCACAAGGCGCTTTAAGGAGGGAGAGAGAGAGAGAGAGAGAGAAAAAAAAAAAACTTAATGGATGTAATCAAAGAGTGATTATATCAACATTAACTCAAGCACAATAGATAATGCAGCATGGCGATCTGGCTTCTTCTGCTTGCAAGCTGATGTTTCAGTCTACAGGAAACTAGATCAACATCACACACATGCAATCACACCAATTAGCTTCTATTAAGCAACAACACTAGCATAAAAAGGAAGATTTTTACAGATTTGACATGCTGTAACAGGGTGTGGATTTTTAACGCCAACATAATCTCAAGACTGCGGCACACGGAGGAGCGAAAAGTTCCATGTTCACGTGGGCTTTGAGAATAGGGATTGTCTCTGATCCAAAGATGAGCAAGAAATACCTAGGCCTGAAGACAACTCAATAATTAGTTCAATTAAGCCTTCAGATAACACGCCTGTAATTAAATCATTTGCACACCAAGGGATGGTGAGAGTTCATAGAAACACATTTCGTCTGTGGTGGGTTCATCTCCTATCCAAAAACAAAAATAATTGAATTGCAGTTTTGAATTGCAGAAAATGGACCACTCGCAGATCTCAGATATGAAGGCCCTGCGGAATGCGAAGACAAGTGTATTTTACAAAATTGTACAAAAACAAGTGGATTTGCAACAGGTAAAAAAAATATTGTTTAAATAAGAGGCAAAATGTGTATATGTTTAACTGAAATTTTCAGTTGCTAATAAGAAATTTGGTATAATTATTGTATAAGGTGCATAGAGTTATTGTGTTGTGACAAAAATAGATGGGTACTAAGGTACAGTAATTCATGTAAAAAATAGAAATCAATAAAACAGGTATGAAGATATGATTGTTTTAATAATATAGGGGGCAGTCATGGCCTAATGGATAGGGAGTTGGACTTGTAACCCAAAGGTTCAAGTCCCAGGTCCAGCAGGGATTGTGGGTGGTGGGAGTGAATTCCCAGCACACTCTCCACCTTCAATACCACGACTGAGGTAAGACCCTTGAGCAAGGCACTGGTCGCCGCAGCAATGACTGCCCACTGCTCCGGGTGTGTGTTAACAGTGTGTGTGGTTCTTCACTTCTCACTGCTGTGTGTGTGCATGTTGGATGGGTTAAATGCAGAGCACAAATTCCAAGTATGGGTCACCATACCTGCCCACTTCACTTCAATATTTTCTTCTTTTTTTTTTATTTTACAGTAATGAGTTGATTTTTGAATATGATCATGATTAGCAATTGATTTTATTACAAAAAGCAACTAATTACTGTAAAACTTTAATAAGAAAAATATGAAAGAAGTGTGCAGAATCCTTGTGGGTCTAATTATCACATCCACCTTATTTTTTATATAATAACCAGTTCAGCCATTTACAACTTGAATGTGCAAGGCTTCAGGTGTCATTCATTTCCAGTTATTTTTAGCTGTTCAAAAGAGCTTGTTATGCTGCTTAATATTGCAAACTTGATATTATTTTAATGTGTCCTTATAATTATAAACATACTTATTAGTAGCCCAAATAGTTTAATACACACATTATCTCTCTGCTTATTTAACTATAGAAGCTAATTAAGTCTCACACATTCATAGAAAAATAACTAGCTTACAAAATTAGGTACATTAAATATTAGTTAAGAGACCTATATGCTCTTATTTGTTATGATTTTAATCATTTGCAATGACTGTGCAGGATGCTATATATCCTCTATTCCAGAGTGGCCTAATTAGGAAAAAAATCTCCCAATACACACCTAAAAATACTGTCAACATCTTTCCAGAGAAGAACTCTCCATGCTTGAAATTGGCTGGTGTCAGTGATGTCAGCTTTGAGAAGAAGGCCATTTAATGTGCAGTCTTTGCGGGCACAGAAGAAGGCTGCATCTCTGTAACAGGCATATTGGCAGTGTCCTCCTGTCTGGCACAGCCAATCAGCATGCTGACTCAAGGGAGGATAAAACTCAGTGTGGCTTTAGCTGAGAGGCACTAGAGCGAGCCAGGAAAAGCCCAGCTGAAGCACGCGCATACATACACGTCCTCTCATTCTCACTTTCCCTTTTAGTCCCTTACTTTTCGGCATCAATAACACACTTTTTGACTCTCTATGTCTCTCAATTGGAAACATACGCAGAATGTTTCTACATGTGACATGCGATAAGTCTATCAATGGTGTTGAACGCTTTTGAGCCTAATAACCTGTAACTTATATCAGGGCAGATTAGAAAAAAACAACAACAGCGGGGTCAAAAGGGAGTAATGGAAATATATATTTAAAATTCATCAATGAGGCATGAACTGTTCTCTACCTCTGTATCCACCCACAACCTTGAAGCAAAAACACAAAAGAGCATCAGCAAATGTGACAGATCTGACATATACACAATTTTAAATCTGGTCACCCGGCATGATACATCGACAAGCAATAAATCTCTTTCATGCTACCCTTTCGTTTCTCTCCTAACCAGTCATAACAAGCAGGAAGAACATTTTGTCAAACACTTGATTTGTATTTCTGTCACGTAACTGGATGTGCATATTGGGTAGACTCTGCTGTAAAGTTGTGCTTTTAAACAGCAACTCAATAAATAAGTAAATATCAAGTAACTTACGTTTTAGACACAACCTGTCTACTTCATTTCTGTTCTGCCAACAAATAATCCAAGCAATGCTACAAAATCTCCAAGCATCTGAACGAGTCAGTGTTATTTCAACGAATCAATTGAATAAAGGATGCAGTGGCTCACTCATAAAGAATTATTCACTTATCTGTTTGATTCATTAATTAATCATTGAGTATGTTTACATTGGACATAAATAATCAGATTTCAACACGATTAAGACAATACTCTGATTAATAATCTACGATGTAAACAGAGATTTTTGATTGCCCTAATCCGGCTAAAGTCACGAATCAAACATGTGGAGTATTCATATTTCAGTCATATTGCATGGGGATGTAATGACGTGTGCCATTAATTGATCTATGCACTATAACATGTAAAACGGAAAAATTAAAGGAAAATTTTAAAAGCAACTTAAGTAAACAGCTTAATGATAATATTTTCTTATTTAGAATAAGGTAAATCATTAAATTACAAAAGTCAAAATAAATGTAGTTGTGATAAACAAATCAGTTAAGTGATACAATGACTGCATTTGCATGCATTTACCATTATTCATTTTATTCATTATTCCAAATTTTGGTTAATTTTTTCCCACCATTATTTAATGTGTTTACATGCTTACACCATCTATATTTATACAATTTTGCTTACTACGATATGAGCTTAATCGCATTATTTAGATTGAAGTATTGCATTGACATGAGGTACAGCTTGATTGCAATATTTCCAAAATGTCATTTTATGGTGGATGCATGTATATGCACTGAATGAATCAACGATTTGAACAAATTGTTTCAGTGGTTCAGTGACTCGCTCATGTCTGAATGAATCAGTGTCTTTGAACAAATCAGTAGAGCGAATGATTCTGGCATAACGTGTAGAATTAGGAACTACTAACATGCTACTCTTACTATTTGCAATTGTTTTGTGGCAGAATAGTAAGAAAAAGTTTTCTAGAATGTATATTTAGAAACGGTCAACTTGTTTTATTTTTTAATGAAACAGTAGTTCAGTGAATTAATGACTTGTTTACTCCTGACTGAATCAGGGTACTGAATTAACTGGTTTAGTGATTCAGTGAGTCATTATAATACAGTTATTTGTTGCCATCTACTGGCTTAACAACATATCTCGCAGAAAGCGTCCCTCAAATCCTCTTATACAGACAAAGAGAATCGATTCAGTTCCAAGTGCAATACTAAACCTCAGAATCAGACTCGTTGGTTAGCCAATCAGATTTGAAGACCAGACCTAACCCTCCATAATAAAAACAAAATGTTCAGATTCTACTGATAGATTACTTGTCACTAGAAGCTTTTCAAAGCACACACCAAGTTAGAACACAGTGTATAAAATGAAGCAGCACACATTTGGAGGTGTTGTCTCCCCACCCAGTATCAGAAGTACAAAACCAAGGGGAGTCAGTGATTACTATTTTATCACAAACACTTATCCTGATTGTAGGCAGTTCCAAGCACTTTAAAGTTGCTTTCCCTTTTGTAATTAGAGGCTAATAATTGAAATATAAAATGAGCTCTCCAAATCAAATCAAATCAAGCTGAAAGTAAAACACTTTACTTGTGATCCAAAACGAGCCCATGGTTATCCAATCAAACAAAGTAGCTTGTAAAGCAGCTTAATTGATTTTAATGGAGCAGGCTGTAAATGAAACAGCCAACAGCTGGTCAGAAGGAAGCTTGGCTTACCTTGCCGGACATCCCTGGGTGCTATAGCAATGCCATTCTTTGAATGCAGCTGTGTGACACAACAGTCGTCGGGTGGGGATTGCAAAACACTCGCGCTGGGGTCTAAAGTGTGGTTGTGGGGTGCAGTGGGTAGTAGAGAGACCGGAGGGGCTGTGTTGGGACAAACGCATCCTGTCTGGGTGATACTGCAGCTCTCGGTTTCCCAGCCTGAGCCGATGTGCAAGCACTCCTCGAACCATCGGCACAGCACTCCACACGTAAACTGACTCGAATTCTCATTATTAATGAGCAGAACCTCTACGAGCCGGAAGTCCAGAGTTTCTGCTGACAAGGGGGCTTGGCCCTCGGATGGCCCATCTCCGTTTTCGTCGTCTTTGTTGGGATTAGTGGTCAGGCACAACTGCACAAAGTTCTTATCGAACTGCAGAAAGGTGTGGGGTCCTGGGACCATGCAAAGCTCAACAGCTTCAGGTTCTGAGGGGAAGGTGGGCTGGTCAGGGGGGCCACAGGTCTGGTTCGAGAGGTAGTGGTCCAGGGGCAGCACCAGCGGGGAAAAAGCTAAACAGGCGCCGGCATGGCGATTGAAGCGGAAATACAGCGAGTACTTGGTGGGGTCAGGGTTCTCCACTGTCCAGGAGCATCCAGATGCCAGAGCCGACGGCCTGGGAAAGAGGTCCCTGAGCGAGAAGGAGCCGTATAAGACCCCAGCCACCAGAGAGGAGCAGGGGGCAGCCTGACCCAGCGGCTCCACGGCCCAGGCCAGTGCAAAAAGGGATGACAGCACAGACAGACAGAGATGACCAGCAGTGTTCATCCTATGTCATTTGTCCTGCAGGGGAAGAAACAAAAATAGATGAGTGATCCAAACACCATTTCAGTGAGGTCAAACAACTACAACAACAACAACAACTATATATAAAGCAGCTGAACAGTTTAAATAACCAAAATAGATTAATAGATAAGATAGAAACGACAAGAAAGTACAGCAGCTATTTACACAAGGAACTGATAATGTTTGCACCAAATATAAACAGCAATTAATTATTGCAAACGCTATTCGTACAAAGTATAAATATACAGAACATGCTATTTGTGCTAAAATTAAACAGGTGGTTTTAACAGAAATAGCCTTTGCCATCATAATCTTTTCTTTGCCTTGATATGTTTTTATTAGTGCTGTCAAATGATTAATTAATCACACATTTTTGAAATCTATCGTTATTAATACCACGTTAAAGTTTTTCTAAAAGTTTCACATTAAATCTAAATTAATGTACAAACAACTAAGACAATATTATATATATGTATATATATATATATATACTTTTTATGACTTAAGGTCATTAAGTCATAAAAATTTCTCTATAACAGTGGTTCCCAACCATGTTCTTGGAGGCCCAGGACAGTCAACACAGCAGCTGGTTATTAGGCTATTAGACTATTTCTTTAAGAGATACCACGATTAAACATGACATAACAATTTTTCTCAACTCCCTTTACCTTTTCTGACCCACTTCAGGTCTTAAAGTCTATTAATGAGCTGACGAGTTAAATCGAGTGTGTTAGATGAGTGAGACAGTGCTAGGCTGATCCAGGATAGTTTTGAAAACCATTTCATAGATATGTTCTTAAATGTGACTCATATAAAATATATTCCAATGCATGCTCAGTTTTAAGGCAACTTCATAATGACATAACGACATAACTACGACATCGCATACTTGTAATTTATTTCACTTTGATACGAAAGGATAAAGGCTACAGTGTTTGTCGGCGCCCTGTCGTTCTGTGACTGAATAAACACTTCTTGTTAAGAAGTGACAGAAGCAGCAGTTTTGAGTGGTGTGGCCAATCCGAGCCCCACCCCTGCGTTTATTGCCTTAAATATACATATTTTTTAAAGTTAAATAAAAAATAAAAAAAAACAATCATCTGCGTTAGCGCGCTAAATTTGACACCACTAGTTTTCATTAAAAGTGTTTTCATTCATTATTAGGCTACCAATTAGTAACAGCTCAAAATACCAGGTTTATTATAATTAGCAAAAACAGAAAGAAATGAAATGTTAATTGTTATAACTGTAAGCAATCATTTTAAACTGAAACAAATTGACAACATTCTTATTTAACATTATATATCAAATTAATTAAAACTGAAAAAAAAAGTACAAAATAATTAACAAAAACAAAATTACTAAAACTTTAACCAAAAATTAAAATGCAAAAATAAAAAACGAATAGTACCTCAATCATTCTAAAACAACACTGAAATTTGTTCATTTGATCTGTGTAAAACTCTGTTGGTAAAACAAAAGAGAATGGGCGTTCTGAAGGAGAGACTGCGAGAAGGGCAACACAATGTTATTTGAATATTAGATTCATTAACAGATTTACATCACTAATCCTCTTTAATCTGTTCTGCGGAGACACTGCAGAGTGTCAAAAACAAACAGCCAGAGAGAACGAGTATGACAACAGAAAACCCGAGACCGGAGAAAACAGAGCGAGATGGAGAGGAACGGTCATATCACATATCGGGCCATTTAAGCTCTCTGACAGCATTAATGAAGCGGAAAGTTTTCCTGTAAATCAGTCCCTTCGGTCTTGATTCCCGCCTGCCAGAGCTCCTCACGACAGCCTTTTTCCACAGCTGCGTTAGCGAGCCCCAATTCAGCCTCTCCTGAGCCACCGCTCACTTTTCATTCAGTCAGCCCGCCCCTCTGGCACCGGTCCCTTTGTCTTAATTACATGTGGTTAGTGGGTCACATTACTGGCATACAGTTGGCTGCGGTGGGACGTCCTTCATTTGGAGGGCCTTCGGGTTTCCATACACTCCCACCTGGATCAATAGGTGGAAATCTCTGACTTTCCTCCTCCTTTTTGCCTCTTTGTCATTCTGTCTCACCCTTCCTCTCCTCCTTCCCAGCCTCACTCAGAGCAGACTTGTAAATCATTTCAGGGCTGCGTGTTCTCTCTGTGAAGGTCGCAATCCTATTCACAAAGACACAAAACGGACACGCATACTTTTCTCCAATGTCTGAAATCCCTGACGGATGTGCAGAGAAGACTGATGACTCTTCTGTGGAGGGTTTAGCCCTTCAACTAATCTCCCACACTCTCACGCACACATGCATCCTTTAGTTTCCCACTGTGACACATTTATAGGTCTTTGAGTTATTGATTAATGGGACGTGGCACATGACATGACACTTTTTTTTAATCTTTGTTCTATCTATTAATTTATTTAAAAATACATTAAAATGCAATTCAGAAATACAATGACACATCACTTCTGTGATAAGCATGTCTTTAATTTCTGAATGATCAAGTCAAGTCAAGCTTTATTGTCATTCCGCTACATGTGTGGACATACAGTGGAACGAAATGTCATGTCTCGCAGGACCACGGTGCTACATAAATAAAAATCAATATGAACCTAAATACACTAGATGTAGAAAGTTTTTAAACCTATACATGTAACTATACATATACTATAAATGATTGACTATACATACACATAACCTAAGACAGACTATACAAGTAGTTTACATAATAACTGTGCATGATAATGTGCAGAAATGGTATTTAAAGGGTAGTTTTTTAGGTAGTTTTATGGGGCATCAATTCAAGCATGAGGAAGGTTGATTGATAGAAACTTTGCTAAGATAAATATTTTAATGATTTAAGTTTGTGTGGTGTGTGGAATTATATTTTTTATCTGGTCACGATGTCAAAAATATCAAGGTTATACAACATTCTTAATATTGCAATAAAGGGGAAAAAAGGTTTTTGTACAACTTTGAAGAAAGGTTTTCATCCACTTTAAGTGTTGCCTAGTGTACATATATTTGAAATCGAAACTGAGTTTGCAGCATTTCCTGCTTATTTTTTGAACATTAAAAGTTAAATATGTAAAGATAAATGCATTTGTGTAGTCATGCATCTGTTGGAATGTTATGAATATTGTGATGCATCCCAGCAGCCCATTAACTACGTGTATGAGGTGTGCTGGAATCAGTAACCAGCAACGCAGCGAGTTAAATGAAGCTAAGAATTGGCTCTGGAGAGGGGCCTTTAGACAAGGCAGATGAAAACACTAGAGTTTAAAGTGAATACATCTTTCATACCATGAGAGGTTCCCGACTCAAGCTTATTATGAGATGGCTGGAATAAAGGGTTAGCATGAACAAAATGGCACAAACAAATTATTCTACCAAGAAAAAAATAAATACTTTAGATGAATTGGCACAGAAAAGCGAGTTGCACTCCATTTCACAGGTGCTTATCGCTTCTCTCGTTCCTCATATTACTGAGAAATGCTTATCTGATCATGCATTTGCTTATTTACTTATTGATTTATTTTGTGGGTTTATGGTGATGAAGAACAGATTTTTATTTTTTATTTTTGGTCACTGGCTATTTTAAACTGCAGACAGGCCATATCTGAATGTTTGTATACATGTGACACTAATCTAGTCGTGTGAACAAATCCTTTTAAATCCGATTTGCTCTACTTTCACATGTGGTCCTGAATTGAATACATTTCTGATTTAAGTCTAAATTGTCACACTAGAATTCACGTGTTTGTTGTACAAATAAACTACCTTGTGGATTCATTCAATGCCACATATTAAAAAAAATAAATTTTACAAATCAGAAGAAAACAGAGATGGCAAGATAACACTTTTAATTGATATTGGAGGAGATGCTTCAGTAAGGCAAAGCCTGAGGGAACATATCACAACCGAGCTGTGTTAGCACATTAGTGCTGCAATTTCCAGGGCCGGTGTTAATGCCGTAAAATGTGACAACGATTCTAGGGGCCCAAGCGCCCAGCAGTAGGATCTAACATAATTGAATGTATGTATATATTTTATACATTGTGATAATCTGGTCACACTTTATATTCACGTCCTTTGCTACAGTTAATAGTTAGTAAATTAGTTGTTAAGTTTATGGATTGTGTAGGATTAGGGATGCATGCACAATATGTGGTTTATAAGTATTAATAAACAGCCAAAATAATATATATAAAATAATAGGTGTGCTAAACAACTAGTTAATAGTGAGAAATGGTCCCTATACTAATGTGTTGGATACAGGTCACTGAATGTGAGCAGTCGAAGCAAAATAACATTGAGACCTGTAATATCAACACAGTCACCAATTATCATACAATAATGCATACTTCATTCCTGCTGTGTCTACCTCCTTCATACATTTCTATGTACATGGTTATTTATTTTTACAAATGCTTTTACAATGACTTCTTGTTTGAATAATTTATTGCCAATATCCCTGTTCATTAAGTACAATATACCAGCAAGCAGCTGTCAGCAACGAATGAAGAGCAGCACAAAGAAATCAAACACTGAACCACCTCTGAGAAAAGAAGCTTGAAAGAAGGTGGGAAAGACACAGAAGGTCAGGCAAACACAGAGTAAGGAGCATGTCTGGAAATAATAGGTTCTGAGATGAAACTGAAAGAGTAATGAAAGACTGTGCAGACACTGGGATCTTTAGAGATACAGGGATGGCTTTGATTTTTATTAAGTATAGATAAGCATAGATTTTATAATGTTAATGCTCCTATCTCAGTTTAAAGAATGCAAGGTTTGGGTGGCACACCCTATTTAAATAGCCAACAAGCTTTTGTTATATCACAGTCATGAATCATGACTTGCTGTTTGGTTGTAAGGGGCAGGGCATTTTCATTCGAGATCCTTTTTTTTTTTACAGAAATCCATAGAAGGTTGGTCCTGGAAAAGAAAGGGTTTTAAATGTGTGTATCTGCTAAACACCTAATAAAAAAAAAGTTTTATTAAGCCTTTAATATGCATAAAGTAAGCCTTTCATAGGTTGATTAGTAAATAAATAAATAAAAGTCGGTCGATTGAGCTGCATTAAGTCAGCAAAGCACACACTCTTTAATACTGTGCTGTTTTGTCTCACTTTTGGGTTATTGGGCTTTCAAATATCGGCCTTTGTTTGTTTGATACTGACTGACATAGCAACAACCAATAGAGGTGTAGAGGTCTTAGTCCAACCAATCACGGATCATTCTGAGAAATCTGTTTGAAAAAGTTTTTAAAAATGCTTTGATTTGCTGAAACAGTGTGACATAACACACCTTTAAAGAGGAGCATCTAATCTTGATCTCTCTTTGCTTATTCACATTTAGAAAGAATAATAAATAAGTGAAAGGAGAAGAACATGAAAACGTGTCTTGCTGAAATATTTTTGTCAGCTACTCATGTGATATTACCTGTACCTATGGTTGGCTTCAACACTGTGTCAAAGAACTGATCAGTATCAAATATAAAGACAAGATTAAACACTCAATTTTCAGTTAAAGGCATTTCATTATTGCATGCAGAGATGTCATTGTCTAGATCAGCGCATTTTAAATAGGATCTTTGTAATCAAATCAACAATAATCGCTAGAAATTAAATGCCCCCACTAAGCAAGCCAGAGG
>JAUCMR010000046.1:84804-101188 GCA_032357425.1 Enteromius argenteus | reverse complement strand
AGCTTTTTCTATTGTAACTGGACAAAAGAAAAAGCTAATGACACAGACTGTTACCCTTAGTCCACTCAGCCCACCTCAAATGCAATTACATGACAGAATTGCAATAGCAACCTTCAGACTTAACATGCAGATACTCTATGCTCTTAAAATGTTAAAGCACACACAAAAACATACATTTGACTTTAAGTTTTAAGATAAATACTGCACATATGTAATTGAGCTATTGACAAAGGTGGAACAATATTCATTAACTGTGTTGAATTCCAATGTAACTTCTTTTTGTTCTTGATGGATTCATTATGGCTACATTTATACTGTCAGTATCTGGGACTGACAGTAAAATTTACTTAAAGGGATAGTTAACCCAAAAATGAAAATTCTGTCATCAATTACGCACCCCTGTTCCAAACCCGTAAGACATTTGTTCATCTTCCAAACACAAATTAAGATAAAAGTTCTGCTGAGGTGTGATTTAATCTGTCAAATCTTAATTAACCAATGGCAACTTTTATACCTCAAAGACTGAAGCATTTATGTCACACACAGTCCACTAACCAGTTTGGAACAGCTTTTGTGGAGGACAGTGACTGGATCAAAATGAAAATACGGTTGTCCTGAAAACGTACAAAAGTGAGAGTTCGGCTGAGTGAATGCAACCATATTAATCATGCAAAACTGTATTCTGATGCTGTGTAAACGTTGCCCATAAAAATAACAAGTTTATAAGGTTACTGTGCCTACATGCTGCATAAATGTGCCCTTCGTTTACTGATATCTAAAAAAAGTGCATGCAGTTCTTTTTTTTTCCAGCTTATGACTCATTTCTACAGAGTAATAAGCATTGCACTCATTAAATATTTGCTTGCTTTTTCTCTCTTGAAATTTGTTATAGATCATTAGATGTGACAATATGGTGCCTTGGAAGCCTGTTTGAAACCTTAGGAGGTGCCTTCATACACAAATCCCTATTTAGTTATTTACCGACTGGGCAGCGAGGCAGCAAAGCAGCTGCCTTGGTTTTCGGACACAGTGACAGTAAGAATGAAATTTCCCAGAATGCACTATATGCAGTAGCTGTCCCCTTCACTGCCACGTGTCTTTGATCTGCTGTAGGAGTAATTATTTATATTGCTTTGTCGGTTCATTCATTTCTTCCCTAAACAGCCAGCAGCCCCCCTTTCTCTTTGTGTGCCAGTGTGCTGTGGTTCTGGGTGCTGCTGACGCTGCAGGTATGTGTTGTATATTTGATCTGCTGTAGGAGGCGAGGAGATCAGATCAATGGCTGCTGCATCATCCAGACAACAGCTCAGCAGCATTCAAATGAGAAGACCCACAGAGACGCAGGAAGACTGTGTACAGGCTCTCCTGAAAGTTTGCAAAGTGTATGTACCTGTTCTAAAGAAGATATGTTGTCTATCTTACTGAATATTGTTGTAATTGAACCCCACAATTGACTAACAGTTGATCCGAAATAGTAAACTGTACAATAAGCAGCTACTAAATTTGAATTTTAACTAACTATTACATGGGTAATATAAATCAAATGCGGCAGTACTATATTACGTTTTTATCATATTGATTATTATACTTATTTGTTTGGCCAGTGTCATTGTGGGTTTTGGTTATTTTGCTTTTGTAAGACCTTTGAAACCATTTGGTGAAGTGATATGGAACTGTAATGTGGTCAAAGAGCTGCATGGAACTACGCTTGCCATGCAGATCCCTGAAAATAATTGCACAACTTAGAACGTTCGTCAGTATAATCACTTATAACTGAGGAACTGAAGTTTATGCAATACATTATGAGATCGACTAGTCTGTGAAGGATAGTGTACATGAAATGCAGGCTTTAAAATTTGGCCGAATTAAAGTATTTTGAGGACTGCATACTGCTGTATACCTGTCTGGTGAAGCTGGTTGTCCAAGGTAGTCTTTGTTTAGACTAGATAAGATTCCTGGTGAAGTACTGTGAATAGTTTGAAGGCAGAATGTGTAAACGCCCTTTGTATGTGCATATAACACGTATTCCTTACTTCTGTCTAGGCCTTGCACGTCTCAGGCTTCCTTGATGGACCTACATGAATCTAGAGAGAGCAGATGTGGTGCCCTTTGCCATTTCCATCAAGAGCAAAGAGATGTTTCATTTCACAGGTCACCTCGCAAGGGACGCAGGTCATCAGAGATGTCACGGTCAAGGTGGATATGCAAGACTTGTCAGAGTTCAAGTTTCACATCAAAAACATGCGCAGTGCTTGAGAGGCTGACCTGAGAGCAGAATAACTGATGTCAGATCGCTCAAGAGAGCCTTTTCAAAAGTAACCACTGCAAAAGCATCATGAAATTCTCACCCATAAATCATGACAAGAGATATCAAGTGAGCGCTCAAAAACATCACCCACCATGAGGCAGCTGCCATAAACAAAGATGATGCATAGAGCCTCAGGACAGTCTGGAGTTATGAACAATATCAGAGTAAATATAACATTAAACACACTAGAAAAGATTGCACACTATTTTGCATCATTCCCTACCATGCTATATTGATGGCCTAGCAGTTAAATTGTATGCTAAATTCTGGAGAAAGCCTTTTGTTGGTTATCCTCGTTGCACATGGTACAAAACAAAAGTTTATAAAAAAATTAAAAATAAATAAAAATCCACCATTTGCTCCCTTTTTAATGCCAAACACCTGAGCTGTAAATGTCATAACTAATCACACTAAAACTGTGAATTTTTTTTTAAAATAACCCCCCCCCCACCACCATTTATTACAAAGGAAAAAAAAAACATGATTTAATAAACATTAATAAAAATTAATAAATAAAAATTTATATATTTTTTTAAATGCACAGCATTAATATACAATGTGTAATATGTATATTTATATTCACATTATATCATACTAATACTCAGCATTAATACTAATAAAAAATATATAGATTCCACTTGAACGTACTAAAATTGATTACTGACTTGATAAAAATATTGTGTTATAGCCGCTGTAAAAAATCGTTTAATCGCTTCGCGATTTTTTCTGCTCTCCAATATCTGTGTTAAAGGCAAAAAAAAATGTCTGTCAAGACTCTTCTATCTTGTTCTGACAGCCTTACAATCCTTCTGCTGATGCTTGTAGGTCTGGACACCATAGACTTTTGATGCTAATATTTTCTTTCTTTTTAAAGCTTTGCATGCTGTTGTGGACTGACAGATGTTTGCTTACTGAGACTGACAGAAAAAAAGTGCCTCCCAATGTATTTTTGAGCAGCCTTGGATGAATATGGATTAATACAACCTTGTTAATTTATGAATAGTAGAAGGGGATGAAACATAACCCAGTCGTGTGTATACAATGCGATCTGGTATAGCTCTGTCACAACAGATCAGCTGGAGCCCTTCTAAACTACAGTTACTTCTCTGGTCTGACACTCCTTCCAACCGTAAAGAGACTTACAATCCAGACTCATGGATGTTGAAGCAGAAAAAAATAATTGTTAACTTGTGATTCATTCTTGACCCTTCATCTAATATTTTTGACAGTAAAGAGTGGAAGACATAACTAGCCAGGAAAGTGCAGAGTTGCGAATGAAACAACTGACTCAGCTTGGACCCATACTGAAACATCTCTGTGAACTCTCTATTATCAAAAAGCTTTGTTTGACATTCACACCAGTTCATCACACCTTATTGGCTGACTTCCAGCTCAGGAGGTTACTGCAGCTCTGACTGCTCACAGTAAGATGAAAACAGCAGGGGGAACTGGAGAACATGCTCATCTTTCATGGGCTTCCTGTGCGCGTGACATCCATACCTCTTCTCGATGTGTCGCCACGAGGTTGAATAACCTAAACGGCACCTCCACCAAGGCCGGTACTCCAGGTTTAATTAGATCTCTTTGACAGGGTTACAGCACTTGCTGAATTGAGATGTGAAAAAAACATGAGGACCTGCATCAAGTTAAGCCAATTTTGAATGGGTTTATCAAATTAGATCCCAGAAAATACTGAATAAAAGTCTCTGAACCTCAACAGGAAATGAAGACGCTTCAGATGAAGGTTGACACAAATGTAGTGCGCTTGAACATGTACAAAAATGCATGTTTTATTCCCTCATTTTAAGTTTCCAAAGGTGTGTGCTCAAAACCTTTGCAGACCGCAAGTGCCTTACTACAATTAGGAGGTATGAACAGTAGCCGAAAGCAAAATTACACCCACCAGAAAAGCTTGCTATGTAATATCCAGTCCCATTCAGTAGTTGTCACATTTGTATGCTAATATCAGAAGCTATCTGTAAGCCTACTATCAGCTACCACATCTCTTATCAAGTTTTGTGATTTGAAATGTGCCATTTTTGCTCTTTACATCAAGTTAAAGGAACATTCCAGGTTCAGTAAATGGTAAACTCAGTCAACAGCATTTGTGGAATAATGATAATTTCCACAGTAATTTATTTACAGACTCATTGTCTTTAAAAAAGCAACATTCTTACTTACAATGCAAGTAAACGGGGTCAATGCGTAAATGCTAAAATATTCAACAGTCAAGAATGACTGCAAAAAAGCGTTATGGCTAAAATAATACAAAATAATCATAAAAAGACAATTATTATTATTTTTTGTTTTTTTAAAAAGCAGAAGCTTCAGATTTCTGCTTTAAAATCCTCTAAAAATTGTGCCCATTAACATTTATTGTTAATGCCTCATTGTTGCCTTAATTTTAAAAAAGATGAGACAAGTCGCAATCAACATTATGCCACAAATGTTGTCAATTAAGCTTAACTTGTATTGAATCTAGAATATTCCTTTAAGAGTGAAAGACAAATATGAATACACAGATAATGAGGCACAAATACACTTATATAGAGTTGTACCTTAAAAAAGGTTAATGCAGAGGTGATGCATGTGAACATACACAAAAAGCTTTATTAATTCATTTTTCGATTTCCAAAGGTCAAGTAAAGTCATACCCAGTCAGAAATTATATTGAAACAGAACAGCATATATTCTCAAGGTTGCCTGGGAGCCAATAGCTACGGCAATCCATCAGCTCAGAGACACGTGGAGAGATAGACGGAAAGAAAGAGAAAGGTGAAAAATAGATACTAAAAAGTAGGAGGAGAGCAGCTGGGCTGTGACAGGCACACTGGTGACCTCTGGTTGAATTTACAGCTGCACTTCAATCCATAAGCGTGCAATGATGTAGACAAGAGATAAAGCAAGAAAGGCTTTGAGGGGTGATGTCCCACCATGTTGCAAGGATCGTATCGATGTGGCCCTGTCCCAGGCTCATTCACACGTACAAAGAGCTCTTCAGAAGTAATGCTTGCCATTGATGTCCGAGCCCCATCACAGGTGGCCGGTTAATCCTGCAAGCGCTGATAATTACATCTGCCCTGTATTTCATATCTCTGTTATGACAAAAGAGAGATTGGAGAACCAGGCTCTCAATATCACTCTTTCCCTCAGAACATGTTCGGGCAATGAAAACAGTGGCCTCTGTAGGCAACAAATAAGTGAAAGGAAATGGGCGCCCATTTGCTGTGCCACCTGCAAGCATTTAAATTGGATATTACTGGAGGCGAGTGTATCGTGTAGCCTTGTACTGAGAATGACAGGCACAGACTGGGTTTTAATATGGCGGGCCCGGCTTACTTTCCAATAATGGAGCCTTTGCCTGCGGCCCATTGGTAAAACGCGTGATCCCAAGATCTGGAGAGAGAAGCGTCTCACCTGAGAAGTGACAAAAACAATGGGGAAGATGCAACATCTGTGGCAGTTCTCTCTCTTTCAAAAGCCCCTGGGCATATAAACAATGTGATAATTAGCAGTGACATTAAGAACTTAATGCGCATTTGTTGAGATTAAATCAATTAATTTAAATACGATAGTAATAGGTTCATTTCTTCCTGTGTGTGTGCATTTTTATGTCTTTGTAGCTCCCCTTACACACTCTGGTGATGTTAGACAAAACAAGTGTGTAGTTAGCTAAACATAGGGACTAAATTTAGCTACATTTTACAAAAACTAATTTGGAGCCCTTTTTAAGTCTAAAAACACATGTTTTGAAAATCTGACACCCTCATTGTATATATATATATATATATATATATATACACAGGATGTGACATCAGTGGCTCAGCTTTAGTTTACGATGCTATAACAATATTTTTTTCATTGTGATACTCTCTAAAATGGCAGGAATAACTCAGGGGAGAAGAATGGTTTAGTAAACTGGTTATTTTCATTTTCTTTGTGCAAAAAAAGTATTCTCATAGCGTCAAAAAACTGTTGAGCTACTGAGGTCACATCCTGTTTTACCAATGTATTTACTACGTTTCTGAATCTGGGAGCATTTCAGATGGCTCTCTGATTTAAACAAAAATATCTTAATTTCTGTTCCCGAAGATAAACAAAGATCTTACGGGTTTGTAACAACATGAGGGTGAGTAATTAATGACAGAATTTTTATTTTGGGGTGAAATAAACCATTAAGTTTTAGATTATTTCCTTCATTATTATCGGAAATGAATGCCTTTCTGGTGTGATATCTGATTTGAAAAAAATAGAAAAACAATAAAAATAAAAAATAAAAAAACTTGAGCACTTGTTTTACCATCTGTGTCACTGGAGCAAGAAGATGGTCTTTTGTAATGCTTTGTAATAACATGTTGGTAGCATCCATGAATGAGAAAAAGTCAACGTGAGACACGTTATAATTGGATATGGAATCAAGTCATAACCGATCATATGAGCCTCTAGAAAAGTCACAACACGCTTTGGGGTCTCTATAGAAAGCCTATGGACCCAAGGGAAGCAAGCTTCCGCTGTAATTTTACCTGAGGGTGTCTATCGTTGTTTATCAGTCAAGTGCACATATATGTACTGGACAAAAAGCTTGTGCAATATACATAAAGCCAGCATGAAATTGCTTTCATGTGAATCAACCAAGATAGCAACATACATAAGGAGGCTTGTGCTTGGGTCAAACCTCCAACTTGACAGCAAGCACACAAGTACACACGGAGAGCACAGTCATTGATTAGGAGCTGAAGAGTCAAAGTGCAGATACAGGCTGAGAAAACTGGACACACATAGAGAAAATGCTTTTAATTCAAAGCCAAACAGCTCAGCTTCCACTCTCTCCGTTTAGCTATTGACCCTCACGCTGAGGTGCTTACACACTCACTACCAGCATCCTGAGAAACCAATAAATACAGCCTCGTACTGAACCACGGATACTAACAACGTTGTTGTAATACTTGCAGGAATGATGGACAAATACACAAAAAGCAAAGAGACAAAAGCAATGGGCATAGAAGCCATTATAACTGGGAAACACAAATACGTCAGTCTTACTTTTTAGGCTATAATCATTATATTTTAATAGCTCAATTTTGCTTTGCAGCAGAGCAACAAATAAATAAATAAAACATAATTGGCAGCTTTGAGAAAAAGAAGAAGCCTGAAAGCAGAACACATCGAACAAATGCAGAAGGATGGTGGCGATCCATTGTTGTTTGCAGCTCTAAAAACTAGTGATTATTTCAATAATTTTGTAATAATAATAATAAAAAAAATAATTAAATTAATGTTATTAAACAATGTGCTGAATGCTATGAAACCAAATAGCGAATGCACCTATATTGTATACAAAGGGTTAAAATATAAACATCAAAACATACAATTCATTGAAGAATATTTTCATTATTATCAATTTTACTGATTTACTGCTGCAGCCCTAATTTAATTTTGACATAAAGTTTTATTTAGTTTTAGATTAAATGGTGCTTCACATCAACAGGTTCAGTTCATTTTCTTGCAAACATGCTTTTTGTTGATTAAAAAGAAAAAAAAAAAACCTTACCAAGAATCCTAACTTAATTTCATCAGTTATACAGAATATGATTTAAATTTCATTTGCTAAAGTCTGCCAGCCACCTGTCCGTCTCTCCTGTGATGTGCTTTTAGAAATCATTTACATGTTTTTGCATATAGTCCTAAAATTTAATCTCACACAATTGCCATCCAACTGCATTAATTTAAAATGCGTATAATAATTCTACATTAAAAATATTTCGCATTATTATTAACTAAAACTGAAATTAAAAGTAAAACCGTAAACATTTGATTACTTGAAATTAATTTGAAAAAGAAACAGCTGCAGCTCAATTCCTTTTAAAATTAAATGTACTAAAATCAAATAAGTAAATATTAAAAAAAAAATTATATTTAGTAATATATATATATTATATATATATATATAAACTTCTACTAAAATAATACTGTCTCTCAGCATGTGGGCACTTAGAGAAACAAAGCTAAATTAAAAATTTGCAAAATACCTGCTAATATTCTCTCTCATGACCTATTATTTAGTTCTCTGCATTCAACCTAAGGGATATAACTTTCCTCTCAATAACCTTTAAACAAACCGCTTCTAAAATGATAATGATTATGCAAAAATCAGATTGTGAAAGATTGTGCTTTCAAGAAACATGTCATTAGGGGTTCGGATGACATTTCTTTTCTAAAAGCACAAGTCACCAAGCACACTAGACACAGCAGTAACAGCAGACTGAAACAAGGTCAAGGCTACATTTGTGAGCTCAAGAGATCTTAAAGTGGAACACACTGAAAATGTAATTAAACTCTTATATGTTATGACAACTATATATCTTCAATGAGCTGAAAGGGCACCTGTTTCTTTAAAGACAGATCCACCTTTATCTTGACCCGGGCTTTGACCTGGAATGTATGGAGCGCGCTCTCTCGCTGGCTCTGACAGTCAGTGGCCCACTGCTGGGCCTGTGGGAGGTCATGAGGTCAGAGCGAGGTGGACGTTCCCTCGCTCCCTCACAGATCAGTTCTAGCAGCTGCCTGGACTCTCTGAGCAGGCGAACACTCGCCGTAATTGACTTCCCTGCAGTCTTCTCCTGTCAAACAAATAGCCTGACCATTGCTACCCCTGAGAGCTCTTCCGTGTCATAATCGATGGTGCTAGCGTTGCATTAGTCCATCTCCTCTCCACTCTGCCTCTGCAGCAGGCAGCAGGGTGTTTAACTGCAGAGTTCACTGACTGTCTCATGACACATGCACACACAAACACACACACTTAAACAAACACCACTGAGAGCTGTTTAGGATGCTACAAAAAAGCTATAAGTTCTTATAGGCAAGGAGCATAAAATAAAATCTGTATATATATTTATTTACACTTTACAAATACAGATTTTTTTTTTCTTCTTGCAAATATACATGATTGAATTTCAGTGTGTATGTATGTATGTATGTATGTATGGTTTGATTAAATATCATATCATGACATATCAAACATGAATATATAACTTTAGGCATTTTTAAGACAATAAACAAAAGGTGTTTGAGTAAAATTACATAAAGTACTTATTAAAATTATATATAAAGCCTTTTATAGAGTTGGTTGGGCTTTGTCTGACTCATTCAGATGTATAAATTAAAATATAATAATAAAATCTAAAATGTAATAAATAATTAATTGTATGTATTTTATACACACTATGTATATACACACTATGTATATATATATATATATATATATATATATATATAGTGATTGTTTTGAATGAAATATTTATAAGTGAAATTAAATAAATGTTATAATAAAATATTTATAAACTCTCTCTCTCTCTATACACACACACACACATACATATATGTATGTATGCATAAATATTATATATATATATATATATATTTTTTTTTTTTTTGCATTTATTTATTTGTGTGTGTGTGTGCTTATAAATATTTTATTATAACATTAATTTTATTTCACTCATACACACATATGCACACACAATTAAAATACATATATTTAATTAACATTATAATTTATACATTTAAATAAGGCAGACAACCCCCAAACAACTCTATAAAAGGCCCCTGTGATTGTCTGAAGCGTTCAGCTGTTGAAGCCTACTTCATATTCATATCATATCCAATCCAACACATCTTGGATGAGCCCTCATGAATATGCACGCTCATTCTCTAATCCCCACCTTTCTCTCCTCTTTTATGAAAAAGGCCTGGAGAGAGCTGCGTGAATTAATTGCAGGGAAGCTGGTGAAGACAGAATCAGATCCAATTAGAAGTGTGATGAAACACATGTGGCAAACGGACAGATATGTCCCGTCTGCTGAACAAAAACAACAACAGGCCTGTTGATTTAAATAGCAGGGCTTCAAACGTGAAGGCCCTCCCGATAGACGAGTGTGAACGCCTCATTCTAATTGAAGAACTACATGTCTCACCTCAGGTGAAGGACAATAGGAAGACTTGGACTAGTTACATAAGGCTAGTTTAGATCAGTGATCAGTTTAAAACCTGCGAATCACCACAGCCGCATTGAAAGTATCATGTACTTCTCTATAAATACCAAATAAATAGGCTATATCCCTTTCATCCCATTATAGGTGTGTATCATTAAGTATTAGTATTGCAATTAATATCAATTGATAGCACACACAAATAAAAAGAACATGTATGCAGTATCTATTACTACTACTATGTACTTATAGCAAAAAAAAAAAAAAAAAAAAAGAGTCAGGTATAAAGTGCCTATTGTGTTCAAGGTTAATTACAAAACACTTTTGCTCATACTGAGGTGGGATATGAAGTTTAGGACACTTTGGTGGTATAGTTAGGTTTATGTCAAGGTTCAACGCTGTAATGACACAACTAAAGGAATCAATTAGAAATGTAACTACAGGTTAAAAAAAGTGTAAAAGTGCATTGTATAAAACGATTAATTTAAATGTAAGAGCAGTTAAAGACACTTAATATAAAGTGGGTACAAAAGGCATAAATGAAAAATCAATTCACTACAAGTGTCTACATAAATTGCCAAACCCTTTTTCCTCTTTAAAGTAAATGAGAGCCATTAAATACCAAAAATGCTTTGTGAAACAGGTTTTCTATTGTTTTTTTTTCATCCACAAGTTCTCCAAAGAACAGAGTGTTACACTGAGACAAGTCCAGCAACCGAAAAGGGATGTGTTATTTGGTGTTTGCCAAGCTGGAAAATAAAATATGAGCAAATGTCACGTCGAGAAGAGGGAAAATAGACAATACTGGGGAAGAGGACACACCGTTTGGCTCCCCTCAGATAAACATGCCACTGTACAGGCATGTGTGCAGGTTCCAGCTGATGCTGCCATCTCAGGCTCTTCAGTGTGTTTGTGTTGGTGCTGTTTAATCTACTGCATTCATACACACACTTCCAGTCATCTATTGTGTTCTCTTGGAGTTTCACCACCGTGTGGCAGAAATGCAGCACATCTCTGCCTTCAATCTTGAAAAAATTGTCATTTTTTATGGTAACTGGAGAAATCCAAAACAACAATTAAAATAATGCTGCCTTATAGACCATTTCATTTCATAGGGGGTTTCTTCCAAAGTACTAAAAGAGTCATTAATGAAGTCATTAGGAAGCAGGTAGAATCGTTCAGGGAATTGGAATCAGAATAATTTCACTCCTTGCAATTCCCATCCCTGATCATTTCATTCGCTTTGACATTCACACGTTAAAATGTCATTCAGCCTTTTCATTGTACCTCCTCTTCTCTTTCTCCATGATGAACTTCATGAAAACAAGTAGCGCATTCATCTTCATCTCCATTATATTTGGAATATGATTACTTCAGCCATTGAACCTAATCATGGTCTTCGTGCCCTCCATTTTTGAAGGTGCAAATAAGACCCAGTCATAATCTGCAATGTCTGACATGCAGTCTATGAAAGGTCTTTTAGTCTATTAAAAAAATTCTATAGTACCTAGGTTTTTTAACAGTTCTCCCTGGTTGTCGTTAAATCCTCTGGAGCTTAACTTGAATATCTGAGGGATAGAGAGGATTATGGTATTATTGTCAGATATTTTTACATTTGTTTTAAGTTGCTTATGGCTTACAGGGCTCAACAATAAGGACACATTTATAATAATAATTGCATTAAAATATTCTAGAATTTTTGTCGGGCATTTTTTCTTTTTTGCTATAAAATCTGGGAATGAGAATACAGCTTCAAATGATCCCCTATAGCATATTAGGAAATCATTTACTGATTAGTTCACAATCAACCCATTGTAACAGAAACTTCAATGATATGATTTCAAGACGTCATTTTCAGAATTTCAATATTTTATTTACATCTAATAAATAAATAAATAACATTAGTTCAGTACACACACTGGAAGTGAAAAAAGAAAATTGTAAAGTGTAAAAACTACAAAATCAATGCATGATGAAGTTAAAATGCCAGCCATGGCCTGACCATTCATGACAAGACCTGGGCTATACATAATCATAAGCACCAGCTTTGTGTAAATATTCCCAACTGCATTAATTTGACATATACCGTGGATTGCTAGTTTTATGAAAAAAAATCAGAAGAAAAAGTTTCGGCCCCAAAGTTCTGTGGCCAAACTTTTCACCTCAGCTGCAGAGAGGATCACATACAAAAGAAATTGCAAATGCGTTGTGGATCAAGCCTTGCAATGTACAGTATATGAATAACTCAAAGGTGAAGCCAATCTGAAACCCAAGATCTGCTGGAGTCAGAGGCCACAAGAAAGGCAGGGGATGACAAAGAAGTGTTCCCTTGAGCAGGCAAGCATGTGCGAAATGCAGCATTTATTATTCATGTACAGATTTCAGAAAGTAAGGACAGAGGAGAGACAGGTGTGCTCAAGTCTTCTCCCACAGGACTTCAAAGGGTCCAGAAGATGAGAGCACATAGAGAAGAAGAAATAAGTCCTACTTTAAAAACACAGAATAACTACATAAAAAACACTCAAGGTCAGAGAAACAAAGTACGAAAAATAAGTTTAAAGGAATGTTGTTTAATCTGAATTTCTAACTCCTTCAACCTTGTGCCATTTCAAACCTTCCTCGCTTTCAGACAGCAGTCAGGCAGCTTATTAGATAAGAAGAAATGACCTCTGCTCATTTCTCCCCCTGTGGTGGCACTGACAGAAGATTGCAGAGAGCCAAATCAGTACCTTATCACATTTTTCCCTCTTCCCTTTTTTCTAAATGGCTCATCAAGCAAAAACACTTATCCTGGCAACTGCCCGCAGAGAGTCGAGGAAGAGAAGGTCGTGCCCACTTCTGCTCAGCATGCTTTTAAGAAGAACTGAAGCTCTATTAAGCCATGTTCCAATTCAGTCCCTATGCAGTGCTCACAAAATTCAGCAGACATTGGACAAAAAGAAAAAGAAAAGAGCACTGGACAAAATTTCTACTGAAATGCACTGATTAAGAGACATTAAACCAGGATTGCTGCTAATGAGGTCTAGAGTAATTTGTTATTCACTTTCATTTTATGAAGTCAAGCCAAAACATTCTGCTATATCTTTGTATCCAGAAGAAGAATTCTACATAGCCATGTTTCTGATAATTGATAATATAAGACAATTTTATAGTTTTAAAAGACTTTAGTAGCTGATATACTTATAGTTTATTTACAATCAATACTGCAACTTTAGCAGTTTTTGTCATTGACTGATTTGAGGTAATGATTTGTAAGCTGTAAATGCCGCACTAAATCACAAACAAGTTCAACTTATACGAGTTACAACTGCATAAAATTGTAGGGAAAATGTCACCCAGTAAAACACACACACACACACACAATCATTTCTGGTGCTTGCTTGTGTGTGTGTGTGATATATGGCAGTTGCCAGCCCAATGTCGCAGTATACCTGTGGCGATGGCTACTCAGGTTTCAATCCACAGCCCAATTATTCACTCGCTCTTTGATTTATGAGGACTCAGCGCCAACCACGAGCTCATTTCCTTAAACACCATCGGCCCATCGCATCGTGCTTCGCACTGCAAAGTCACATCCTCCAGAGCCACAGGAGTCTCAGCCACCCAAAGACCAGCAGATTTATGTTCACTAAACATGCAGCTCTCAACAGACAGGAGTCACGTGTCCTAGCTGCTAGGCAAAATCAAACACAGAGCATTTAACTTAATTCCTCGTCAGCCATACTCATCTTTGGACACGAACAGGATATAATTAGCAGAGATGTAAAAAGACACCTTTAAGGTTATTCATTCATTACTGCCAATTATGGAGGACAGAATGTTGTCAAAAAGACAGGGAAATTTATAGATCTCAAAGAAACTACTTATAGCCTTTCTATAGGAAATAGATGAGCTCCAGCATACTAGTGTGGGGAGAGAAACCTATCAAACCTATCTTCTCTTTTGAAGATCAAGAATTCTATGCTCTGTTGTCCTGGCGACATTAATGCAATCTTCATCTTTGCTGTCGTGACTTGAGGTTTAACACTGTGGTATTCATGAACTGTGGCACATTCAATGAAAGTGTGAAAGATGAAAAAAGGATTGAGGCGGCTCTATCAGAATTAAAATTCTCGAGGGGAAATATTGCTGATTTGAACTGGACAAAAATGATAGGAATATAATGATCTCCATTGCCAAGGACCCTGAAATCAAAATAAAGGAAATATAGTATGGCTGTCAATTTCAATTAAATCATTCATTAATCACATGGTTTCTAGTCTTTATTAAGCATACTTTTTCATCTTTATAATACTTTTTATACAAATTATTATTTTTTCCTAATATTTCCACAGGCTACAACAACACAGCCCAATACAGTTAATAGTTAAGGTTAAAATTTGGCATTGCACAGTGATACTAATGGTAACTACTGTAGTGTTTCACATAGCAAATGGCCTACAACATTTTAGCAACGTTAGATTGATGTATTGACCAAACATAATCCAGGCCTAATAACCATGTAACTTGTTGAGAGTGGATTCATACAAATTAAGATGCTTCGTCCACAGTGCTGAAGTACACTGTGAGCTCATCATAAATGAATTATCCAATCATGAAGGTCTATGAGTGTAGGGTTTGGCTTTATCCTGTCAACATCTACATCCCAAGGTCTCACTGATGCTACTCTGCATACTGAAATCATCTGCTTTGACCTCAGCACGAAAAATCAGTCTCTCTGTAGAGTGCCATGAGCATCAGCTGTCAAACTCACTCTCGTACCTTTGCTATCCTCTGAAAGACCGCAGAAGCTTTTCACCTTCAAAGTCCCTCACTTTTAATAAGACCCTCCTTATGCCAAACAGCACTTTATTATTGTCTTCACTTGCATCTCCCAACATTTCCACCTGCTTCACTCAACTGGGGCATATGTATGTATAATATGAAAAGATGTCATGACCTATGCAGAAAATAAGAGAAAAAGCCTACTACTGTATATTGAGAAATAAATTAAACACTTTCAAACACTTGAGGACTAATGACTCACTAGGTTTTTCATATCCATGAAGGACAGGTACACACGATTAGAGTTTGAAATAGGCAATTAAAACAACAACAAAATGGTTTAGACACCGAAATCAAATAACCACATTAATCTAAAAAAAGAAAAAAAAAAAAGAAAACGGGGTCAACTGCTAATTTATTGCTGTAACACTGCAATGAAAGTAAAACCAAAAAGAAAAAAAAAAAAACAGTACATGTGGATGCAGTGTGCAGATGAAAAACAGCTTGGTGAAACATTAAACAGAACTGTGACTATCCCTGCAAAGGAAAGCACTACTGGGAGGGTGGGCTTCGCATCCCTGCCGTACAAGTGCACGCTGGGAGGCCAAATTAATGCAGGGCTGCAGCACCACTACAAAGGGAAGAGATTTGTCAATGTTGTATAATTTGCCTAATCTTGATATGAGAATGGGTTCTTCAAAGCAAAGCATGGGCTTTAACTTTGTTAAAAGCATTTGGCGGAGAGTTGAGGTCAATAGTAATGTCTCTAACTTGAGTCTCACTTGGACTGCATGCAGCTGTTTTTATGAATATTAATAAGACTGCTTTGATTGACATGCACCATCTGTCCTGACAGCTGACTCTTAATGATATCGTAGCACAATGAATCAATTTGAGCATGTGAATCAACCAGCCCTTGAGAGAGCAATTATTAGCGAACTATCACAGGTGAACACCTAATGCAAATAAAACAATTGCTCAGCTAATAAAAAGTTCTCTATTTTCAGTTTAGTAGCCATCTTGATATGGTACGTGAAACTATGAATTTCTGACATCCACTTTTTCAACCAGATGAACACAATACAGTATATATCCAATCAGTATTTCCAATATTATATATATATATATATATATATACACACACACATACACTACCGTTCAAAAGTTTTAGAACAGTAAGATATTTAATGGTTTTTAAAGTTGTTTCTTCTGCTCATCAAGGCTGCATTTATTAGATTAAAAATCCAAAAAAACTAATATTGTGAAATATTATTTCAATTTAAAATAACTGTTTTCTGTGTGAATATATTTTAAAATGTAATTT
>JAUCMR010000046.1:61696-77239 GCA_032357425.1 Enteromius argenteus | reverse complement strand
CCCTAATATATATATATCATAAAATATAAGAATATATACTGTATGTTTGTGATTTTATATATGTATAAGAAATATACACAGTACACATACATATATAATGTAAACAAAAACATTTATTTGTGATTAATCACCATTAATTGTTTGACAGAACTAGTTACCTTATCAGAGCAAAAATCAAGGTTTCATTGGGACAGCATTCTTGCAATCCACTTGTTTCGGAGAAGTTCAATTCTACAACATTTTGAGATGAAGAGATGCTCTTTGGTTTCCAGCTGCGATAACTAATGTGCTCACCCACAGAATCAGACAACGCTGTTTTTTTATGTAATGCATTCCCCATTATGAATTATGATAAAACCTGGTCCATTTGGTCAGATTGCTTTCTCACCACAAGTGAACCACTCCAGAGTTTGTTTTCAGTAGGACCGAGACCACCTCCTTCAGCCAATCTCGGCCCAAACGAGTCAGGTGTAAAAATGTCCTAAAATGACACAGAGGCAAGTAACAGACAAAACAAAAACAAAAAAAACTATACAAATACATAATAAAAATCATAATTGAATTTATTAATACTAATTATAAAAATGATAAAACAGTCAAAAAATAAAATAAAATAAATAAATAAATCTCTTTCCAGAAATCTACTCATATAATGGATGCATTTAGCCCTGTGCTGTGTTTTTAATAACTTGCTTCAGGTATGTTTTGCGATTCAAATATTGTCACTAAAAGCTAATGCTCTATTGTGTTGGAACTATGCCCTACACCAAATCCAACTCTAAATCTGCCCAATAATGTTAAATGCAAAACGGATATAAACAGGCATTTGTTGATGCAACCGTGCCATTTCAACTAGCTTTTATGCAGATTTTAACTGTTTTGTCCAACTGTAGTTACATAGGATTCAAACCCATAGATATGAAGCTGGATGTGTGTGATGCATATTGTTTCGAAACTGTGTAACTTTGTGCGAAAAGGAATAAATGTCAGAGTTTTACTGCCTCTAGTGTTCATTTCTTTTGGAAACTGCAGTAATATGTACTTATTGGTACATATTTCTTGTCTCGCTAAAAAGTGCGGGTGCATTTATGCCATGAGACCAGGTTGTTTTTACTCTCATCACAATTTCTCTGCTTCAAGCACTATCATGCATAGTTTACATATGTCATTAAGTCATTAAAAAGCAGAACCAGTTTAGACAGAGGTCTGGAACCTATGAATAAGGTCTGCAATGTCAATCCCAAAAATCACAAATCGTGTCATCTCACTCTTCCTCCTGTGGTTCCAGCCCTACTTTCCTGTTTTGTGTGACTCCAATTCCCAGTTTAAAATAACATTTTTCTGCATGGCTGAGCCAGACAGATATCCTTCTTGACATGTGACAAAGATGTCATCCAGAACTAAATTACACAGCAGGATGTATAATGTTTTAATGAGATTTTGTTGGATATTGATCGAAAATTGATGTTTTGGATGGAGGTCTCATATGAATAACACACACGGCACTTTATGCGGTCTTTCTCTTCTGGGAAAGGGGGGCTAATCCTGTCTCTTAGACTGACATTCATACAGTTAAATCGGTGCGTAGGGCAGAAAGTTTGTTGAAATGTGAGCACAATAACTGCAAGTGATTGGCATTCAAACACTAAGTGGGAGCCATTAGATTGATTCAGTCATGCGTGATATGGTATGAAGGGCGTATTACATCTGACTCTTCACATTATGGTCCATAAAATAAAAGTCATTTAATGACTATCATATCGAATGTCATTTAGAGTGCTAATTCTTGCACTTTGCAATTTTGATCCTCTAACAGACATTTAAAATGAATTGAGAGATTTTAATTTTGCAGTTTGACTGAATCATTTCACAGGGTCAATTGTCAACTCCTGGCGCAATACACTTCATCAAGACATCAGAAACTGAAACAACTGTCAATATATCCCTCACTATAATATCCAGTATTTCAAGGGATAAGTTTATAGTCCCAAACCTGTATGACTTGGAACGCATAAGAAGATGCAACAATACCAACATTTTCATCGGATCATACGGATGTTGTAACAACATAAGGATGAATCAGTGATCACAGAACTTTATTTTGAGATTTGCTAATGGTTAGTGTTAATTCAGTGTTAATAAATTAGTGTTAACAGTGTTAATAAATTGGTCATTTTAAACATTAACTTCTGGTGATCATCAACAATATTAAAGTAATCGAAATGAAAATATTTACATAAATAAATGTCTAAATCTTGTAGCATATTAGCTCATTAAGGAACATGTATATAAATAATTACTAGCAATTATGATTAATTGCAAATATTTATATCAGCTGCCAGTAGTAACTGTAGCAGAATTACCATCAACTAATCTGTTCATTCAGCGAGCATACAGTGTAAGTTTATATAAACTCTAAGAAGGGATATTTTCGTGGTCAAAGAAAAATACCTTCTTACAGTATCGCTGCATTAGAGCATGTAGCAAGGGTCGAAATTGTAAAGGGACATTCATTTGCAAGGCAGAATCAGAAACTTGTGTAATTTGTGCAAAAGTTTTATTAACTCTATGTTAACTCAAATAACTAAGTATAAATACACTCACACAAGGGGAAATGCAAAGAAGGCTTAAGGGTAAACCATTAGGAAAAGCCAAAATTGAAGTTATGAAAAGAGAGTCAGCTGACCACCTGTAAAACTATCAGTGCCATTCAAAACGGGTTCCATAACTAATACTAAACCTCTGTTTCGTTTAGTTATATGTACGATACTTGCATTGCCTTGTTGGTGAGTGTCCGATGCAGTCTCAAAGTCCTGATGGTTCCAAGGTTTTGGATTGGCAATCATGTTCTTCCTGGTTTGAATAGTGATGAATTTCAAAAGGTGTCCTGACTCTGATGATTGGTAGATGAAAGAAGAGCTGGAAGAGAGATCTGTCACAATCCATGGATCTTGGGTAAATGAAAAATCAATAATATGCAAATATAATATGCAAATATAAAAAAAAATACGCAAAGGTCTGGCTCAAAACTTAGGGGTTGCCTTGAAGCTAAATCCTCATCTTAGTGTCTCAAAAGACTGCAGACTGTGCTGCATCTAGGCCCACCCGATGCGTTTGCATCGGTCCTGGGGCTTAGCCAGGAGACGAGAGAGGTGGTGGGGTTCCAGCATCCAGAAAAAGTAAAAAGCGAGGCGGGTCCCCGCCGTGGGGCCTTTTGAAACATGTTGAGGTCACAGCTCTTGTGGGTCAAAGAGCCAATAGTGTGTCGATCCTTTGGAGGGAACTTTTATGGCTCTTTGTTTCTAAGTATGGTAATTTGCATATGCACTGGATTGGAGGTTGATATACAAATTAGAAGAGATTCTTAAAAAATGAGTTCTTAGATACCAAACACGAAATGTGTTGATATTAGGAGGTGATACTAGCTAGTGATCTATCATAAACATGCATAAAACAGTATACCATACACAAGACAATATACAAGGACAATAACAATATACACTATGACCTGAAGGATATGTGTTCACTCAAAGAAAGTTTTCCTGTTAATTAATTCATAGAAAAGTCCATTGTCTTTTCAAAAGGGAGAACTAGTCAGAGTTGCTTTGTTCACATTCTTTCAAGCAATAAACCAGTGTTATCAATCGGTTGCCATGGAATCAGAGGCCTGTTTTGCCTTCCTGAGGTGTTAGCTGCCTTTCAGGGGAAGGGTCCACAGACCCTTATAGTGCAGTTTGAGTTAGGCTGAGTAAAGCGGTAATAAAGATTATTTGTTAAATGTAACAAATAGTTTACGCCTGATTGATTCAAATGCTACATTTAATACCTAATACCATCTAATACCATGGTTGCCGATATACAGCATTGTGTATCCTCAGAGTTCCTGTCATTCATGTTGCGTTATAAAAAACTTCACATGGATTTAGAGAGCTTCTAAAAAAGCAAATAATAAACGAGCCCTTGCTTTGTCCACACAAGCTCACATCCAACAGTGCAGAAATCATAATGGACAAGATAACACACTTTACCTGAGGGGTTGTGGCCAAACATGCCCCTGGTTGTTCTTGTAATGGGCTCCAAAGTGGTTAACATCCTCTTTGTGCACTTCTGGTGCCATTAAGAGGTAATCTAGGTCACAGCCCTAAAGCATGAGCCAAAACTCTAAAGCAAAAGACAGCCTATGGTTTACTGTGCATCTACCAAGGCTGTGCAACATTAAATACTCTTTCAGATTCTGAAGTAGCTCCAGCACAAAAACTCTCTTTAATGGTATGTTATTTTACGATTGTTGCATGTCAGATTATGTGGCGTAACCCCTGAAAGATCTTGGTTAATGGCTCAGGGACTGTACGATATCAACTGTCTTTTATGTCACGCTATACGGTACAAATCTTTGCAGTCTGTGGTCACAAACGACAGCGCTGACTGGGCAGTCTACGGTTGTTCTGACATCCTTCATTGACACGTGAAATTGAAATGGTACTGCAAATGGAAACCCCTGCAAGCACTTGTGGTAATGTCTGCAATGTTTTGCCTGGAAAATAAGGGAAAAAGACTTGTATGTGTCTACAGACAGTGATTGAAAGAAGAAAAAATGTGAACTGCTTGGTCTTGAGAGTTGAAGATTTTTTTTTTTTTTTTTTAATGTGAAGATAGATAGAAAGACATAGATGGATATTTGAGCACCAAACACTCTAAATCTGCCAAACAAATTTTAATTGCTCAATGCAGTATCAGACAATGAAATCACAAGAAAAATCTGTGTCCACCAAACTGAGAACAAAATAATAGCATAAATTACTCTTTTCCACATTTGCACAAAACTTTCAGAAGTCTAAAAGCTTAGAGCACTCCATGGTTGATGTTCCCTCTGCTTGTAATAGCATTATATGAGCAATGACTGGAGGTGGGGAAGGTGTACTCTTTAATTTTCTCTCAAGTCTAGACATAAATCCATACATAAAATAAGTCATCTGCAAATCCTGTTAAACCACATGTAATAATAATGGACAGCCAGACCAGTCTGACAGGTGTGAGTGCAGTTGTATAGACTCAAACTCAACTCTGAGAGCTTTTTTGGTACCAAAGAGCTAATCATTTAGAGGACTGCCACAGGCAAGCACTTCCAGCAAAGTGGATTTCTCACAGCATCATCAAAAACAGCATTAAAGTCGAGGCTCGAATAAAATGCACAACCCCCAATTAAGAGCCGATTTAATTCAGCACAGGTCCAGAAGCTATTCTTCTCATGAATGTGGCTCATTCAACATCTGCCTTTTTGCCGCCCAAGGGTGGATACTGAACTGCAGGTTAGACAACAAAACACATCCTCTCTTTGTAAGTACATGTGGTTGAGAGTTTAGAAATATAAAGAATGGCATACATTCCGAAACAGCAGTGGCAATTTAAAGTGAAGTGAATCTAATAATGCAGAGATTTACAGCGCATTTAAGCCAATCCTGAGATTAATCACCACGACTATGTGTAAAATGCTCTTGATAAACTACATTTCTGTTTAATTACACTTCCAATTTTACTTCAGTATTGTGACGCAATGCAGCTGGCGATGGGCAAGCAGCATATGAATGGAATCAGTGTTATGAGCAAGTTGGCTACCTACTCTTCTTTAATTGTACAACTTTTCCAGTTAATGGATCAGAGTGGTAGAACACATTCAGCTGCAGCAGAGTTATTGAAGGGCGGGTCAGAACTGAGGTATCAGATCAACAGCTTTTCTTTGCCGTTTCATTCATTCTGTTAAATTTCTGGATATGGTTTATATAATAAAACCTTTAGAATTTAAATTATACATTACAAACGAGGCAACCCTGTAACAGGAAATGTCAAGTTGTCTGATATATGAAAACTATAAAAAGAAACCTTGAAAAGGTACACAAACCAATTATTATTATATAATTAGCCATTATTTTGTTGGACCAAAAGGTGCAATTATTACAGTTATTACAGTTGAATAGCATTCTCTTCTGTAAATTCATTTGAAAAGTCCCTTCTTTACAGCATTTCTACTTACAGAAATGCTTTATGAGAAACTTTTGCTGCCCTGAAGCAGAGAAAGAGAGATAAGTCTAATCATGCTCTCTGATATTACCTGGGCTACAGCCAGTCAATGATTACATCAAGTAGCACATTAAAAATGACTGTCCTTATTTTAAAGAGGAGTGACCGGTCCCAGCCACCAGATATTATTAAACCAATTTATCTTGTCCCAATCCTGGCTAAAGCCTTATTCTTATTGCCAGAGATCTATTGCATTACATAAACTGTTGCTTGATCACAGGGGAGCCAGTCTGGGAAGAGAAATATGCATTAGAGCGACTCTGGCATAATGCAGCGCAGCCGTCTTCCACAGAGGACTTTTCCCTGGAAGCAGGAGCTGTGCTCTTTATTTACACATTTTTAAAATTCTACCCATGTGAATTTGCCAAGAAATCCATCGATCAGCGACAGATGACGGGTGGGACAATGCTTGTATGTGAGATGCCTTGCTTTAGCAGCTTTGAGAAAATTCTTTGTTCTCCGGCCTAGTGCTGGAGGCCATAATTAGTCAAGCCGCAGATGAGCCGAAGAACAGGCATCGGGGCTAGAGAGACGGTCCTCGCCGTCTGTATCGAGCCGTTTCACTCCTTCAAGGGAAGCACGACACACAGGCACACAGGAAAATGAAAGTCAGCACCTAAAAATATAACTGAAGCCGAAGCTTTTGCATTTCACAGCATAAGCTCCTTCTCGATTCAGAGACTTTTCCTTTATGTTTGAATCTGAGAATATCAATATGTATTTAAATTCTTCCGAAAATCCTGTAGAAAGTCGATGAGTGTTGAAGGTCAGACATCCCAATACCTTTAACACACAGACAGGTAGATCTACAAAACAGACTTTCCATACATCTCATCCATTATTCTGACAAAAAAGAAAAAGGTCACGGCAGAAGGACGAAGGGAGAGTGAAAAACTGAAAGTACTGAAAGAAACAAAACCTAAGGAAGCTTATAAATCAAATGTTTCCTTTGGGATCACAGCACTCGAATAGCCGCCGCATGAATGTGCGGTGATTTAATCCTTAGACGTAGCACTTGCACTTTGGAATGGAATAGAAAGAAAAACACATATCCTTATCTGACTCGTCATTCATTGAACATCCACCTCCCCTGAGAAGCCTTTGAGTCAGGAGCAACCAAAAGCCATTACGCAGTCACACTATAGCTAGATGAAAACAAGGCTTACTGCGCCAGGCTTTTGACAACAGCACAAAGCCTGAAAATGTTTATATTCTAGACCTGTGTAGGAAGGAGCTGCGTTTGACTGCGTTTTACATGTGGAAGTTGAAATACCCACAATACCCACGCAAATTGATATCTGGATTTATTTTCCCGTAAATATATAAATATACATGCTTTCGTTTATCAGAGTGTGTTAAGAATGAAATACTAGCTTACTTGGTGAATATACTGGTGGCAAAGTGATATACTGAGTAGCATGGCCTAATGATTAGAGAGTCTGATTTGTATTCTGAAGGTTGCTGGTTTGAGTCTCAGGTCTAGCAGGAATTGTTGATGGAATTACCAGTGCTATCTTCCAGTTTACCTGCACAGCACTTACTTGCTGGCCTCCGTTACATGTGTGCATTTAGAAGGGTTAAATGCAGAGCACAAACTCTGAGTATGGGTCACATACTTGGCCAAACATCACTTCACTTTCACTTATAGCCATTATATACAACATGATAAATGTTAAAATGGTAGCATGCTTGTTGTCACACTGCCTGCTTATTAATTAAACACACAAAATGTTTACAAAGAACATTACATAATAAATAAAAAGTGATAGTAAAAGACATTTTACACAATATATTCTTTTAAATAAATGCTGTTTCTCTGTTCTCTATTTAAAGAATCCTGAGAAAAATAGCATGGCTTCAACATAAATATTATCTGTTTTCAACATTGATAAGCATCAAATGATCATTAGAATGATTTACGGAAGACTGGAGTAATGGCTGCTAAAAAACATGTTAAAATGTTTTAACATCACAGAAATAAAGTAAATTTGGAAATATAGTATTTTTAAATCGAAAACAGTTAAAGTATTATAATAAATAAACCCAGCCTTGCAAATGAAAATGAAAATAAAGAACTTTCAAAAACATCTTACATTCCCCAAACTTGTTAATTTCTCCTCTTCTCTAGCTGGCTTCCTAATCTAATTGCATTCTATATTATAAATATTATTGTGGGCTCTTTAGCAAATTGCTTTTGTTTCTCATTTGTATGTTGCTTTGGATAACTGTGTCTGCTAATGCATAAATGTATTTGTAAATGAACTGCTCAGATGACCAGAGATGGCACTTTGACACTATATGAATACTAAAAACACAATAAAATAGCAATATCAATCTTTCTACTGTATTAGAGATAACTTGGTAGATGAATGTTGTCTATTGTAAAGAACAGCAGCATGTGAATGCTTGCTCTGTACTGTAACAGCAGTGCATATAAACTGTCAAATGCACTTCTTGGTCAAAATATTCTTGGTAAGCTAAAAACTCAAAATCTACATGTGTAAGAAAAGTACAAATTGACACAAGAGTAGGTAGCTTTGCATTAGGCCTTGCAGTGTAAAAACAGAACAGCAGACTTGCTTGCATTCACCACATGACCTTGTTCCATGCTGCACAATTCCCACTTGAACACTTTTCTCCCTTTCACCTTCCTACACTTTCTAGTTATATATTTTACATAAAACCTAACCAAACACTGCTAACCCTGCTATTGTATCGGCATAAATATTTAGGGACACTCACCAACTTGGTGTCATAAGAGCATCACTGTTGAATTGGTTGGGAGCAGGCTGTAACAGGATGACGTGGCAACCCTTGGGCGTCGAGTTGAAATTAATTGCATGTGGATAAATCCTTTATCAGCTAGGCATAATAATAGCAAAAGGAGAGGTCTGACAGATGCCATCACCACTGAGCTTCAAGCATTGCTTTTCATGCAAGCATGTGCTGGTAGATTATTAGGAAACATTTTCAAATCCTAATTAGGAAACAAATGTGTCACAATATGGCAACACAGAAAACCCCTTGGGGAAAGCACAGCCAGGGCAGAGGTCAAAACTGATTTAATGATGCCCAAAGCACTCTTAACGGGTTGATTTTAAATTAAATTCATAATTTGAATACAACTGCATGTGTACTTTTATTTAAATAAAGATAATTTACTACACACACAATTCAGTAAATTAAAAGACCTGACCACAACCAAACTAGACCTTTTGTTAAGTAATCTTAACTCATAAGTGTCAGCACAAGAGATACTGCTCTGAGATACTGCATAACACTACATAAATTAATTATGCACATCTTGTCATTTTCTGAACCCATAGGGGAAGTAAGACATATATTAGGTATATTTTTATTCCCAGGGCCTCAATATGACATGCTGTATGGGTCTCCAAGGCATTTCTTCTGAAATAACAGAACTGCAAAGTTTCTGTGGCAGAGACTCATTAATAAACAGACAGATTAATAAACTATTTCGGACACGAAATTAATATGTGCGCCACAGGGGAGGAAGATGAGATGGTTTGTTCATTACATCATATATTAACATAAAGCTTCCTGGGAAGCTGCCATCTAATCAGTGTACTCTCCAGTGAGCTGTTACCAGTGATGTTGCAATGTGAAATCCATCGCTACACTACCTCTGAGCACAACTTTTGCTGAATTGGATATTTCATAATCTCCAAGGATATTGATACGCACAGTAGACACCTAAAATGTCCTTTCAGAATAGTGCCATGTGCACACTACCGAAAAGACCAAAAAGTCATAATCCAGTCGACATTCAAAGGCAGTTTATTGATATTTTGGTCACAGATTATTACGTAATTTATCACCAGCCTAGTTCAAATTAAATTCAACGGACACGACATTAAAAATGAAAAGAACAGCAGAACAGGTTAGATTTCAAACTCCTCTTTCTGGACCTACTCCATCGTCTTTGGACTGCATGTGAACCATATCTATGTAGTCAAACTTATGTCTGGCCACAGTTGCCAGTGAACATTAAGAGACAGATCTGCTGATTGCACCACTTCAATGCTAAAGCACTTCTTCTCACCCCGATGTATCGGCCTCATATTCCCAGCTTGATGAGCTGATCATCATTATAGCCGCAGTGGAGGAAATCAAGAGAGGCAGGAACAAAAAGAGACATTGATTTGGTTGAGAATGAAGCAGAGAATGACTGACTATAACAGCGACATCACACTGAGATGGGTGATATGAAGCTTTGAGCAGAAGCCAGAAATCTGGGAGATGATAACACTGTGCCTGCTGGGAAACACGTGATGGAGTTCACTTGTTGGCAGTGTTTACATAATTTAACCATATAAACAAAAGACAGATATGAAATGAATAGCCAAGATAATAAACAGCTTCGTAATACAATAGGGAAAAATTAAAGACAACCCATTCAAAGATGGTAAAACAAGATAACTCATTGTTCACCTTGACTGACTGATGCAGTGAATATTAGCCAATAATTGGGAATTTTCGGATTACAACAACAACAGCTACAGTATGTCCACAATTTTCACCATGGTTTCCATCTGAAATGAAAAATAGTTTTAGATCTAAAAGTAAAATTAGGTCATTTCAATTTACAGCACATCTTGCAGTTAGTGTAGACCTCAAACTTTGACACTGGTGTGTGTGTGTGTTTTAGTGTTTTTACATAAGGACTACAACTACCAGAAGCTACAGTACCTGGTCTGATGGCAAAACACAACATACGTACCCACAAGTACATATTACTGCAGTTTCCAAAAGAAATTAACACTTGAGGCAGTAAAACTCAGACACATTTTATTCCTTTTTACACAAATTTATAACAGAGTTTTGATTAATAAAAGTGGAATTTTTGCACAATTATTTGAAGAATATAATGCTATGACTTCAAAGCAATATTATTATGCTGGGATATTTGAAAATTAGCTGTTAGCAACTGTCCATGGATATTTCAATTCTTAACCCCCGCAATACAAACCTATATCAACATGATAAAAAATGTGGCCTGTGTTTTAGTGCCGCTCAGTGGACATTTCTCTTCGAAAATGCGACAAGACATGCAGTAAGGCACGTAAAAACGGTGTTGCACAAAAAGCGCACAGAGGTACATATTTTTATGAGACCCAGTTGACCAGAAGAGTGTGAATTTTTCATGCTTGGCATGTTAGAAAATTATTGTTGTCCTTTTTCTAATAATTTTGACCATACAGTGTTGATAAGTCAATGACCTTAAAAATGGCTTAAAACTTAAAGGAAATTGTCTGGGGAATCCATTGGGAATTAGCCTTCTGGCTGACAAACTAAAGTCAAGACTGAACTGCTTAGGGAAAAGCAGAAGACTTGATAATCAAGTTTAATGCAGCACTTTTGCTAATGAATTCTTTCCTAATCCTGTTCATATGAGTCCAATACATTATGCATCACTACAGTGAGCATAACTAGCTGTGCAAAAGCAGTTGAGATCATTAGCATTGTGGTCTTCCCACGCACAATAATTGATCTCTGTGACAGAGGTTTCACAGCAGGCTACAGCGAATATGCATAAAAGGCTCTTGGTTACAGCAGGAAGGAAGATGAAACCTGTGCATTGTAGTTGAAGTTAGTTCAGCCCATGTTGCTAGTCTGCAAAACAAATTAGCGTAATTGTCACAGGTACTTCCGAGATCCAATCAGATTATTGCAAGCTAAATGCTTATTACTCAGTACAAGACCTCTGAAATTTAACAACATGTTGATGATGATGATATGGCTTTGACAGTGCATATGAACTTTTTACATAGGCCACATCTGAGCTCTACTGGGAGCTCTGTGTACAAACACAGAGTGTGTCTACTGCCAGTAGCTTACACTACACAGCATTCTGTGTACATTTAATTACTGAGAGTGGTTGCTGTGAAAATGCTTTACAGGACAAACAGTTTATCAAAGCATCATTTACTGAATTGGGTTGGCTCCAGGGGCATGTTCATGCATGTACAAGGGATTCACTTCTGCATGATCTTAATAAACCGCCACTAATCTATACATGCCAATGCTGAAGCTAAATAAGCATTTGGGGAACTGCTGACACTAAGCAAAATATTAAAGCAGGAAGATGCTAGTCCAAGCCACTCAGAGATGGTGAAGTGGCCATGCACAGTAGAATTAGGAGAATCAATCGTTACAAGAAAAAAAAAAAAAACATTTTAATATGCACATGCTCTTGAAATTGAAGGTTATTTATTGGCATCTCTCATGATGAACCTTTCATAACCTTTGAAGGTTTTGTAATTATTTCATATTCTAGCTTTTTTTAAAGAGTGTTTCATTGAAAGGTTCTCTGGGGAATCAAAAAATGTTTCTTCTATGGCATCACTGTGAAAACCACCGTTTGGAACCTAGTATTATTTGGAACCTACTAAAAGTGACGTGTGAACCCCTGGAGATGGCACATAATAAGCAAATTGTAAAGAGAAACAGTATGATTCAATAGTGTTTTGTCCCTCACTAACTGGGAATATAAAGCTAGCTATAAAGCTAAATAAACATCTGAACACAAACAGCGGATAAGTCTTAGCAACGCAGAGTCAACAAGTGTGAACAAATCATATAAATCCAAATAAAACATCCTGACACTAGAGAAATAGAGGACAGAACATATATTTTTGTATGAACAGCGAGTAATACATTATAATGACATCAAAGTTTTCAATTTACATACATTCATTTATCTTGATATTGAGATAATAGTGCTGTTGTGGCTCTATACAATATGTTACCCATTTCAAATTTACACCATGGTAACAGGAATTGCCTGAAGAATTACTGTCAATTCTGACATAATAGCACTTCAGGCAAACTGTGCATCTTTATGAGATACATGCCTTTAATCTCATATTTCAAATCAAAATGTTTGTTTTCTACTGTATATTTCTAGATGTTTATCCTCCAGCCATGAATTTACTGAATCAGCTGTAATAAGTGAAACAAATGCAACTAGAGTAATAAATCTACAACAAATTACAATTACATATAAAAAGAAAAAACCCTACAGATTCAGTTTCTCAAATCATCCAGTGATCTGAAAAGAAAACAGTTTTTCTATTTAAACAGCTTGTTTTTTAATGGCAAGTGATTTTCTGTTTGTCTTAATTGGAGATTTGTTCATTCTTAAATCTGATTACTGTTGATTTGTTTTGAACAGCAGCTGTCTTGCTCGAAAAATACAACTGCACTTTCTTTTTTTTTTTCTTTTTTTTATCCTGTTCATACTTCTCTTTAATGCACTTTAAGTACATTGCACAGTCAGCTGCTCAAATGCTGAAGAGACTACTTGTTCTCTTTGCTCTGTACTCATTGCCAGTCAAGTATTCAAACAGTTTGAGTAATACAGACAAAATCTAAAAAGTAAAAAAAATAAAAAAATAAAAACCAGTAATGAATCACAGAGCATGTCGACTGACAAATACCAATGACAAAGTGGCCTTCTATGACACCTGGCTATAGAACTGTCAGGAAGTGATATTCAGAGCTTGGAGTCAAACACAAAATGAGAGATTGAGTTTGACCGTAAAAATACAGTGAGGGGAAAAAGCCATCAAGACCTTGTGTCGCTTCAAAGTCTCAGGGGTTCTCTCGTACAACAGCACAGAAGCTTAGAGACAAAGAATCAATACAATCTGTGAGGTTTTAACTTTCTCTCTTGGCTGAACATAATGGAAAAAAACATTACATAAAAGCAAATATTGCTGCCGGGCAGCATGCTGCAACCGCAGAGTGCACTGCTACAAGTCCTGGAGTCACTAGAGGACTGAGAAAGATGATGACAGCTCCAAATGGTTGACCAGAGGACAACAAGGATAGATACTTGCATCAAAAAGCCCGTCACATCAGCCCATGACTGTGTTCTCACTTATTTACAAATGGCTTATCAAAGGTCACTGTGCTTGCAGCGAGTTTCTATCTTAAAGGCATGGTTCATCCAAAACTGACAAGTTTGTCATGCTGTCAACTTATTTTGTTCTTTGCAACTTGAACATTTTCGAAAAATGTGTCTGTGCTGTAAACGGTGTTTTTTTAAAAGTTGTTTTAGCCCCTATTGACTTTCACCGTATGCACAAAAGAGCTACAAAACATGCAAAATAGTAATACAGGTGACATTAGGGTGAGTAAATGAGGCCTATCCCTTTAAATTATTACTTTGGCTGTCATATTTCTTTTTTAAACAAATTGATTCAGCTTTTAAAAGGGCCCTGCACATTAAATGGCCCACTTCAAATATTGACACATGAAGATGGGTAGAAGCCAGAGGCACCCTGTTGATCGCAGCATCTGTGCCTTGAAATGTAGACTTTCAACATTATGCTACGACATGAACAATGGAAGCCGCACTAGATTTGGCTTTCCTGAATGATCACGTTTCTGGGGCTGAGAGCTGATAACAGATAAAGGCAGCTGTGCTGGAGTACGACAGACAGGAAAGCCTGCTGAAGCACAGACAAGAGGCTAAAGCGCATTTGTCAGGCGGTATTGCTCACCAGGGCTTTCCCAGTCGGTGAATGTGAGGTGACAGTGTTTGCAAGAATTAAAACATCACACTTTATCTCACTGCCTAAACCTGATACATCATATTTTTAGCGAGGCGGCACATGAACACGTACAAGAGGGGTTGGCGTATGGGCCAAAGCGGAAGTGGGAGGGGTGTTTTTCTAAAACAATGCTATGGCCAGGGACCACTCAACCAGGCAAGACCAAGCTGTTGCCTGGCTCACGGTCCATATGCAGTTCTCTACACCCCTTCACATGCAGGAGACAGTGAGGAGCATCAGTCTCTTTTACTGGATCACGCAGCTCCCGCACAGCCAGCGATAGCCCTCCTGCTTTTCAAAGGCAACAGATATATAAGAGGAAAGGCCTCATGTTGTCAAAGACAATATTCAAATCCCCCTCTTTGATGACACAATTAATTACATTTGGCATTTCATTTTAGCATGAAATGTAGCTCTTCATTTTTAATAAAAAATGAATTAGTTAATAAAAGGCATGCGCCATAATGCTGCAAGTGAATTTATGCATGACCAAAAATATAATGAACTACAGTATGTAAAAAAAAAAAAACATTTTTTTTTTTATTTTACATACTGTACTTTTTTTTAAAGTTAAAGTACGCTAATAATAAATAATATGTGTAACACTCTACACTTTAGGTTTAATTTGTTAACATAAATGAGCAATGCACATTTTTCCACAGCATTTATTAATCTTAATGTTAATTGGAAATTTAAAGTTTTATCTGTACACATTAATCGATTAATGCATCATGAACTAACATGAACACGTAATGAACAACTTTATTTGCATTATATAACATTAACTAAGGTTAATAAGTGCTATAAAACAGAGGTGGGACCAAGTCATTGTTTTGCAAGTCACAAGTAAGTCTCGAGTCTTTGTATTCAAGTCTCAAGTCAAGTC
>JAUCMR010000046.1:39421-53388 GCA_032357425.1 Enteromius argenteus | reverse complement strand
TCCAGCCAATCAGCAACCTCAGGAAACCCCTTTCTGCAGCAAGGACCACAGAAGGAATCCCGTAGCACAAAGGCAACACAAGTACAAACCTCCAGATTCAGGCTGAACTGCTGAAATTTAGACATTTTAAACTCATTGACGAAGTCAATGCGAGAGTTCATCTTTTGATTGACGGTTGTTCAAGTCGATGCAATATCACCTATTGCTGTAAAATTGGGATTTTTACATTTTCATTCTCTTAAACTTACTCTTTCCTCACTTTCTTTCTTTCTGCAACTCGTACGAATGTATGAATGCGTGTGTTTATGTGTTAGTTTAGTTTATGTGTCTTAGGTTTATCCAATAAAGCCATATTTATTATTGTGTGTGTGTGTAAAAAACACTACATTTACCAATGTTAATTTATTAATGTTTAGCAAATATAAAAAAACAACAACAAAAAAACTTTTTTCAGTACTTATTTCATTTAAAGGAAAGGAATTTCCTTTTGTCATTTTTGGAGGCCGTATGCTAATTCTTTGGTTTTTAACATTAGAACATAAGAAGATTTCATAATGACAAATTTTTGAACTTTGATATCAATAGATGTGTTTTTGTACTTACTTATTTTCATCAATTGGTCAAACAGACAAAGAGGCCTTTAAGATAAACACAGAGACCTTTTAAGTGTTCAGTCTGTGACCAATCAGTTAAACTCAAATTGTAATTCGGCTTTAAATTTTGCTCCACCAATTTCCCCTTGCACTCTCAAGGACGCACACATCTGCGACACAATGTGTTAATAAGTGCTGACGTGATAAACTGAGCTTTTAAAACAGCACAGCAAGTTGACTGCATGTGAGCAGATAAGTTAAATCTCATGCTTTTCATCTTACATCTGTTCCCATTTTTACTTACTATTTTATCTGTGCTTTTCTTCTCATCCAACACGTCTCCCCCAGCATTCGTTCCTGACCTATAATTTGGTGCTCTTTCTTTTTTAATTTAGAAATGTCAGAATTTAGGGCAGGTGGTGGGTTGTGACTAAATGTGAAAATGAAAAATTGCCTCCTAGTGGAAAATCATGAGGCATTACAAAAATGCCACATATTCATCTCACAGCTTCACCTTCCTGTGATGCAGTACGCTCTCTTTTCTCGGTCTCTGTGTGTCTGCGTCTCTCTCTCTCTCTTTTCACGTGCTCCCAAACACAATTCATCGGAATGCTTTGTTGGAGCAGGGAGCCCAGCAGCCCATGGTTTATCTCGAGTACAATGCTGATAAAATATGACAATTATGATGATTTCCCTTGCAGCATGATTTCCTTCATTGAAGGGAGGTGAAGTCATCTTTAATGGCTACCTGAGTAAATAAAGTCAGCCTCAACATTCTGACCTGCTCCACAAGAGCCATAAATCACAGCTGCAATGCACTGGTGAGCAAACACCCAAACAGAAAGGAAGAAAAAATAGGGAATATTCAAGTTTATGCATATTTACGTTTGTACAAAATATTGCTATGTGTTGCTGTCACGCTAGGCAGCACGCACAGTAAATGTGCAAGGCCTTTTTCCACATAGGAGGCATGATTACCCCAGTGTCAAGCTGTTTGTAATTACCAGCTTCATTTGAGAACATGGGGAGGACTGATTTCCCAAATCCTGGTTACAAAGTATCTAAAAAAAGATTGCAATAACTGTAAACATTACTCCTGGGGGGTTGAATTACACTTGTGCACCTGACTTGAAACAGAAAACACGACTACTTGTTACACTAAAGGCCCAGATATACTGTAGCCATGGTGTAGTTTGAAATACCTTAACAGTGGTATATTGTTAGTGAACATCTGGCAATTGCCACCCACTCTTTAGAGAGCAGCGTTTAGATGAATTTATAAATATGTTACACACTTTTTTTTTTTTATTCAAAATAACAACACAACAAAAATGACAGTGGTGAGAAAACAGCTGTTAAGAAAGCATTTAAGTCATTTGTGCATATGTTTGCATAAGCTCTACAATTCATATTTTATGTATAGGACTTCATGTAATAGACTGCTTTAAAGCAAGCAGATTAACAATACATGAAAAAAAAACTGTCAGTATTGCTTGTAATGAGAATAACAACTTCAATTTCTTCTGTTAAGCAGCTTTCCAGTGTGTTGAAGTTTTACTTGCTTCTGACCTTGACAAACTGAACTTAAGAAATAAATCAAGGAAGATTTCTAGTGTATGCTAGACCGGACGCACAAAACATTTGCCCAATCACCATGGTCCAATGGTAGTTCAAAGGTGTTTACCAGTCGATAAGCTGTTTTAAACTCCTGAAATGAACTCCAAACAAATTTGATTTTGGTCTGATGTTTACAATGGTGTCACACCTGTTCATTCCAGACAAAGACACAAGACTTGAATGAACAATGCAGCCCAGTGTATTTTTATTATTATTATTATTATTTATTTTATTTTTTTCAAATGTTTTCATCACATAAAACACGCTGGTACATTTTCAAGCTGTTTAATTACAGACAAATTGTGAAATAATCACATAAGTATTTTATTCATGGATCCAATTAGACCTTTTTAAAGCATAACTTAAAGAATGTGTATGAGAAAAGAATGCCGTTTTAGTAAGAATAAGACAAAAAGAGGTGTCAATTAAGATCTAGCAAAGGGGGACAGGTCCCATCAGCAGAGGAAGCTGTTGGCTGTGCAAAAACTGGAAACTGCAGATAAACAGATAACATAAACGCATCTTTGCACAAGTGCTGCCCAGCCTTATTTTTCTTCCCCCAGACCGGCAAGACAAACTTCAGACTATGCAGACCTTTGAGCAAACACTGTCTCTCGCTGGACGCACCTGCTCCAGATCGGAGAAGATTGAGATAGGGAAGTGAGAAAACCTGTACAGACCGTCAAACGTAGCTGTCACATCGAATAAAAGCACCACATTCCTTGCCTAGCTACTCTACTGAGGAAAAAAAAAGTAGTGTATTTCAGTGTCTTTCACCCACCTCTGTCTGTATTCTGCCTCACATCATATCTCCTGTTACATGTCAGATTAGAGGGTGGAACAGTATAGGTTGAGTATGGACACTTTTTGGCTGCTAACAAAATGGCTGTTGAGTTAAGCTATTTGTGAATATTGAGACACAGCACTGACATCATACTTAAAGGAAAACGCCACTGTTTTTCCATATTCCACTATGTTCTTTCCTCAACTTGGAGGAGCTGATACATACCTCTCCTGTTGAAGTGCATGCACTTAATCGCTCTAGCGCATGACACTACTATGTTAGCGTTTAGCTTAGCTCCATTCATTCCTTAGGATCCAAAAAGGGATGTTATATCTGCCACGTTTTATTTTGTGTCACCATACTTACTTGTGTAACTAGTCATGTAAACGTCTTTAAATAGGGAAAACATGGAAGTTTTGTGGCGGCTTCTAAATTCATCCCTCTTTGGATCCTGAGGAATGAATGGAGCTAAGCTAAATGCTAACATAGTGGCGCCGCATTCAAGCGATTAAGTACACACACTGAGACGGGAGACATATTTATCATCTAACTCGTCTAAGTTGGGGGAAGAACATAGTAGAATGTGGAAAAACATAGCGTTTTCCTTTTAATAAACATTACCAAAAAAAATAGTATCCACTTTGTACAATTTTATCCTTTTGTGCAAAGAAAACATATAGCTATATTTTTTTTTCCATCTCAGAACTAAGTTATTTTCTTTCAATTAGTTATTTCTAATGTATTTGCTGCTGTACAGGTAAATAAATAAGAATAACAAAGTGCAGTAAATGGTAAAAATCTGTCACAACCCATTGTGTTTATGATTATGTTCATAAAATAGTATGAGAACAAATACCAGTAAAGCAGAATAACTGACAGGTACAGGTAAAATAACTGGAAGCAAACCTGGAAGCCTTACATTCAAATTACAAATGGCTGCACCCGCTCTTATGTTAAAAATAAGTTGGATACTACAAAGACTCATAAACAGATGTGTAAAATCTTTTTATAGTGCTTTGTGGTATCAAATCAGCCTTGAAGCAATAAAGCAACAAGTTTCTTCAACCTAAATCAGATTTTTTTTTTTTTTTTTGGATGGTTTCATTCCTGTCAGTCCATCCAAAATCTTATTTCACATAACTTAAACCCCAAATATATTCTTATTATCTCTGATTTTTTCATATCTCACACCATCTTCAATCAGAGGTTCTCAAACTTAGACTTAAACACATTATCATAAAATAAACGGTACCACAATGAGTTAATCTGTGTTTATTAATTAATTAATTAATTCATAGTTGGCCATTTTTGTCAATTATAATTATTTTATTTATTTTTGCTCTATTTTCAATGTTTTTCTTTCAATTGTAATAATTAAAATTATGTAAATGTGACACATTCTTTACTGAACAACAGTGCAGCGTCAAGTTTGAATGAACAGACTAATTAATCAACACAAATGTATTTATATTATTGTGGTACATTAATTTTATGAACATTTTTTAAAAGGTTTCTTTCGTCTGAGAAACTTCAATGACTTTTTTATTTATATATTTGTATTTGTATTTACTTATTTATCTTTTAATAACTGTGCATCAGTGTATATGCATATACTTTCCAATTCCTTAGTGTATAGTTGGTTTATTAGTTAGAAGTCTGTTTAATCTCAGTGAAGTACTAAAGTTAAAGGGATAGTTCACCCAAAAATGAAAATTCTGTCTTTAATTACTCACTGTTATGTTGTGCCAAACCAAAGACGTTTGTTCATCTTCGGAAAACGAATTAAGCGTTTTTTTTGAAGTTCAAGAGATTTCTGACTCTACATAGACAGCAAAGGAACAGACACGTTCAAGACCAAGAAACGGAAAGACATCATTAAAATAGTCCATGTTAAATCAGTGGTTCAATCGTAATGATATGAAGCTACAAGAATATTTTAGTACAAAGAAAGCAACAAATTTATTTAACAATTCAATATCTTCCATGTCAGTCTCTGCTGTGCATTCACATGAGTAATATGATTTTTCATAAAAAAAATATTTATTTTTTGGATGAACTATCCTTTTAAAAATTTATTCATCATGCCATTCCAAAGCTGCATGGCTAACACAAAAGAAGATATTTTAAAAGTCAACGGTGTCCAAATGTGTGTGAGTAAATACTGTCAGTAACTGCCAAAACAGAATGCCTTGAGTTGCAAACCACCAGAACCCAGAAAAAAAAGTCTCCAACTGCTAAAGCTATTTCGTGACACTAAATGAATTGATTGTTTTGTTTGGTATTCTCATCACTGCACTTTTCCATGTCTGTTCAGGTAGACAGGTAATGGGACCGGCATCAAATGGAGCAGAATAAAACACGTGTTTGACTTGGAACGGAATCAAATCAGCCAGGCCACTTATCACATTACCGGCCTCTCTCTTGTCCTTGGAGCCATGGATTTGCACTCCATCAAAGAGCTCATACAGAATGAGCTTGCCTTTATAAATAGTGAAACACACCCACACCTCCTCCCCTTCCCCAGCAACATCCTTCCCAGTCTTCCCCTTAAAGTCCCTCCTCCTATCTGCACTCCTTTCCCTTCTTTTAGCGCTCTGGCAGGTCATTTGCAATGCTAAGCATCAGTTGGCAGTCGTGTTTGAGAGGGTAAGAGGAAATGGGCAGAGCCTTCCCGAACATCAGGCTAATCATTTTATCTTTGCTTTTCATTGCTGCATAATAAGTGTTTTACGGGGGATTAGTGAAATAATGTATACATGAGCTGTTGTTTTTGTATCTTTGGACCTCTGCGCTTCATTCCGCCACTGTTCCACCAGCTTATGTAATTTAGCTAACAAAAGGGGTCAGGCAAAGAGAAGGATGAGGAGGAGAATATCAACGAGGCCACCAACCGCACAGTCATGGTAACCCTCTCCCTCGTTCTCACTTTGGATCAAGCGAGATATGCTGTTGGAAAAGTAGAACAGGAAAAAACATGCTGAGTGCAAACCTTTTTTTTTTTCCAACTTGTGCATTTAGTGTGGAATATTTGTTTGGCTATTTTCCATTGGTATGGATGAGCAAAATTCAAAGTGACCTTGTGGTGTTTTCAAGCAGATGGCAATTTACACATAAAGGGACAGTTTACACAAAACAAAAACAAATTCATGTCATCATATTTAAAAGAATATATTTACAAAAGAACAAAACTAATAAAATAAAAATATAAAGTGTTTTAAAAAAAGTGGGGTTGTGCCACATCTAACTTTTGGCAGCAAAGAAAATGTGACTCTGAGGATAGAAATACAGTGTGCTGAACACAACAAACAAAGCATCTTTCCATAACAATTTTAGGAAACTTCATAAAACAGATTTAAAAGTTAAAGGAACACTCTACTTTTGGAAAGAGTTGGAAAATGAGCCTATTTTCAAAAAAAAAGTTTTACAAATCACAGTACGTGCCATTGTAAAGTATGTCCCTTGCAGCCTGAATAAAAGAAAGTCATGCAAGTTTGAAACGGTGTTATTTTAATGTAAAGTTGATATTATAGTTAGTCAATATTTTGAATTTAGTTTTATTTAATTTTTTTATCATTTCCATTTTTATTTTAATTAAATTGTTAATAATTGTGCTTTGTTGTGATATCATTTTTGTTATTTTCATTTTGCATACATAGTTAAATTTTTAGTTTTAGTTTCGTAATAGTTCATATAAAATGAAATCAAAGGAGTTTTCATAAATTTTTATTTTAATCATTTTTTATGGTTTTAGTTTGTAAATTCATTTTGAGGTGAACAATCTCATTTAAATACACAGAGATAGTACGATTCACCAATTTGCATCGGTATAAATGTTAACGATGCAATGCATCGATTTAAAAAAAAGTGTGCATTTGTACCACAAAGCATTGTTTCTAATATTGCATCAGTAAAAACAGATTAAATATAATTGCTAGTAGATGCGCTATACTTTTATTATATTAAAAAAGTGACCAATATTTTATATGTGGACTGATTTCTCCTCTAAACTGTTCCTCAAACGCGTTCTCTTATCACAGCTGTTATGTGAATATGATTCATCACAACACTACAGAGACAGAGGCGTGTCCTAGTAGTCCTATAGAACATTAGATAAACAAGGCTGTCTTGTCTGAACCAAAGAAATGAAAGTGATCCATCTGTACCATACTGAATTGCATAGCTATTTTATGGTCAAATTGAATCGAAATCGGATCACACTGCATTGTATTAGGAATGAATCGCATAGCTTAGCTGCATCATATGTATCTATAGTATATCATATCGTTAGCTTTGCATCAAGATGTGTAACATGTATCGGCCTCAGAGATGCCCATACGGCACTACAAGCATGTTAACTGTTCAGAACTTCCACAAGAAACAACTAATTTTTCTATAGAAATGTATTTACCTGTCAGTCAGAAGCACAGAAAGATTGGCATCTGTTTTCAAGTTGTTTTGAAGCTCTCTGCTCCCTCCAGCGATGAAAAGCTTGCTCTTGCTCTCTCGTCTTGCTTTTCTTTTTTGGTCACATAGTTTTTTGGCCTCTTTATTTTCCCATGTCATCCTATTCCCCTCAGGATGTTTTGACGCAGTTCACATCCTCCAAACAGACACACAAACACATATGGAGAGTGCCTGTTGTGAATGCGCAAAATGACTGACAGACAGAAAGTGCTTCAAAAGTCTTCTGATTGGCTGAACAAAGAATCTGAGGGCTGCCACGAGGTGTGGTTTTATTGATCAGATTGAACCTAGCTTCTCTCCATCAAAGTGAATGGGGTTTTAACACCATTCTGCTACTGATGCATTAACATTAGCAATACATAAAAAGGTGGGAAGCTGTTGCATGTGTGAACTGCCATAAGAGGAAAAGCAGTTTCAGTAATTTTACTGCAATTTAACAGGTTTCATCTGTGAAAGTGTCCCACGGTTGCTACTTAGCAGTTTAATAGCCTCATCTGGTGCATTGGCATGGCTCAATCAAGTATTGATACATGCATGAGCGAGAAGAAAACGCTTTATTGATCCAATCCATGTCTGATCAAAAACAACATGCTCTTTTACCCTAGGTGTTACAGATGGCAACAACTGAGGTTACTGTGTCAATCTTGTATAGTCTGTGCACTCAGCGTGTGAACAGGAAAGCTTTGGTTCAAAGCAAAGGGAATGAATTTATGGGCTACGATTATCCCTTTATTATAGTGAGTTACAGTGAATAATTGTTTGTAATCAGCATCTCGGGTTCATGCAAACAGAATCAGGTTCTGCTCATACATCACCAGCCATGTGTTCTAGAGCTGGGGAAAATAGCTATTCTTTACCAAATTTATTTAAATAGATTTATTACAAAAGTGCAATTAATCACACTGTAATAACGGTGACCAAAGCAAGTGATTAATAGCATCACTTAAAAACAGCAGATCATTGGAGTCAATATCTCCCATGTGGCAGGACTATGACCTGCTGCTCAACTGAGTTGCTTGTTAAAAGAAGGTTTTATAATGCTAATTTACTGTGTAAACTTGCAATGCTTTTATTTATACACAATACTGTGGGAGCAGATGCTTTGTGAAGTTACCTCATCATATTTATTTTGCTTGGCTGCATTGCAGCCTGAAATCGTTTCCCTTTGGCTGGGCAAGATGTTCTGCTTTGGTTAAAGGGTCAGAATGGTGTATGCCTATTGGAATACTATCATCACAGTCTTCACAATTACAAAGTTGTCAAGGGAACGTTTTTACTATTGGCAAATATAAAGACTGGGTAAGATGTCCTGCATGTCTCCTGCCCAATAAAACATAGCTCTCATGAGGCCTCGACTCATTACCACTTTTCACCTGAGGCTTATAAGGTTCCATTGATTCTGTGACATCACTGATTAAAATCAATGCAGCATTCCCTGTGTCCCTGACTGGCTTCTGTGCCCTGAGGCGGACCTACAGCTGGAATTCTGTTATGATGTAGCTCTTCCCACAAGACTTAGGGGAGGTTGTTGTTGTACTGTTTTTACATGTACAACAAAAACCTGTGACATGCTCAAAAGCACACAAACTACTACTTTTAAGGTAGAAACCGCTTGTAAGATAAATAGTTCTTTAGGTTTAGGTCTTTCTTCACTCAAGCAGTGATGGAATCAGATTATTTTATGTTTACTTTGCCTCATAGTTTGGCAATGTAATCATACAATGACATCACATATATGCAATGCTAATATAAAAGCACCCAAAATACTGTGAAACATGGATGGTTTACATGTCTAAAGCATAAGGTGAATAAACTAGTCACAAACAAATCAACTCACATTTTCATGAACCATGAGTAAACATAAAGAAAGCCCAACCCTTTCGACCCTTATTGGTGTCAGCTGCTCCTATCCAAAGCTCATCAGTCCTTCGCAGACATGTCAATTTCCTCGGTTTAGTGGATTGGTGGCCCAGCAAATTTTGTAACCATTAACCAACTCAACTTTGATTAAATAACTTGTAGATCTATGCTGGCTTGAGCAGCAATCTCGAAGTTCATCTAGTTCACTAAAAATAATCTGTTCAAAAAAACGATTTGTTTTGGAACAGGAATATTTTCCAATAGACAGAAGCTGTACTTGCATGACTGTAAATATTCACGTTCCTGATATGTTGATACGCTGGTGTCTTGGACTTTACCCTGATAACTATTGGAATGTGTTTTATGTACACTGCTCAAAGAATATTCTTAAATACTTTGTTCTTTACATAGTTGAATGTGCGGAAAACACAATCACACGAAAAGTATCAATGGAAATCAAATTGATTAATCCATGGAGGTCTGGATTTGAAGTCACACTCAAAATTTAAGTGGAAAAACACAGGCTGATCCAACTTTGATGTAATGTCCTTAAAACAACTCAAAATAAGGCTCTGTAGTGTGTGGTCTCCACATGCCTGTATGACCTCCCTACAACACCTGGGCATGCTCCTGATGAGGTGGCGGATGGTCTCCTAAAGGATCTCCTCCCAGACCTGGACTAAAGCATCCGCCAACTCCTGGAAAGTCTGTGGTGGATGGAGCGAGACATGATGTCCCAGATGTGCTCATTTGGATTCAGGTCTGGGAAATGGGCGGGCCAGTCCATAGCATCAATGCCTTTGTCTTGCAGGAACTGCTGACACACTCCAGCCACATGAGATCTAGCATTGTCTTGCATTAGGAAGAACCCAAGGCCAACCGCACTGGCATTTGGTCTCACAAGGGGTCTGAGGATATCATCTCGGTACCTAATGGCAGTCAGGCTACCAAATGCCAAATGTCCTGCACGGTGTTGGGCTGTAAGCACAACCCACACCTGTGGACGTCGGGCTCTCATACCATGCTCATGGAGTCTGTTTCTGACCGTTTGAGCAGACACATGCACCTTTGTGGGCTCTGGCAGTGCTCCTCCTGTTCCTCCTTGCACAAAGGTGGAGGTAGAGGTCCTGCTGCTGGGTTGTTGCCCTCCTACATTCCTCCGCCAGCATTCAAAAGTGACCAAAACATCAGCCAGAAAGCATAGGAACTGAGAAGTGGTAAGAGGTCACCACCTACAGAAACCACTCCTTTATTGGGGGTGTCTTGCTAATTGCCTATAATTTCAACCTGTTGTCTATTCCATTTGCACAACAGCATGTGAAATTGATTGTCAATCAGTGTTGCTTCCTAAGTTGGCAGTTTTACTGGAAAACTGGACTCTTGGAAACAGGTGAATATGTGAATCAGTTAAGTGTCCAGTTTAGTCCGTTTTACAAAGAGTTGCTTTAATTGACCAATTAACATCTCTGTTTGTTCCTCTGTTGAGTCATGCCTGGCTGGTTTCCACAAATCTTTCTCAACAATGATAACCATTCTTGCTCACAGGACAAGATAAAAGAGTGCATTCTGTAACATACTAATGTTGGGATTCGAAGCAAGCTCATTCCAGAGAGTCCCAAACTTTAGAAGCTTTTTAATCAGTTTGCTCAGAGGCTCTGGCAAGCCTCTATCCGTTATCGGCTCTATCATCTATCTGGCGAGAGTATATTTGGGATTGTCCTTATGTACTTAATCATCCTGATTACAACAGGTGTGGGAGCCGTCAGGCCCGGTGAGAGGCTGGAAGGGGTGGAAGAGGGTGCGCTGGGGTTTCTGCGCTGACAGGGGAGTGGTATTAATTCCTGCCCTCTGAGAAATTAGGCTCTGTGTTCCTTTCCTCACTCCTGGTGCTTTGATCAAGCCCTTGCGTGATTAGAGAATGACCCTGACATGACAGGCCCGAGAACTTGTAAAAGAAGCATGAGGGGGGGGAAGGGAAAACTTTCTCTGATGTGCCCAGGGTAGCCGGGAGAGAATAGAATCAGAGTTATTCTGAAGCTGTCGCTCCACCCCTGCTCGGTGTCTGGTGGGTAATAAAGATTTCATGTATTCATTTTACTCAGGCAAAAATTGCAATCTATAATGACCTGACATTTCTTTTTTAAAACTAGCCAGAAGCCTCATGATTTGAATGTTAAGCAGTGTCCCGACTGACTCCGAGCTCGACTGGAACCTGCTTTGAATTCTATCAACTCACCTGTTAGTGGACTTGCGAGAGGCTACATGAATGTTGTGGCTTCCACACTAAAGGGAGTATGCTTGTTGAATCATTATAGAGCTGTGCAAGCCAACCTGCCTATTTGTGGGTAGAAAAAAAAGATAGAATAGCACAAGAGTTCTTAGATTGTGAGGGAGAGGTAAAAAACAGATAAATAAAAATTGGATGTGGAGTGGGTGCTTGTAGAGCGGAGTACAAGATCTGTTGATCAAGTCAGGCCTGTAATACATCTACCTGATTGGTGTGTTCCTATCGGAGTTTGAGTTAAATTCCTCATGTCACCCCAGACACTGTGTCTGGGGAAAAGAGATGTGCCCAAACTTCAGAGGCTGGCTCGGTCCTAGCCTTGTGTATTAAAGGGAAATCTAATACAATTTATCAGCTTTAGTGTGGAGAGTCATGGAGATTATGGAGTGTGTGGAGGCCTGATCATTTCGCATTCTCTGTAGGTTCTCAAACCATGCCTGGAGTTTCTTAAAATGCTTTAAAGCCTGTCAGAGGCGCTTTAATGTCGAGTTTTGCTTAATCACAGGCTACCTCGGCGGTGTTTACCCTTATGTCTATCTAGAGTTTATATGTGCGCTCTGCAGATGTTTTCTCTATGCCACATTTCCCAGACTGTACTCTGGTTGTTATCAAAGAAAATGGCCAAATGCACTGAAAAACTGTAATCAGTATGATGAAAAGAGAAACTTTGTCATCGTACAATTGTCTGAGCTTTTCAGTTCCTTACAAATTAGTGTTAGAGGTTGATGTTTTTCACTCAGTGCTTTATAGTTCTGTCTTTTCTGGTCTTTGGCTTGATGGAAATCTTTTTTTGGTCATTTATGCATTAACATTTCACGTTCTGGAGCACAAGAGAGACTCACAATAGATGACAAGTGTGGAAGATGTGTTGCATACCTGGCAAGCAGATGGAAATCTCTTCCTAACAGGCTCCCAGAGACAAGCTTTAATTGTTCCATATGGAGAAGATGGTTTGTTGAACCACAAAGTTCATAAATGCAGAAAGCCAAAGCCTTGTAATGTTGAGTTGCTGAAGTTCATGCCGCATGCTATTGATGTTCTGTACAAAAGGCCTTTCAGCAAATTAACAACCACTTCATATCTTCATTTCCTGACCCAAGCATTTTGTTATTGAATTGCCTGAAATTGATTATTCACCAAACTTGTTTAAAAGATGAATGGAATTATATGAGCCAGTGCTGCATGTACGTGCATCAGATGGGTAAACCCATCTGTTCCCCCCACAAGCCAAGGCACAAGTCCCCAGACAGAGCCCTGGCCAGAACACAAAGATCTCTCCATAAAGGACGAGGCTGCTCTCTGGCTAATCCCATCTATTTCAAACCTGGTGGAACCCATCTGTTGCAGAATGTACCCACATAGGTATCACATCAATTATAAAATCTTGTTTTGGCATATGTTAACGTGTACGGCATAAGCAGAGAACAATCAAGTACAGAAGTGCAGATTGCTCTTCCTGCATGCGATGAATTTCTATTAAACCTGCCATCCTCAGGTTGTAATTGTAAACCAAATTGCACTTATAATACTATGACTAGAAATCGCTGATAATAATACTTATATATATATATTTGATAAAGTTGGAACCTTTGGCTGACTCGCAACAACTTCTGGATGTATTTTAAGCTTTACTTAGCAGTGATTTACTCTCATTGAAATATTGAAAAAAACGAATTCACCCAGTTTAATCAAATTTCCCAGCGTGACTCTTCCAACATCAGGGCCTGAGCCCATGAGCCATTTTAGACTGAGATAATGCGACCCGGCTAAGTTATCCCAATTAAATTGTGAACTGAACATGTTTTTAAGCCTTGTTACATTTGCACACAATAGGCTGTGTGTATTTGACAAAAGTCTAGGCTTATTGATAAAACTTGAAAATCATGATAAAAATAAAATTCATTCTCCATGCACTTCTGGAGTGAATAAAGCCCAAAATGTAATTTATCGTGCTTTAATGAGTAATATTAAAGAAAACAATTGCGAAGAGCTCCTCACACAACATAGAAAGTGGGGAAAATACCTGAAAACAAGGTTACACTTTATTTTAAGGTGTACATTTAAGTTCTGAATCATATTATATCATATCATATAATAACATATCTACATGTATTTACTATATGGTTAGGGTCACGATTAGGGTTTGGTTTAGGGTTACTTGCATGTAATTACGCAAAATATATTGTTATTATTATAGTGAGTACATGTAATGCCACAGCCATATCACCCTGCAGCCCAAAGCCTGGTTGCCCACTGAAGCTAAGCAGGGTTGAGCCTGGTCAGTACCTGGATGCTGTTGGTAGAGGTGTTAGAGAGGCCAGCAGGGGGTGCTCACCTTGTGGTCTGTGTGGGTCCTAATGCCCCA
>JAUCMR010000046.1:19363-36455 GCA_032357425.1 Enteromius argenteus | reverse complement strand
AAGACTGGTTTTGTGGTCCAGGGTCACATATGCTGTTGATAAACAAATTTCGGGAGGAGCGCGCACGCATGATTAGCTACGGCTCCAACTGCATTTCCTAATTAATCCAATCCCGTCTCGTCCAATCAAAATCATAAGCTTTCCCCTTAAAATAAACTCACTAACTTCCCTTCCTTATCTCGTTACGTATCCCTCCTCCAACCCTTTCTCCGCCTTGTTCCGCGTCTTCCTATGGGGGGGGCAAGCGGAGTTCCAGCCGGGCGCTGAGCTCAGCCCTCGCTAGGGTTCAAACAACTAGGGCTCGGTGTTCGCCGACCTCTCGGCTCGCCCCCTGGACAGCATGTCAAACACGCTTTAATTGTTTATCATAAGGAAGCGCGAACTCATGAAATATATATTAGTAACCAGCTTTTATTTCTATATTTATCTACCAGGTTTAATTTTTATTTATTGATTAATTTTAATAATAAATATTTATTTAGTATTTTTATTATTGATATTTTTATTATTATTATTATTATTATTATTTAGTAATTAGAAATGTTAGGTTTATCTATATTTCTTTTTATTTCAGTTTTAGTAAATTTACTTTATTTTATGCATATTTTAAATGATGAGAACATAAGCCATGTTCTGGCATCTTTTTTTACTAAAGATGAATGCATAACTGAAATGACTAATTTTGGCTTTAAGTCTCTCCAGTGTGACGAATGCTAAAGTTTACCTTTGAGCAAAGTTGTGGAATCTTAGCTTCCGTTAAATTAATGAGTCAGCTTTTTACCGCAGCGACCTTTTTCATTAAAAAAAATAAACCTTTGATATTAAAGTGTAAGTGAGCATTTGAGGGGAAATGAAACATGAAAACTTACTCAAACCCTTCAGCACTCTGTCTTCATTGATTTTTTTGTTTGAGTATTAGCTCTGACAGAGCCCTTGTGACTTGACTGACCTGACTCGGCCTAATCATACCGTGTCAGCTCCATGCTAAATTCAATAAGTGAATCGAGGGCCAACTTTTAGAACCGTAGCTGCTGAATGTACATAACCGTGTTATTTTCTATTTTATGCTGAACAGCCTTTTTTTGCATAATCAAGTCGCAATCAAATTTCAGATTTTCTTGACACATCAGGAATGGTGTTCTGAGATTCTGCTATTTTGAACATCACATAAATGTAATTATTAAATCTGTGTTTGCTTAAGTGCATTTCAACCAGCAGTGTGTTCAGAGGGAGCTTTAAAGGCATAGTTCACTCAAAAATGTAAATTGATATTATTTACTCCCCATTATGTCGTTCCAAACCCGTAAGACCTGCATTCATCTCCAGAACGCAAATTAAGATATGTTGATAAAATCCAAGACCTTTCTGACCCTGCATAGACTGCAACACAACTCACACATTCAAGGCCTAGAAAGGTAGAAAGGACATCATTAAAATAATGTGACATCAGTGGTTCAACCGTATTTTTATGGAAACTTTATTCAACAATTGAAGACAGAAGAGAAGAAATGTTTGTAATAAAAAATCATTATTTTATTAATTATTACTAACTGCATGATTTTTACTGTTCTCTCCATTTTCACTGACAATCACCACTGATAAGCTACTATTAAATATAATCTAAAAAGTTTACTTTCTGTTTCCTTACTCCTGCTGTGGCAAATACAAATGAACCAAGAACTAATGTTGTTACATTCGACCAGTGTTCATTTTTCACAGCCTTCAACTCGTCTTCATTCTAGTTTTATTATAATAAATGCAATTGATGATGTTGATTTAATTCAGTAAAGTGAAAGATGTTATCTATGTTGCTGTATCTGTCCATTTAAGCTCCAAATGGCCCAAAGATAACAGGGAAATGAATATTAATTAATTGTATTGCATTGTTTTAGCACTCAAATCAAATAACAGCAGACATGACACATCTGTGCTGTACACAATTTACATGCAGCAACAGTCTTCTTTTTCATTTTAAGACCATTCAGTAAATAATTGCTGCTACGTTGGCTAGAAAACTTTTCACAAAAAGCTTAATAAAAAAAAAAAATAAAAATAAATCTGTTGTTCTACTACAGATGTTTACCCAGCTATGACAACTTCTACTTGTTAGAACCATTGAAATGTGAAAAGGGTCCATTCAATGGAAAATATAAATTTATATGTCAGTTTTTAAATTAAACACACAGCTCCTATAAATGATTTTGCACTGAGATAATAACTGAATTTAATGTTAAAGTACCCAAAAAAGTTAACAACCACAAAGAGGGCAGAAGGCCAAACAATACCTCTGACTGGCTGTAAGAGGAGCAGTCCATCCAGAACACAATCTCTCATTTTATAGTGGTTTCCATAATTAGCGATCAGGGATCCTAAAAAAAAAAAAAAAAAACAAGGGCAAAAAAGAGGTGCTTCATTGCCGGTCCATTAGGAAAGGAGAAACAGATGGAGAAGAGGCAGCAGCGGGCATGAGGGAATCAGGAACAGGAGTGAACTGGAGCATGGTGAGAGGAGAAGAGCTTGAAACCAAATCCCATAACACGGCTGGAACAATGCAACGTGAAGAGAGCCAGGGGGAATGCTGCATGATGTCAATTTCCACAGAGCATGTGCACTTTCCCAGATTGCAAGGCTTGTAAGAACAGGATGTAGACGGAAGCCCCTCTCCTTCCAAATCACTCGTGAATGCTTTTCTCCAGTTCATTGAAAACAGCATGCTTTTATCGATCTGAAACACCTGGAAATGGAAGCGAGGGGATCCCAGTCAGTCCTGATTCATTGCATCTTCAGTCACATTTATGAAACGTGGTGTGGCGCCTTCATACTACAAATCTGGAAGGGGTTCATTTCGTGTAGAGCTTGAGGTGAGCTGAGCAAGATGCTTAGAGGGTTAACATAGCACAACTGGTGCCAGCAAACGCTGAGGAAATGGAAAAGCCATTTCCTGCTGGCCTTATGGCTTAGTGGAGCTCAGTGAAAACCAGATAAGCAGAAATACTGATAAAGATGACTCAGCATGTTATTGAAATTCACAGTTCTTGACCTTTGAGCACAACACATAAAGAAATCCTTTAGTGCATTGGTTCCAAATGTGCTTTTCAGAATAATGGAATGGCAAAAAAAAAGTTAAGATTAATCCAGTTTGTGGGATTACCACAAATATATTAAAAAAAGCTAATATCAAGTTTACAGTAAAGCATTTACAATGAAAATAAATGGGGTCAAATTTCAGAGAATGTAATTTACAAAAGCACTAACATTAATTCTTCTGTTAAGACTGGAGTATTATTTGTCACTGGACTTAAAATTGGATATAAATTTTCACAGAAGATGGAAGTGATTTATAGAAGAATTGCCCCCCTTTTCTCTCTCCCTTTTATTTAATTTTATTTTGAACATTTTTCAACCAAAGGAGGGAGAATCAACATTAAGCCACACATGCAGCCAAGTAAGATCTGGAATATTATTTAAATAACAAATTAGTTTTCTGCCATTTGGAAAAGCATTTATCTGTGCAGCAAATCTGAATAAATGTTGAGCTGCATTTATTTAGGTGCATGCCAACATAGAGTGTCACTGGATGTGACAAACTCCAACCCTTTTGGATTGAATCCTAATGAACCTTGCCAATACACAAAGAAACTGACTCACATACACTTCTTATCGCCATAATGTTCCCCACAGGTGGCACTTTAATACCTAGTGTCAATCAAAGAGCCCTTATCTCCAGCCATAATGGAGACCAGACATCAGCGCCTTCATCAACCCAGACATAGTGGAGCTTGTAAAAGCAGGAGCAGAATGGAGGCGTGGATAGCACTCATGCTCTGAATGCTCACAAAAACCATTACAACAAGGTCCCTGTTCGATTTCAGAGATCACTCGATTCTTTGATATCAGTTGAGAGTGAATGTGTAAGTTTGTGATTGTTGAACTATGTAACTATTGGGTTATGCAAGATATTTGCAGCTCTATGGCTTTTAAAAAAAAAAACTGTAATGTCTGCATTGTATTTTTATAGAATAAACAAGACTTTTGGAAAAAAAAAACTCTTTCATTTACTTATTTTTTTTTTTAACAAAATGAAGTTGATAATATTACACTATATCACTTCGCAATTTGATCAGACATAATTTCTGGACTATTTTAGACCAAAACAACTAGCTCATATCACAAAACAATCCAGAAACATCTTGTACTTGGTGAAAGCTCGCTCACCGTCTAGGTCTACTACAGAAAATAGTTTTATAGATACTTGACTTAGTTTGAAAATTAAATATTGATTGTTAAATTGTTTATTACAAACACACAGCTTTCTGCTTCCAAAAACTTTAATTGATAGGCTGGATTTGTGTGGATTATTGTAATATTTTTATCAGCTGTTTGTACTTTCATTCAGACGGCTCCCATTTACTGCAGCAGATCCATTAGTGAGCAACTGATGTGATTCAAAATTTCTCCAAATCCGTTCCAATAAACAAAGAAATTAATCTACATCTCAGAAGGGCTGCGAATGAGTACAATTTCAGCAAATTTAAATTTTTGGATGAGCTATTCCTTTAAGGACCTGCTTAATGAAGAAAAAGTCATCTTAATCTTCTTCTTCTCTGCATATCACCTCTGCTCTGCTTATTTCCTTAATCTAGCTTTCTAATAAACCTGGCACTGTATGAATATTGTTGGCTCTGTGGCAAATTGCTTATATTCTTTATGCTCCTCTATTGCAAGTCTCTTTGGATAAAAGCGCTGGCTAAATGCAAATGTAAAAACTGTGTTTAATATTTCATGTGGCATATTATTAAGATTATGATGGGGGTTTGAAAATGCACTGTATAACAGGAATGACCCTATTGATGTTTCATGTACATAACCAGTGCATGTGATAATAGTGTGTTGGCTTTCCTCCATCTGTTTTGTCTGGTTGTCTTTGAGAAAACATCATTGTATCCTCCGGCAGAGGCCTTTGTTTTGAGCATGGAGAGAGGCCACTAATTGAGTGAGAAGTGCTGCGTGTGTGTTTGTATCTGCTAAGATCATGAGAGAGCGGGGTAATTTACATCTGTCAAAAGCTCGCCTATGAACACAGACCTGACGTAACCCCATCATCTCTCCCTGTCATCAGCACTAGTCTAATTGGATCAACAACATTAAGAGTCTGCTAATATGAATCAAGATGATTCCTTTCGTTTTGATGTATGCTGATTCACTCCGCTGCCTCTGCGTTCTCTTTTAATGAAACCCGCTATTTATTCTCCCTAAACACGCCAAACACAATATTCATTAGCAGCACAATGTACCTGCAGGCTTCTTCAGCTTACAAGTGGCGTCTTTTATTAATGAAATAAATAAGTCTGTTTTTTTTTTTTTTATAATTATTTATGTGCACTCAGTATTGGCTTAATAGGAGTGGATGCATAATAGATTTGCTTACATGGGAGAACAAGGGAAAAGGCGCCGCACTTACAGGCATCTCACGCCTCTTTAATGCAGCTACCTTCTCATTTCCATGACAGCTTCTTGCTTTAAAACTTCTGGAGGGAGCAATTCATGCCCTCATTAGCACAGCCGAGTAAATCTTTCTTGTTTAAACATTATGTTGCTTGTATCTCTTTCAAAACGTTTCTTTCAGTGGAAAGAAAAAAAAAACACTTTTTGACTAGATATGATTCATCTGATGTTTTAATGTCTCTCTCTTTTGTTTGCTTGATGACATTGAAGTCACAGTTTTGTTTTGTTTTTTAATATGTTTTTTTATATCCCCTCTTTTACTCTTGTAGAGCCTCATTACAAAAGCAGATCACAACCACAGATGGATTACCATAACAGTTTGTTAGTTATTGTCTCCAGACCAGCAGAGGGCATCTGATTAGGTACAGGTAATTAATCTATATTTTACTTTGTTTTTTTTGTTTGTTTTTTTTTTATTCATTCATTTTAAAAAGTTTCTTATGCTTTTCAAGGCTGCATTTGTTTGTTAAAAATGTTTTAATACATTTTAAAATAGAATTTATTTCTTTGAAGCAAAGCTACATTTTCAGCATAATTTCTCCAGTCTTCAGTGTCACATATTCCTTGTGTTATAATACACAGCACTATATTTCAAAAAATTCATTTCAGTAATTTCTTTCTCTTTTCTTCCTTCTTTTCAAAAATTAAAGAGTCATGAAATCCCATTTCAGCACTGGTGTTTCACACCTTAGATCAGAAAAAGACTCCAGAAATGGGGGTGTAAAACGTTGGAAAGTGTAGAGGGTGGGAAGAGGGGAGAAAACAACCAATCAAACAGGCCTAAAGCACACCCGTTATACAGACAAATTAATATTAAAATATATTTAAAACATAAAGATTCATAGTTAGGCATTTTTAGTATTTTTAAAGGCATAGTTACTTTTTGTTTACTCTTCTTTGGATTTTCAGTCTATGTTTGCTGTGTATCACAACAATCCGTCGTGATCGCCTTGATCAGATACAGTACTGCTGTATCAGCGCCCTTATTCAGCGTGTTTCATTTGAAGAATACATGATACTGTATGTGCGTGAACACGGAGCTGCTTCATGCTTGGAGCACGAGAGCATGTGAAATACACACAAACACTTGAAAAATGCTTGCTCCTCCGGTCCGGATATGAACTGTGATCCGCGCAGTGAGTGTTATTAAACCCATCGCAGCGTTCAGTGTAGAAACCACTCTCATGCATGCTCCACGTGTTGTTACATAATAAAAATGATTGCGGCCATGTTTACAGTGATGAACTAACAGCGCAAAGCTCTTTTATTTGAATTTGAAGACCTCACGCGTAATACAGCGCAGCGATTGGATACTAAGAGTTCGTTCTCATGAATAATGCTGAGGATAGCTTGGAAATCTGTTGATGTTACATACCCCTTAACCATGGCAGCCAGTCACCAATCCAAATTAACGCATGCTCAATTTTTCTTTTTGAACCGGAAGAACGAAATCCCTCCCAAAAATGAATGTATTAATAAATAAATAAAATAATAAATAAATGAATAAAATAACCCCTTTTTCCCTAATAAAAGACCTAAATGAGTGCTATTGCTGTTTTCACTGATGTGCAGCCTGTTGTGTTCAAGGGTTTCAATATGCAATATTCAATATGAGTTGTTTACACTGTTAAAAAGTTGAATTTGGACATATGACCGAGTATTTATGTGCCAAGAATCTTACTTCTGGGGATGTACAAGTTTCTGAGAGTTTTTATTTGTATTATTATTATTATTATTATTATTATTATGCCTTAAACAAAATATACAAAGGGTTAGTTCACACCAAAATGGAAATCCAGTGATTAATTACTGACCCTCATGTCGTTCCAAACCTATAAGACCTTCGTTCATCTTCGGAACACAAATTAAGGTATCTGTGATGAGATCAGAGAGCCATCTGACCCTCCATAGACTGCAATACAACTGAAATGATTCCAGGTCCAGAAACATAGTAGAAACATTGGTAAAACTGTCCATGTGACATTAGTGGCTCAACTTCAGTTTTGCGATGGTAGGAGAATTTTTTTTTGCAAAGAAAACAAAAATAACATCATTTACTTAATCACTTGTCTCCCCCGACTTATGTCTTCTGCCATTTTAGAGAGATTTGACATAACCAGCCTTGTTTACATCCGGGGAAAAGCACTCTAAGGGTTGTATGCATTGTGATACTCTCTAATATACTCTCAGTATATTTAAATATGATATTAAAAATTACAACAATATCTCTCATAACATTACTGTTTGTTCTGCAAATAAACACAGCCCTAATGAGCATGAGAGACTCCATTTAAAAAACAACAACAAAAACAACAACAAAATCCCAAGCATTTGAATGGCAGTGTACTGTACATACATGTATTTTATATAAAAAAAAGAGAAATAAAATTGATGCAATATGCATGTAGTATTTACATATTTATTATGTTAACAGTGTATTGGAATTGACACACATGTAAACGCCGTCTGTTCTGTTCTGTTTCAATCCATTGCTATTTTTATTGCAATGATGTGTCCTTTGTTAAGAGCCCATGAGACATGCCCAGGGCATGTCAGTGGCATAATCTGCCTCTGGCTATGAAAAGAAAGCACAAACAACAAGTCATAAGAGCCAATGTCTGCGTTCCTGAGAATAAATATTCAGACAGGATTAGTTTTAAATGGTTAGATGGGGTCATGTAATAATTACCAATGCTTGTGTGTCAGTGTGATGTTGTCTGAGTCAGCCCTGTCAGTAATTTTCAGAGGTTTTACAGACTGTGCACTACAGTGCTGGTAAGGATTACAGTGTCTCGTACCTTCTATAAAATGTTTTGAAGAAAGAAGCACAGGTAAAAACAGCCTCAGCGAATTGCTGGTAAAAGCCTGTGAGTTTTCAAAGCCAGTGTCCACCCCGTAGGCCATGAAGCTATCGTTGTGTATCAGACACTCCAAGTCTCTCAAGTGGACACTGACCAATGAGAAGATGCTAGAAAATGAAAAAGATGCACTTCACAGCTTCTCACTGGGACAACACTCGCCGCTGAGTATTGATGGGGGTTTTCTCAAGTTTAGCATATTTTTCATGTTTTGTGTTTGTTTGCTCCGAGTGCTTTTGATAATGAAAAGATGCTGCATGATGATATTACAGCCTTGCACAGCACTTAAATTGATTTGAATTAATATAGATTTTTTAATGCGTGACAAAGAAAAAGTATTAAAATAATAAAACCTTTTTAAATTCAAGGCACATACTTAATACTACTTTTTTTTTAAGATTCATAAAACTTTACTATATAATACAAATATCTTACATATACACGATACAAAAAAAACAACAACAACAACCAAACCAAAATAAATGCACAAAAACACATTTAAAATAAGTAATAACAAACCTAAAATACAAAACAAAACAGCTTGGGCTTATTTAGAATAGAAATTGGAAACCTGCCACAACACATCTCTTTAGCATTACTTATATTCAAATTTCTTGGAACCAGAGGACCATAGAATCAACAAACTGCCCAGTTTAAGTAACTAGGGATTGTCATCAAGGCCATGTCATCAGCATACTGTACCATTGATGTCACACCTGATTTCGCTTGTAATATATATATATATATATATATATATATATATATATATACACACACTGTATGTATGAATGAAATAGGTGATAACACACAGCCCTGTGGAATCCCTGAATTCACCAAGACTGTTAGATTTAAAACCACACAGCCTGACATGCTGATGTCAATCTTTTAAAAAGTCCTTAATCCATATCACAAGAATTAACTTGTAGCCTCTGAAGGCAATCCAATTACAAACCAATGTTCACGTGCTAAAAGCAGTTGTGAAATCCATTAATAATACCCTGACAAGTGTATTTGAAAGGCCTAGGTGTCTAGTCGCTGTAATATTTTAATATTACCATTCAATAGTTGATTGGTACAATATTTTTTATGTTTTTGAAATAAGTCTTTTATGCTCACCAAAGCTGCATTTGTTTGATCCAAAATACATTTAAAATAACAGCATTGTGTGTGTGTGTGTATATATATATATATATATATATATATATATATATATATAACTGATTCCTGTGATGGCAAAGTTAAAATTTCTGCAGGCATTCCTTCAGTCTCCAGTCTCTCGTAATTCTTCAGAATTTTGTCTAATATTCTGATTTGGTGCTTAAGAAATATTCCTTATTAGTATAAAGGTGATACTTAATATTCTGATATTAATGCTATTTTTTTTTTTCATTTAGAATTATTTGATTACAAAGTACAAAAAAACTGCATTTATATGACATAAAAAATGTTTTGCTTTTACACTTTTAATCAATGTAATGTATCCTATACAATATAAAAGTATTATTTTATATATTAATTTCGTAATCCTATACTATATAAAAATATAAATAAAAAAAAGTACTGACCCCAAACTTTTGTATATGTGTATATGCCTATATAATATGTTTTTTAGCAATATTATTTGAAACTGAACATCTTTGTCTCAAAAATATTAAAACAAAAAATGTAAAACACAGAATACAAAAGCAGCATTAGAACAGGGCTAAAAACACATTTGTCCATTTTAAATCACATTAAATATGCACATAAATTTGTAAACTTTACCAAATTATTCGTGAAAAGGACCATTTTACAATTTAAAAATTCTCTTTTCATATTAACAAAAGACTTTATCATTTAAGCAGCTGGGTAGAGTTCATTATTTAAGTAGAGTTCATTCCCTTTGCTTCCCCACAGTTTACACCAGATTCAGTCAAATTCATTAGTGAACACTAGTGAATCTCTGTTGGGGATTGGCCTTTCTGTGCCTTTGAGTAAACCACTTAACCTCCCTTCAATAATTATCCACTCACTTAAGACAAGTCATTATTTAAATGCTGCTCACAGCAAAAAGGCCCTGAATAGACTACAGGGGGCTAATTTGAGAATAGGGGACATGTAAGTGGCGGATGAAAACTTCCCCACGATTAGGGATGATTTTGCCGCAAATGAAGCGAGCCCGGCTGATATACCAACTCCCCTTTAAGGCTCCAAAGGCTTTTTTTCCTCGAAAGGCCCTTGTAAAGGTTTGATGTGTAATGAATTGAGTTTGGTGGATTAATTTAATTGACTTTTATGCCCACTAATTTGGTTCAAAATTAAGGCAACACAAAATAATGATGAGCTCAAAAAGGGGGAATTCCCTCAGATTGGGCCTCCAGGTTCCGGCTCCATCGATAAATTAGCAGCTGAATGCGACTGAATGAAAAGGAGCTCCCGGGCCTCCTCTCTGGCCGACGTTAAGGAAAATGAATTAAAGCGGTCTATACGTGTGTCTTTCCACCTTAATGTCATTCCCCTCCAACTTCTTTCCTCCTTTCCTCTTCTAATTTAATTCCGCTAAAATCCAATCAGAATCGTTTGACATTAAAATTAAGTCTCAGAGGAAAAATGAGCAAAAGAACTGCAGAAAAGCCAGTAAAAAGAGGATAACGCTCCTTCCCTTTCATCCACGCCAGACTCTTTTCATTAGCACTCTACAGTTCGGAGTGAATCGGTCGGGACGGCAGTGTGACGTGCCTGAGGCCCGGAGTGTATGACAAGCTACCCTAATGAAAAGTCTCAGTCACAGTAGCAGGCTGACACAGCGACCCTGCATATAATTACGCCTTAAATAATAAATGTCCACGCGTACAGTTTTATACTCTGAGTTTCACTTACAATAGTTGGCCTGAATATTCTTGGTTCAGAGAGAGAGGTCTGTGGTTTATTTTGATCGTCCCTGTTAGGTTAGTTATAGCTGCACTGGCTGGTTTTTGCTTGGATTGTGGTGAATAAGTTAAGCGCAGTGATGGTGCCTGAGCAGTGCAAGAACATAATCAGGTAGGCAGACGTATCGTATTACTCACACTTTCACAGGAAAATAATTTACACGTCTAACATTGCATGCTAATGCGCGTGATTTACATCCCTCCTCCTGCTGAGCGCGGAGCTCGTGAGTCACTAACACACGGTTGTTCATCTCTTATAAATTACAGAGGATTCCACGGCAAAGTGTTGTAACCCACTTTTCAATGATCTGTTTCTTTTCCTCTGTTTTGGTGGAAATGTCTGTGCCTTTTTTTAGGAGGGACATGCTGCCATATGCATTTAGTTTTTTGTCTGCGAGAGGGTGTGAATGATGGGAAGGGTGAAGGGTGATTGTGAGGTCTATCCTCGCCATCAGGGCTAAAATAATCTGATCAGTTCATGGCTCTGTGAAGAGCAAATCAGGCTGTGTGTGTAAGTCAATATTTATTCAACTTAAAACATTCCCAACCCACATGAGCAAAACATTTATGTTCTTTATGCAAATTATGTGTCATTGAAAAAGAAAGTAAGAAAGCCTTAATTTTAGGGCTGCATGATTAACCAAATGCAATTGTCAAGCACATTTTGACCTTCAAGCTGGTTCTGTGATTAGTAGTAAATCTCCATCACCTGCTTACAGGTGATGCAGCATTTACTACACAGAGCCGTAGTTCTCTGACAAGCTACGCAAAGAAATCACAGATGATATAATTGCATGATTATGAAATCAAAGAAATTGTTTGCGATAATGACAGCTGCTTCACTGCTTCTCTATTTTTCTGCAAATCTATTTTTCAGATTTAACATTTTACTATTTAAAATGCTCTACTTATTTTTTTATGTATAATGAATAATACTAAAGAAAAATCTTTAATTCAGTGGGTTGCTTTTTCCCTTTTTCCCTTTCCAGTGTAGTTCAGTCTAGCTATATAATTTGTAATGTGATTATTAATGTATATTTATATAATATTAATAGTCCATTAACTAATGTAAATGATTATAAAATATTTAAAATTGAATTGTTAAATTAAATTCATTAATTAAAGATTAATAAATGCTGTAAAAGTTTTATTGGCCTTAATATTGTCTACCTTCTGGTAAAGTGTTTCAAAAAGAAAAAAGAATAATATCTGACAAATATAGATTCTTCATTTTGCCATTTGCCTGTGAAAGCTGACAAAATATTACACCACTGATGTGATCAATAGTTCATTTGACACCGCGGTTAATCATCAAGCAACAGTTTCTATGACTAATTGCTTTTTCTCAGTTTGTGAGGGCCAAAGGTGGAGATGACGTCCTTTCACCAGTGAGTAAAAGGCATCTAGCATCATACGCCCCCTCATGTTTTCATTTGCCATGCAGAATACAAATGCAAGGTAAGGTATTTGCATATTATCTTCGACAGTTATCTTCAGTTAGATTGTGACTTTAGTCTGCTAAGTCATATTTGTGGTGATGTAGCACAACTCTGATTGCCACCAGTCAACAATTATTGGCACCTGTCATCAGTGATTTAACGCCATGTACAGCCAGTTTTGGAGTGAAATGTCATTGATTTGCAATTGTATATGACATTTAAATATATGAATAATATGTATTCTGTGTCTGTATATGTCTTGTGTAGGTGTACATAATTCTGAACATATTTTCTTTAAACATATATTCATAAATACTTTTTAATGAGAAAAATTGACTTTTGCACTTTTAAGTCTCTGTGTCATTTTTCTAATTAAGTCACTTCACTTAATGATTAGTTGTTGAGATCGGTATAGCCTAAATTAACATTTATAAAATCCCTAAAAGAAAAACGTGGCTGTCAGTCTCCTTTATAACCATAATTTGTGTGTCCAGAACAGGATTTTAGAACTCAGAATAGGAGCGACAACCACATTTAGCTGCAGGCTGTCTGTGGTCACTCATTACATACTCAGACTGCGTGCAGATCATAAAAGGATCTGTTTAATGAACTGAACTGGGATGAAGAATGTTCTGAAATTCAAGTAGAAACTTCCTCTCTCTGTGTGCTCATGTAATATTCAGGTCTTTTCTGGGCTCCTATTAAAATGCGTCCAGTGTGAAGCCAGCAGTTTAGACTGGGGGAGAGCTGCCCGTTCAGTCCCCCGCCCCTGTCTCTTTTTCTCAGCCTGCCTGGCTTCATTCACGCTCCGCAACCCCACTCGGTCATCCATTCATTCTCCTAGAGTACACAAGCACGCTCTAACACACTCCAATACACTCTCCCTTTCCCTTGTCAAAGCCTGCTGTTGTCTTATACACTCTATCTGGCTCTCTCTCACACATCCTTCATTTGGCCTCTTTCTGGGTCATCATCCTCAAAGCCAGCAGTCTATTAATGTTATTAAAAATATATCACCAGATGCTAAGGCCCATCTTTCAGCTCTCTTGATCTGTAGTTTCTATCATATTTCTAACTTCCCACATGAGCAGAGCCTCTCTACCAAAGGTTCTGTCTTTTGTGAGCCGAAGGAGTGTCTGGAATAACAGTAACTCCACACTTCCAGCAATATATTTCTCCCCATGAGATCTCTACTAATGTTTGTGACATATCAAAAGTGAAGTGATGCATGGATTACAGGATCTACTGTTGCAGATAAACCATTTGAGAGGTGGCACCGCATTTTATCAAGGGACCAAATATTTATGAAAAATATTAACCATGATAGAATCATGTAGCAAATGTTGCAGGACTAGGCTTTTTATGACTTAAAAACATTTGAAAAAATTGATTATTAAAAGCCATTATTTAATTAGAAGCCAGTATTATCATCTTTAAAATGCTTTGTGTCATTTCTGGTATTTTCTATTTCTATAAACATTTCACACAGGATAATGTGGTACAAAAAAGACTGAAATAACTTCTAAAATACTCTTGTAATTTACTGCTGTAAATTAGAAAACCAATATATTACATTTCACAATATTACTGTTTTTATTGTATTTCTGATCAAGTAAATACAGCTGAGCATTAGACCTTTCCAAATACATTCTTGTCATCCACTTACCTACAAATCCCCACACCAACAGTAGCCTAACTGGCAGCTAGTCAGAAATGAATGAAAGTGAATGAGAGCAGGTTTATCCTGAGAGGAACGCTGACAGTGATTGGTAGACAGGGAAATCAGCAAACATGCTGTTAAATCTGGACATGTCTAACACATTACATTTGAGTTGGCGTATTTGTGTAACGATAAAACACAATTTGTTCACTTGAATCCGGATATGTAAGCTTATTAGGCAGAAAGGTACCAAATCAATATGTTATTGACAATGTCCATTGTTTAAAGGATTTTGTGAGCTGTAATTTGATGACAGACTGTTGACATGCCTGTTTTGACTTTGGAAAAGAGCCAAACAGATCAATAAGTTTTGGAGATGTATTTTAGGATGTATGCCAACAAATATTTTTCCGAGCAGTAAAAAAAGAAAAAGAAAAAAGAATTGAGCTAAATTAAATAAAGCTGGTATATTTGCACAGGACTGAAATTGTATTTATAATTTTGCCATTTATTATTTTGTATTTTATTTTATTTATTCATTTATTTTTGCTCTCCAGAACACACATCCTTTATGCAGATAATTATATTAAACACGTTTAAGAAAAAATAAGCAGGGATCTGTGGAAAGTTAAATGTGATTAGTACTGTGCCACTATATTTCTTCAGACTGAACTGTCAAATGTCATCTGCATTATTTGTTTGTCTCCATTATTTTGTCCTTGCTGTGTGCTTTTGTTTGGGACTGGAGAGTCATTTTCTTTCTGTTGTGATTGGTGCAGCAGGCCTCTCCTAATTGGCAATTAACAGCGCTCACAAAGCAATCAAGCACCAGTAAGCCAGATGCAAAGGATGAAAATTGGCTTGTTTATAAATTATCGGGCTTAACTTTAGATCTATTTTGGATTATAATGAGGCAAATTGTACAAAATATTCCTCTTCTTCTTGTATGTGACTATGCAGGGCTGTATTCCTGAATACAATCTGCATATTTTGGGATTCATTTTACGGCGTTTTATTCCTGTGAAGAGTTTTAATTTTCTCTTTTTTTCCTATATCCCCAATTTTAAAAAAATGCACTTTGAAGTTATTTTTAATTGCTTCTTGAACAGATAATGAAGCAACAGTCATTAAATGTGGTCATATTAGTAGAGTTCACCCTCGCTTTCAAATCTTTTAACACTGGGAGCAACTCCATTAAATCGAGACGTTTCATTTTAACTGTCCCCTCACACTTATAATTAGCCAAACACATTTTCTAAACAAATTCCAGGATATTCCTACACTGATAATTTTTTCCCATGTTGCTAAAATTGCAAAGCATGTAAACACTTTGTTGCACATAAGTAATAAGTGCAAGAGCTAAAAGTAATAGGAACGATCATGGTTGTAAAGCTCTCAGTTGCCTTTGCATTGGGTTGCCGCTGTCTGTTGCGAACCTGATTCGAATCCGGGTCGATCGCGTCAAAATAAGAGTGCCTTACATCCGCACCACTGGAGCTGATGTCAAACAACTATCTTAAATTATGTAATGATGACTAGCCCAATCACATGGTGGTGGGCTAGTCATAGCCCAATTTACACTTAGTGTAAATAGACACTCCATTTATATAATCAAAAATATAGCAAAGATAGTAACAGCCTATCGTTATTGTAGAATAATGTTTTCAGTTATTTTTAAAGTGCATCCATTATGGTTAATGAAAGTTTAATAGGTTTTGGGAGTCCCCAACAAGAAGTCGACATACATGCAAAGTCAAAAAACCCTTTCATTGTCTTTGTAACAGGGAGTCAGAGACGTACGGATCCATTCGCCAGGCTTTATTCAGGTTAGTCAACAGGCAGAGGTAATCACAAGTGAACAAGAGCAGCGTAGATAAATAGGCGGCACAATAATGGGATAATCGACAACAGCTGTGGCGGAACTAGCGGAGGTATGAAGTCCTTGAATGTCCTTGGAGTTGACCCAGGTCTGCTCCTCGGGACCGTATCCCTCCCAGTCCATGAGATACTGGAGAACCCCACCTCGACGCCGGGAGTCCAGGATTTGGTTGACCTGGTATATGTCCTCTCCTTCAGGTATTAGGGGAGGGGTCTCTGCGGGAGCGGCCTCGTCCTGGTCCCCCTCTCCTCCCAGATCCACAGCGGGCTTGAACAAAGAGATATGAAAGGTTGGTGAGATGCGGTAATGTGCAGGTAATTCTAGTCGAAAAGCAACAGGAGTAATTTGTTTAATGATTTTGAATGGACCCACGTACCTCGGGCTAAGTTTTCTGCAGGGTAGCCAAAGTCTCAGATCCTTGGTCGAGAGCCAGACCCGCTGTCCAACCTGGTATTGAGGCCCTGCTCTTCGTAGACGATTGGCCTGTCGAGTAACACGCTGAATAGCTTGCTGTAAGTTAGTGTGGGCGACATCCCAAGTAGCTTCACTTCTGCGAAGCCATGTGTCTACTGCTGGGAGGTAGGTTGATTCTCCTGACCATGGGAATAGGGGAGGTTGGAAGCCCAGCACACATTGGAAAGGAGTCAGTTGTGTAGATGGTTTCTTTAATGAACTCTGGGCATACTCGGCCCACTATGGAATGATATCCCGGACTTTTTTCAAAAGGAATTGCAAATTGCATTTGAAATTGCGTTTTCCATATGAGGACGCATAAACTGTGACATAATTCAAATGCAATTGCAAATTTTGCATTATCGTTTGCTTTTCCGCTTTCGCGGACG
>JAUCMR010000046.1:0-19263 GCA_032357425.1 Enteromius argenteus | reverse complement strand
ACAAGCTCTCCATAATAGCCCTTTACCTCTAATCAAACCACAGACTCCACGGTCATTTAAACTACACTTTTACTTCTCGAAATATGAGGGGTTTTTTTCTCGAAATTTAACGACTTTTTTTCTCGTTATTTAATTACTTTTTTTCTGGTAATTTAACGACTTTAATCTCGAAATGATTTAAAAAATTTTATTATTGCTTGGCCCTAATCCTCTTCCGTACAAATGTTATGAAATTTGTGGAAATTATATTTTAAACATTTAAACACCAATTATTCTTTTTTTATATATTTAACACACACACACACACAATTTTTGTTTTATTATGCAAAAAAGGTGTTACTAACACACAAATAAAAGATTTATGAAGGAAGTAATAACTACTTTTGTAAAGGATTTCAACCAGTACATATCTTTTTTTTTTTTTTTTTTAACCCATCGGGACATATTTTAAGAAACATCCTATTACGTCCTTGAATAAGTGTGTTGTGTAACTGAAGAGCAGTTGCATGTAGTCAGGCTTGACTGGACACTAGATGTGTCAAGTACAGACAAGATGTTGAAAGGCTACAGGAGAGGCTGTCCACTCAGGATCACCCACAGCACTCATGTAAAATGCTGAATCAAAACAAATCAGTCAAAATAAAAGCAGCGAGAGTGAAGAACATGGATAACGAAAGGGACGAAGTCCCTCCTGACCTCACAGCTGGCCAACTAAACAGCATGCAAACGTCTAGACCCATCAGAGAGTTGAAGGCCTCGTCATGAAAAGGATTTCAATCGCAAACATGAAACTACTCTAAAAGCTTTCTTGTATCGGAAGTTCATGGCCTCTCTGCACTCGCAAAAGTAATTTTCTTCAACGCTGACCCCAAGGCCGGGTTACAGATGTAAAAACAGGGTTTAGAATCAGGTTCTCGGCTATCACAGACAGAGGGTTGGAAAACGGTGGCAGTGTGAGTGAGCGATTACTGTACTTAGTTCCCTGCCCTGTCATAGTCCCCATGTGTTTGAATTGTGTCAGAGCTCAGGGGATGGTGAGTGCAATCATTTAAAGAAATGCTCTGGATTCAGTGTTTATGGTGGTGTTGCACAAGAAACCTCTATGACCAAATTGCAATGCTGTGTTTTATTTAAATATATATTTGGTTTACATGTTTCAGAGTGAAGTGTTGTACTGTGTTCTTTTACACATCGTGTCTTATACAGGTCGTGATGCATTTTTTTTTCTTTGCAGTGGCAGTTTAGATCGCCTTAACACTGCTCCACATGAACTTTGGTCATATATAATTGGCATAAGAAGCACTTTGAGGCTGTCTAAATAAATAAGTTAATTACCCAAATAAATAAATATTACTTTTGTCAATCTAAAATTACATTGTAAAACAATAAAATTTGTATTATTAGTAGTAATTATAAAAAAATAAATAAATATTATTACTACTACTACTACTAATAATAATAATAATAATAATGTTAGAATTATTATTGTTGTCACCATGATATACTGTATAAATCAAAACATTTAACTTTTAAAACCCTTATAAAACCTTAGGCCAAAAATGCTGCTGATTGACACTGCTTCATTGTGCACACACAACTTCACAAAGTCAACTTCCTTAAATTACAGTGTCTCTGCAGCAGCTACAGTGATTGTCATTTTTAAAGTTAGTCCCTGCGAGAAGAACAAAAGCACGTGAAACAGAAACTTTCATCTGTTCTGGTGTCTCCGTGGAAGCAGTCATCATGTCAAGTCGTGAGAAACAACTAGCAGTGAAGTTAGGGAAGTATTTGCATTTCACACACAAGTCAGGTCTCATTGTGTTTTGTCTCTCTCTCTCATGCCCCCTGCGTCACCAGCAATCCCCTTCACCTGAGTGTCTCTCTTTGTGACTTTGATAGAGATATCAAAGTAGAAACCCTGCCATCCCTGACATTCTACTGTCACACATCACATCTAAATCAGATTTTCATAAAATGTTATGTGCGAGATTATACGTGTTTTGCCATGCTGAGCATTTGTCTACATGAATTTGAGAGCACAAGTTCGCACACGTGCTCATTTTTGTGAACAAGCACATAAACAAGGCTTTCATGGCCTTAGGCCTCAAACACATTTGATTTTTCTCATAAATTTAATGCCCCCTGCCGCTCCTCTCATACCACCCGCCTCGACTGACACCCGGTGTCACTTTGAAGCAGCACATTTTTAGCACGTCACCATCACCATAAGAAAGCGGTGGGCGTGCGCTGTCACTTGATGAAGACACTGCCGTTTCTTGCCTGGCGAGAATGAAATTGACAGGCAAAACGTCGCGACACAAGGGGAGGTAACACCAGAAGCGAGATGGCATGGACTCGAGCTCATCTAGTAAATCCTATTAATTTACAATGCGCACCTCCTGCCTCTCACCTATTAGATATTCTGATTAAAATCAAGGCTCCGAGCAAGACAGGGCAAGAGAGGATTTGGCGCTCCACCAGACTGCGAGTTTGAGCCCTGAACCCATTGCTAAAACAGATGCTGGGCATCGCGGGTTCAGTTATTATCTATCTGCCACTATATGCAAGTGCACACTGGGGTGTGTGTTATCATTCTAGCGCTAGGCAGGAGAGCTATTTACCTCATGGAATTTGTGGACCCGCTGCCACATCTATTTTATGTTCCATTTTTAATCAACGCTTCAAGAGGGAAAACAAGTTTCCTTACAGGTAGCCGGAGCTCTAACTGTGACCTAAAATTAAGGGTTCGCAGAAGAAAGTTTGTTGGAAGGGTAGTGCTTTTATAATATGCTCTTAAAGGTACAGTATAGTTCAAATTCTGCTTTAAAGCAGCTCTAAAAACCAATAGTGTCTTCAGGGTTGACTCAGTTCAGTTCAATAACTGTGAAAAGATCCTGAATTTTGAAACAATTCTGTGATAAACAAATTTCTACCTTTAATGCTTTCCATCTGTACATTATGCGCTTGAGCCTGCACAGAGACAGGTCTTGAATATGTTCTGATGTTTGCCTCTCCAGATGGAAATACAGAGGCACTTGGGTATATTGTTGATCTATAATTGTTGCTCTTTAACCTCTATGAAAGGATCCACAAATTGTTTAGTGCACAAAATGTCGACAGAAAATATTGCTTTTTCCAGAGAAGCCTGTTTCACACTGAAAGCAATTTAAAAATAAAATGAAAGTTCCATGCAATCTGTTACCATCAAGCTATAATTACCTACAATAGAAACTGTGTATTTTCACTACATTTTCAAGCTACTTCTGATACTTGAAAGGCCAGGAACCCCATCATTGGAGACTAGGACATTTGCACTTACTGACTGGAGTGATTTAAAGCATTTCATGTGCAAATGGATATGGGAGGACAGAGGGCATCAGCTGGATGCATTCATGTCATATCCCACCCATCATCATCTAAAAATAATCTCATAACAGCAAAGACTGGGGGGAAATGCAAGCAGAACAGCAAGGTTTTACTGATTTATGCATGAATGCATAGAAAAAATGTTCTACATTCTATATAGATCTATGTATATTTATAGTTCTAACAGAATTGGTAAAATTCTGTTCATTTTAATTCAATTGACATTTTTGTAGTGCTTTTCACAATACATATTATTTTAAAACAGCTTCACTGAAAAGGAGTGTTTCTACATTACAATTAAGAATGAGCTGTAATCAGAGGCGTCAAAGTGGTAGTATGGCAAACATGCAATTAAAGTTCACATATCAGAAATAATGAACAAAAAATTTCCAGAGAGGCATACAAATTAGGTCCCAATGAAATCCATTTTATTTTTTTCAGTTTCTCTTTTTATTAAAAAAACAAACTGCATTTTTAGGGCCCTATGAAATGTGTTTTTCTCAAATTCAAATTTATTTACTTATTTTATTTTATTTTTTTCATTATTTTATTTAACCTTAGGCTGTGTTTTACGGATTCTATTTTAATGGATTCAATATATTTGTCACAATTTCTTCAAGTTAACCAAACATTTATTTTGACGGGTTGGTGTGAAGACCCTTAAGTTTCTTAATCTATATTACATGACTATATTTTTCTCACCAGAAATGATATGCTCATGAAGTAACTTTTAGAGCAGTTCTAATTCTGCGTTATACAGCAATTCCCATAAAAAGGCATAATTTAATTATAAGAACTGGCTAATTTAAAATGAAATGTATTACAGAATGATTTCAAATCTAGAGTATGGACACACAAAGGTTTCATAAGAAAAAAGGATTATTATGAAATATTGCAGACAATGCGCAAAGCCCCCAAGAGGCCACTCCATTTACATTGCCCTTGTGTTGACTCTGACTGCTGGCAAAAGTGGAGAGATTATTATAGAGACGGTGGATGGAGTCATGACTGACTAAGATGACGTTTGTGATTATTTGGATATGTGGAACTTAAAGTGAGAAAACTGGTGAGAGATATATGATAAAAAAACAGATTTAGTCAACAGCAGACTCCTGCAGTAATGCTGCACACTTTCTCAGAATATTTTGATATCTTCCTATAAACCAACATCATAATGTAAGCACTGAACTCTGTGAGGACAGTCTTCGTCACTCTTAGGAAGCATGCTAAATATTTATCTCTGTCCTAATGTCTGTCAAGAGCGGATGAACCGCCTGTGTCATCTCAAATGTCCTTACTTTTCAGTCAGCATGTCTCTTCCTATCTTTATGCTTCTCTGCTTATTCAAAGACACCATCTTTACCTCTTCAGTTGGTGGAGTGTCACGAATAAAACTGGATTGGTATCTGCCGCAGAGGTAAAGTCTTGATTGAATTTTGAGAGATTAATTAAAAGCCATTATGCGGCAATATCTGCCCATGGGTATTACCGCCCTAAGCATATGGTGCTTAATTATCTTTAGAGCGATTGAATGACATTGTTCCTCTTCACTAAATGTTTACACTCTCAATATGATCACACTGTCTGTCTTTGAGAAAACTTCACATCCATCATGCACCATACCTGTCAAGTTCACCATTAGCACACCTTGTCTTTCTGTCTCCAAAAACCATCCAACATTGAAAGAGGACTGTTTATTTGAATTAGGCTATATAGTGCAATGTTAATGTAACTTAAATGTGAAAGACTGCACACAGAGAACACATTCTTGTCTTGAGCAATGAAACCATGTCAATTAAAAAAAAGAAAAAAGACATTTTGAACACAACATTGTGTCCTGTGTGAACACAGTCCATCAAACCATAGAGAATTCTAGGACACAGGACTTATTTTTAATAGACAACTCTAATCTTGCAGGCTAAAAAAGAGGGCAGCCGAAGCAATATCCTTCCAGGATAAGTGATTCCTGGGTTGTTGTTTTTTTACAACTCTCTCCTTTTCACTTCATTTTAGTGGGCTTATAATGATGGATTTAGGCCTATCAAATACTATATTTATAACAACAGAGTTCCATTTTCTTATTCAAAAGCCTGTTTTCTGTGCTTGGAGCCTGTCAATATTGTCACTAAAAAGAGGACAGGAAAAGCTTTCGTTTAAAGCAAAACTGGCTATGCACATAGATTACACATTGTTCAAATTTTGAGAGATTAATTAAAAGCCATTATGCGGCAATATGTCCTAATGTCTGTCAGGGGTAGGCAAAATATTTTATGCTCACAAAGAGTGAATTTATTTAATCAAAAATACATTTGAAACTATTTTTTATGCATTTTAAAACGTAACTTAGTTTTGTGAAAGCAAAGCAGATACAAGGTGGCTAATTCGTACAAATTCCTCACTCGTACAACTTGTCTAAACCCCAGTGATGGGTAGGTTTAGGGGCAGGGTTAGGTGTAGGTCACTGCTACAAATTCATACGAATTAGCAATTCGTAAAATACGTACAAAATACTCTTTTATATTGGCTCTTTCATCTGCTATTATATAAACATATAAAGCAAACTATTCATTTCTGTCTGCTTCACCCTCCTCACGGTTATCATTAACAGTCCAGGTAGAAATTTGCCTCTTTGTTTCTTGCAGGGTCATGGCTGATACTCCCCGCCCACACAGAAATAAGCAGGCTACTTCATGTAATGATGCCTGGAAAAAAAAAAAAAAATGAAGCCCATTGGTACTTACAGATGGAAATTTGGTTGGAGGAAAGAGGCAATTTCACAGGAAGGTAATTTTATCCAGGCTCACACTTCAGCCGTACACATCAGAGCCACCATCAGTGATCTTTCATGCTATTGTTAGAGCACTGAGTGAAAAGTTACACAAAGGTTACTCCATCAACCATTACAGCAGCCCGGCAAGAAAATGAAACACACCATGAGAGAGTCTGAAAGAGAGCTACTGATTATAATAATCATCAAGATGATGAACCATAGAAAGATGACAAGCCTTAATTCTAGCTTAATTCATATATTCCGTAAAGGCTTTATCAGATTATCATTTTTAAAGATGCAAGTTGAGGGCTGCTCTTCGCCCTGTGTTGCTTGCACAAATCCCACAATGCATTTTTAGCAGCGTTAATAGCTTTCTCTGAAACGAGAAGTAATAATATGCTTTTAATGAACAGTTTCAATGGTGAAGGTGTATCAATACATTTGCCCAAGGGCAGCTTTTCAGTTGCTATTAAAATTAGACTTCCCAGAAATCATTGCATTAGCACTACCCAGAAGTAGCTCATTTATTTATTTACTTTTTATAGTGACATTTTAACGTACTCAGTAAACTGGTGGCAGACTTCTGCAACTCTCTTTATTTTGTGACTGAATGACTTACTGAAGTCTTTATTTGGATAGACAGCAACAAAATCCTCCAAGTCACATTTCCACAACAGCCATGGAAGATGTAAAATCGAACAGATTTTCTAACAATGATTCTCATGTACTTGAAGGATAAATGTGAATTGAAAGATCTCTTGATCTCGGTCCAACTCTCTCCCACTCATTCATCAATACTTTTACTGAAGGGATAGTTTACTGGAAAATAAAAGTGAAGAGTCATTATGTAGTCATGCTAAAGTCATCCAAAACATATAATGACTGTTTTCTTGTTTGGTACACAAATAGACACAAAGATATTTTGAAAATTCTTTAACACAAAGCAAATCAATAGGCTCCAATGCTGTTCTAAACATTGACTTTTGAACAACAAAGTCAATTTCTTTCTGAATTGCTTTTGAATTATTGTAATACACAATTCTGAAGCAAGTATTTTTTAGTATTGAAAGATTAAAAACTCTTTATTTCTCATTACATTATTTCTCAAAAACAGTCGGTAACACTTTATAATAACTGCATGCTATGCATCATTAGGTAAGCATTAGTAAATAGTCAGTTTGCCAGTAAAAATAGTCAGTTTAGCCAGTAATGACTCATAGTGTCCAGTTATTTTAAAGTGTTACCAAAAATTCTATATTGTGAGACACACACACACATATATGTATATATATAATACATAATTGTTTTGTGGTGATAGAATGGTTAAAAATGGAAAATTGAGATTTTAAATTGCAATAGTACTTTACAATATTACTATTTTTCAACAAATAAATGTAGCCTTAGTGAGCATTTAAAAAAATCTTACCGTCCACAAACGTTTGACCCATAAAGTGTTTTGGACCTTGTCCGTCTAATAAATCAAACTCATTTCCTCAAAGTCACTTGGCCTTATGAGTTACTTCCAATAAATGTCACATGCAAACAATTTCATTTACTTCATGTTTTCAATCAGAGATGGTCATTGAGCTGGTTGCAGGGCTGTGCTCAAATAAAGCTTTATTTGAAAAAACAAAGCTCAAAGACAATCTTGAGCGCCCTTGTTGGACCTTGAAGATGTGAAAATGGAACATGAGCCCACAAAGATTGTGACTAGTTCCTCATGTTTGCAAACAGCCCAGCCATAAACATGTAGACCCATTCAGCCATAAAGCAGGTCACGCAACAAGCCTGAGAAACGTGTCTCCACCTCTGTACCCCTCTATCACTGTCTTGACATTTTTTTTTTTTCCTTTTCTTTGCACCCTTTTCTGTTGTAACTTTGCATTAATAATGCAAACCACATTTATCACCACAAGCTCAGGAGACAGTAGTCTTTCCTGGATATAGAAGCAGTACTTAACAGAGGCGTCACCTGGGAAATAAGCGAGCATTTCCAAGGGCTTACTAGATCAAAGGGAATGCAAAAGTGGCAACGAAGTTCTAAACCCTGCCCCTAACTTACGTGAAATATGTATGCTTTGGTTTATGTGCATGTCAGTATTACATATGTGAGTGTATTTTGAGTCTAAAGGGACTTGAGAGTGGATATGAACTGAAACATGAACTTAATACACTACTGCATCTACACAACTCCATCTTGACTCTCTCTCTCTCTCTTGCACATCTACTCTCTGGAGGCCGGCTAAGAAGCCTGATGTATGGTATAATCCACAGCAGGATTTGATTAAAATCTAAAATATCACCTCGCTTGCCTTCTGACTCACTCGGGTGGATGTAAGGGCATTTGAAACAGGCAAACAGCTGGGCACACAGGCGCTTGCTCCAGGGGGGTTCCTCATGGTTGGGAGGAGGGAAATTAGAAGCGACTAACACCACTTGCCACTAACACCACAAAACACCTCTGACTGTGTTACCGCCGAGTAAGTAAGCTAAGTGGAGCAGCACATGGAATTGAAAGTCCTGGGACCAAAGTGACCTTTGATATCTGTCAATTGTTTACCCGATCTCATGAATGTGTGTATAAATAGTACGACAAATAAAACCAAAAACTTGTGGTATAAGTGTGCAAAAATTTTGGCTTGTATATGCTATGCAATGGGTAGGATTAGGGTTGTGGGGTAGATGCGTTTCATTTGTACGTGAAAATATGGTATATTATATGGTTATACTATTTATACGCATTTTCATCAGTCCTGGCTGCAATTGTGAAGGTTAAAAAAAAAATAATAATAATAATAAAACTGTAATTAATATAACAATATATAATATAATATAATATAATATAATATAAATATAATATATATTTTTTATTCAGTAAGGATTTGTTTTTTTCTTATTTCAGCACAGATGCATGAAAGTGACAGTGAAGGCATTTATTTTGTTACAAAAGATGTCAAATAAATGCTGCTGTTTTAAAAAAAATATTTAAATAATAGTTCTATATAAAGAATCATGAAAAATGAATTAAATGTCCTATAAGAAATGTTTATTGAGCAGCAAATCATTAAATTAAAATAATTTCTAAAAAAGATCATGTGACACTGAAGACTGAAGTAATGAAAATTTAGCTTTGCCAATACAGTAATAAATTACATCATATAAAATACAAATATATATTAGATTTTCTTCATAGATATAAAAATATACACATACAGTATATATAAATTAAATTCACAATATTACTATTTTATTGTATTTTTGATCAAATAAAGGCTTTCAAATACATAAAACATTAATAAAATACAATTATTTCAGTCTCCAAACACATTAATTAATATAAATGTAATATAATATAAGTCATTGCAGATAATTTGGCTGTTTTTATTTCCTGAAGTGACACCTGTCACAAAAATGCCATTTAATTTGGGTGACTTTGTGAGGATTATTCCGGATTCAATGCGAGGATTGTTCCGCATGCCAAGTCGAGTCATGTCAAATTGTTTATTTGACATATGTACAGCAAGGTTTACTGAGCACTGAAATGCATGAAGTGAGTCTCAAACACTGGCAGTACAGACAATTGTTCAGACAAGCCTGACACTCAGAATGTAGACAGACATTTAGCATATAGACAAGGTAAATAACATACTGTTTGTATGATTTTTTCTCATTAATGTCACTTTCATCAGTGAAGGGTGGGAATATCATTCTTACAGTTCCTATATCTTACATTCAACTATGTATTATTTCCTTTTAATTGTTACTACACATGTACAGGTATAATTTACTCGCCAAAAACATGTTTACAGAAAGAAAAAAGTGCAGTTTATCTATTTGTTGAAGCTAACTAAGCCAGGAAGATTGTCTGTGCAAACAATCCATACCGTAGCAGTGATCTTTTGCATCACTTATGTTGCGAGGAAACATAAACAATAAGAGCCTTTTCTAATGTCTCTTTACCTTGAAACAGCTTTGCTTTTGCCTATGGCTGTAGGCAGTTTCCATCAAAGGGGAAATAGGCCGCTGCCTACACTGTGTTTAGGAAGCATCCTTATGCACATAAAAGAAGCATGATTTATATTCAACAGTGTAGGTAATCATATCCTTCATGTACATTAGATTTGATCGTCTTTGGATTTAGAAGATTTTCTAATGCGAGTCTCAGTGTGAAATCCATGTCCCTTTTTTTTCCAGTTATCACTCATCCCACTAGATTCTTCAGAAGCATGGAGGCTGCATTAAAATATTTAGTGCAAGCCAGACCAAAGACAAATAGCAGTCTGTGGGAAACTGTTATGATTACATGCCTGCTGATTTCTTATCAAATCAGGAAAAGCTTTAATGCTGGTAAATGTTTAATGTATGTGATTTTTTGGGCACATATTAAAACATATTTCTCACCGCAAAAATATTTTTTTTTATCAAGATTTTGTCTTGTTTCAGTTTAATTTATTATTAAATTAATAACAGACAACAACACTCAAGAGAAAATGTGATAAGAATTACTCTTAAACATAAATTAAATTATTAATTTAAATTATTTTAATTAAATTTTTTGTCAACAACTTTTATAGAATTTCTTCTTTTATAAGAGTAATATTAAACAAAAAACTAATAAAATAATTTAAATACAAATAAAATATTTTAATCAATAAATAGTAAAGAAATATATATATATATATATATATATATATATATATATAAAACAGACAAAACACTGATAACTTATTTGAGTTTTTATTAGTAGTAGTAGTAAGAGGAGGAGGAGGAGTGCTGGACTGTCTCTTTATTAGTTTAAAATATTTATGTATGATCTCCCTCTCAGTCCTGTTTAATGAAATCATAATTATTTACTCTGCATACTGTGTCCTTTACATTTTTTCACTGCGGTTTTAAACCACAGAGTACTGAAATAATTGGGGCATGTGAATTGTTCTTCTAGTGACCTATATGTATTTACTCTGACAGGCTGTTTGTATTTGCTGTACTCTGCTGAGTCAATGGACCCGTTTGTATGTGTTATATACCATGGAAAGAGCAGCCTCTAAAAAAAGGAAATAGATCATTGCTTCAGTCAACCTGGTATGTACACGATGACATTCCAGTATAAAATATGATATTTACCTTTTTGGGGATTTTGTTTTTTTGAGTAAAAATTGTGAAAAGTATAACAAACGGCTCTCAGTCGTAGTAAATCTCCATTTGAACTGCTGCCATGGAAAGAAAGGGGCCAAAGGGGTAAAAATAACAATAAAGAGCTATTGATCGTCTGGGACTGATGAATATTTGGAGCACAAAGTAATGAGAGAGGCACCTTGCCATGGACACTCAAGGACTTGTACATGGGACAGTGTCTGATGAGGTTTTATTACTCATGATGAGAACACAAAGCCAGCACTTGGAAATCGACACAAAGTGGGAACAGTTTAGCAGGTCAGTTAGCCTGTCAGAAGGGTTAAGATTGCTTTCCCCTCGGTAACCTTTTATAGAGGTATATCTCTTTGTTCCACTGAGAAAAACTTCAATCTTTTTGGGCCTCACAAATTAGCAGCGTTAGATCCATCTGAGCTTTCCTACTCCCAGACTGACACTGACAGACAAAAACGTAAGCAGACACATGTGCAGGTACATGTACAGATTATGATGTATGATTGTTCTGGGCACAGCAGGTCTAGCCTGGAAAAAGCATTTAGTGTCAAAGATCTACCAGCATTGCATCTTCCAGAGCACTGCTGACACCTAACACCTGAGTATAATAAAATAATATAATAACATCGAATATGAATAGCAAATATTTGAAATCTTGATAAAAAAACAAGGAGGTTTAAAAGGAATGTTTCACTCAAAAAGAATAATTCTGACATAACTTACTCACTCTCATGTTATTACAAAATGAACTAACCAACTTGGTTAACTAACCCTTCTGGTTTTCTAAAATGTACAAACAAACTAACTAACCCTCATGCTTTTCCAAAAACTAACCAACTTGGTTTATGATATCAAAAATTCTGATAGCATAGAAATTTCCTAATTCTTGTAAACAGATATCGCAAGAAACCAATACTAGTACAAAAAAAAGCTTACTGAAGACAAGTAAACAGTCAGTGATTAAATAAAAGTAATAAGCTAATTGCAAGCGATTTAAAAAAGTTGAACAAATAAAAAATTCTACACAAGTACATTGTATAGTATATCAAATGTATAAAAACACTGAACATATTTGACTGTGTAAATTAAATATTGCTTTTTGCTAAAGTTTCAACAGTTATTTAATCAAGAGCAGTGATGCATTTTCTCTCTTTTGATTAATGTGTGTATTAAATATTAAACCGCTGCCACTTTAAGAGTCACCCAGATCCAATAAACTGTTACATGTGTTTTCTTTCACAGCTGTTTGCTTTCACTTAAAATGAAGATATTTGCAAAGATAGGTAAGTTTTAATGACCAAGTAGCACAGCAACATCACGTGAGCTTATAACCGCAATCCAAAATCTCTACATTAATCGTGTCAACCATTATATTGCCCACTCTATCTTGTAAAAAAGTATCCTTTTTGTATTTAAAATGGTCACGTCCTTATAGTCACATGGTGGCATATCTGGGATGTTTGAGCCTGATTAGGAAACTTTGTATTTCATTATATCCACATTATGCATAATAGCTTTGCCTATAAATAAAACTCAGAGGTATTAATTAAAGATTGTCTATTTTCTTGCCCCCTTCACCCCAGATTCTGCCAACACCCACATCATCTCAGAGCTGTGATGTGATTGAGTTTTCCTATGACCACCCCCCCACCCCCACCCAACTACCATTAGTGCTGCGTTCTGATACTTTCAGTTGACTAATATATATCTACAATTCTCTCAGACAGAGGGAGCAGTGACAGAACAGTGACTTATATTTTTCTTCTCTATTGTCTTTTTTTCCATTTATTTCCATCTCTAATTTAAAGACCCTGCATCATTCTACAAAAGGGTGAGGATAAAGACAGAAGCATATACTGTATTAAAAAACCCACTTCAGCTAATTAACATGAATACAATTTGTTGTTAAATTAAATAAAACCTCTTTACTTCAAACAGTTTTAATTTCTTTGATTTATTAAAATTTTTATGACATGTGATTTTAATGTGACTGCAATGATTTTCTGCAGTTTTAAATAAACTACAATTTCAAAAGGCATCAGATTTAAATGCATACTCAAAATGGCACTGCTGATCTAGAGAAGAGCCTATTAACCACATCACGATGTCAAATTAGTGAGTCAGAGCCTCTTTATAAATTAGATACGAAAGCAGCTGCTTTGGAGGTTTAAGAGTAACCTTTTACGAAAATAATACAGCAGCAGGAAAGGTCTCGCGCTTCTGGCATCTGTATGTAAATGTCATACGCTATGTCTCCTTTCTCTTACTTTCTTTTTATTGCTCTCTCTTAACTGTTTCTCCTTACTTTTTTGCCTGCAAGACTGATGTGCAATGCTGTCGACCAATACTTAGAGGATTTTGTATACCGGGATCAGCCAGAGTGCACATTGTGACCCCATAAAATAGGGGAGTTAAATTACCTCTCTCTGTGTTTTGAGGTATAGGTGAGGAGAAGGAGGGGTGACGTGTACCAAGATGGTGACAGGTGATAATGTGCAGCATACCAGGTCTTGTGGGAGAGGCAGTATGGTACACCCATCCCGGTACCTTCAGCCGGTGTTAATGAGAAATGACAGATCACACCCCTACAGACCCTTCGTTTCTCACACATTTCACACTCTGCGCTTTGCCTATCCTCCCCATATGCCAGGGACTCTTCTGCTTTATGGAGTATCTTCAAAACTCATTCAAGCCCATCTATAAAGCAGAGCTGATGGAATCGGTGCATGTTGCTTACGTGAGAAGCAGCTGAAGCCTCTCTGAGGACTCTTGCACTTCAAAAAGTTGGTTATTTTTAAATGGCTGCAGGTTGTGCATCCCTAGTGGACCAAAACTGAAAAAAAAAAATAAAAAGCTTCTTTTTTTTTTAATGTGAGACATACAGGCTTGTTTAAAACTTGTTGAGTTGCTAAGCTTTTCTTAGTGATTGTTGGTTGGTCTTAAGGTTGCTTGCAGGGCTGTACAAGAATTGGTCCCCTTGTAACTCATGAGAATTGAAATGGCCTCACTCCAGGGGAAGTTACATTGGAAGAAACATCTTATTATCAGTTTTCAAAACAGTTTACAAATTCAGATCCAGAACAACCTATGAAGAACAACTTACCTACAAAAGATTTGAGTGTAACAGCAACAATTAGTATGACCAATATCAATAGAGATTCTTGTACTCACTAACAACTAATCATTTACCATTTTTAACAAGATTGCCTCATCCTCCATAGCTTGGACAAACAGTTGGCCCTGTACCAAATTCAATTCATTAGCTGTTATTTTGAACTGCTGCTCAAACAAACTGAAAAATGTAAAATGCACCACAGAGCCAATTGTTATGTTTAAATATACAAAATGTCACTGCATTTAAATACTGCAATGTTAAAATGATCTCAAACTGAAAATAAAAACTCTTGAAAGTGCAAACAGGGATATAAATCCTTTAAGCCTTCATTGAGGTGCGAAGAGAACACTGAATGTCCACTATTACGCACCGGTTCAAAGCGTTAATCATAAGTTTCTGGGGAAAGGGCCTGTCATAGCATTCACTAAATGGCCAATTAAATCACCGTGAACTTCTCTGACCATTTTCTCCCAGTCAAGCCACTGGAGGAGCAACTCGTCCTGGCAATAAACCTGGCAGTACCCACCCAATCCATTCCCGGCTAATTACATCACATTAATCAAATCCAAAATAAGCAGCAAATAAATACAGCAAATGCCACAAGCTGGGCTAAAAGAAGAAGGCCTCTCTGTGCGGACCCCAATAAATTCTTCCTCATCAAAACAAACTCGCAGTGTTGGGTTTCACTTCATTGAGGTTTGCGGAGATAAGGCAATAGCTGCACAAAGGCTCTCTCGTGTTGCTGTCGTGGGCTTTGTAATGGAGCTCTAATGTAATTGCCTTTACCGCTTCATCATAGCTGGTCCACAGTCCTGCTTTTATCAGCTCTGTCAACACAGTCTCTGTGTGCTGAGCATTTTTATGTCTCACCATCCGATGCCTACAAAAACAGGCTATGGATCAAACTGTCAGGGAACGTGTTTGCAGCGCTACTGATTTTTTGATAGAGCGAATGTTATTTGTACATAAAAGAGGACCTCCAAATTCTCTGTTGTAAAGAGAGTGAGGGGGAAAAAAGATATGTGCTCGAATAAAGGTTGAAATGAGTGTGTGAGAGATCAGGCTAAGAACACAGAAGCAGAGCTCAGAGATCAGCCAGAAGAGGATGTAAACAGATGTCTGTGATGTATGAAGAATACCGAACGCTCAGAACAGCGCTGTACAGCTACAGCTTCAGAAATCCTATTTACCACTGGCACGCAGAGCAACGTGCCACATTGTCTCCGAGAGCACGGCACGTTGCGTATGTTTGTTCATGTGTGTGTGTGTGGTGGAGGACAGATAACGAGGTGCTGGTTGAGTGGTCTCGCCCGCGCGGGTGCCCTGCACAGGCCTCTATCAGTAATGACTTTTTCCTCAACTACTATCGGCACAAGTGTTCTGAGTGTGTACAGAACAGAGAGACAGCAGCAGAAAAACGAGCAGGAAGACGCCTATATTTAACAAACCTTTTGACACGCTTGTGAGCCATTGTGAATCTCTGTCTTTACGTAAAATGGTGTGAGTGGGTGTTAAAAAGCACCCCAGGATCTATACTTTTTCATGATATATTGTGCTCCATGGAGTATAAAAGTCATATACTGTAGGCTTGGAACAACATGAGGATGAGTAAAACATGACAGAATAGCCATAAATAAACTGAGGTTTTATAATAAAGTACGGACAGTATTGGGCTTTATAACAAGTACTAGGAGCTGCTTAAAAAAAATGCATGAGTGCAATGCCATAAAAGTGGGAATATTCTGTGGGTGATTTACTGACAATGTGCACATTAAAGAAGGGGGGGGGGGGGGGTTAGTAAATATTAGTAAAAAGATTAAATCTTGTTGCGGGATTGATTTGAATACCCTCCTATCATAAATGTATCACCTGAAAGGGAAACGCCTCCAGATGCATATTCAACTCAAAAATAAAAATAAATAAATAAAAATAGCTGTGTCCACGTCTTTTCAGTGCTAATTCATAACTGTGTGTCTTTAGTAATTCCTTACAGTACCATTTTACCACCAAAAGATGGTTTGAATTGGTGCTAGTAAAACAAGCGCAGTAATTTGACAAGGGCAAACGTTAGTAATCACGTTGCGTGATTTATTTCAGCAATGTCCTGCAATACATTTTGCATCTGACTCAGAAACTCCTACAAATGCACATTTAGTAATGTCAAGTGCAAGAAAACGGTATCCACGCCTTTTCAACGTACAACTATATTTGTTATTTATGTTAAATTAGGATTTTATAAACACATCTGTCTATTCTTGACAAATGACATCTGAACATGTTTTGCTGACAGAATAATCACAAGATTAATAATGAGGTACAATTCCACGGTGTATTTTTTTAAAAAATTTTTATAGGATATATTTATTTTTATATATTTATTTTGATTATAAATTCCAAAAACACTTCAAATCGCATTTACAGGATCAAATTAAGATTAATTTTAATATTAGGTGGATAAGGTGCCACACTCAAGCATGAGTCATGACCCAACACCCATTTATTTGACTGCACTGACAAAAGCATTTGTGGAAATTGTGCTCTCCTGTATGCATGAGCTCGGTGCCATCAGCACTGCTTTAATAAAGAGCTCAGACGCTATCAGCACAGTGCCTGCCATAGATCAGTGGAAGATTGACGGGGATGGGGAACAAAGACACCATCTCTCATAACGTAAACACAGGCTGACATTAATCACAAGAAGTGTCTGTCCCTGAAACGGCAGAGAGATAAGGTCGAGTAGGAACCGGGTAAGGCCTTCTACTGCACTGACTCAGAATGTTTCATTAATCTGTAAAGAGACAGTTCACACAAAAATGAAAATCTGGTCATCCTTTACTCACTCTCATGATGTTTCAGACCTGTGTGACTGTTCTTTTGTCTGTGGACCACTAAAGGTAAAGAACATATTGGAAATGCTTTCGTAAAATAATGCTCAGGATTATCAAATACTGAGGTAATTGTTGTGTTTTGGGGGGATTTATCCCTTTAAATCAAAACTACATATTCAATACAAGTTAAGCTCAATTGATGGCACTTTTGAATATTGTTGATTACCATAAAAACACCCCTCCTTTTCTTTAAAAGAGCAAAAATCTTGGCTAGAGTGAGGTGCTTATAATGAAAGTAAATGTTACATGTTTAAATATTAATGTTCAAGAAGTTCAATAAAAATTAAAATCTGCTGAAAAAGTAATTACCCTCAGGCCATCAAAGATGTAGATGAGTTGGTTTCTTCATTGGAGTAGATCTGGAGAAATGTAGTATAAAAGTGTCTGAGTTGCTTCGCAGTGAATGGGTGCCATCAGAATGAAAGTCCTAACATCTGATAAAAACATTACAATAATCCATAAGTAATCCAAATGAATCCAACTCATAAGACAAAGTCTTGCGGAGCAAAAAGCTGTGTGTTTGTAATAAATCCATTAAGGCATAAAGAAAAGTGTCTATAGCCCACAAAGTTTCAACTGTGAAAAAGTCAAATTGATTTAGTTGTTTAAACTCTCATTCTGACGGAACCCATTCACTGCAGAGGATCCGTTAGCGATCAAGTAATGCAATGCTAAATTTTCAAAATCTATTCTGATAAAGAAACAAATGCGGTGCTACTTGTGTATCATCACAACAATATTTTATAGACTGTACTTGTACAGTCCCCACCATGTGATCATGTCATCCACAGATTCACCTTTATTTTTTCTGTGCACTCAGAGTCTTGCTTGATGTGATTGACAGAAGCCGTGATAATGGATTTTAGCCATGTCAGTGTGCTTTAGTACATTATTACGGATCTATAATTGATCTACCAGTTCCGTGCAAGTTTGATTATTACCCAATACTTCCCTTTGTTATTTGCATGCTTTTTTAGCGCAATGTGAGCATGAGCATATGGTCATATCAGACAAGCTCACACGCTCTGCATAACTAAGCCAATTACAGTGATAACCAAGCTAATAAGGTACGGGTCACTATATTTCAAAAACACAGGAAATACACCTGCAGCAATCAAAAGACAGACCACAGTGGAAACGAATGAGAGGTGTGTGGAATCTGAAATATAGAAAGATTTTCTGCCGATTACAGTTGTCTTTGAAACATTTACATTGACCTTCTATCTCTGCAAATGCTAAAAAAGCATTAATTTAATTAGGTACAGTAATACATGTTCATGCATGGTGGCACTAAGTGCCTCGTCAGAGCTGCTTCTAATGTCATTTACTCTAAGATGAGCACTTAGAGCCTTTTCTTCATTGTCAGTGCATATCTTCAATCTAAAGCCTCTTTGCTGTGTTCCTGGCTCTACTGATTAGAAACTTCTTGGCAAACTCCCATTGTGTTTCCCAGATGTTTCTTGAACCATAAATCTGCTGTCTAAATTGTGATTTTGGTGAACAAAGCTGAAATGCTAAACAGTGTGTGTGTGCTCTCCTTTATAGTTGCTGTTTGTGTTCTTCTATTTTGCTTTGCTTTTTTTTTCTTGTCTTTGTTAAAATGGTGCCCTCCGCCCCACAAATCCTGAAAATGAATAACACAGAGAATTATGTAGCTCAGGGGCGAAGCAAACAAACACAGGTGTTTCTTAACAATCTTGACAAGGAAGGTGAACCTGTGTTGATATGCACATCTGGTGAGCAAGGCTACAAGAAATGTGTTGTGTTAAAGACTAATGCTTCATTAACCATGATTCCTTTTATTTATCTTCCCCATCTTACACAGTCAGTTATACCATCACTATAAGTATTCGCTGCAGTGCTTGCCAGAAATTCACTGTTAAAAAAAACCCCAAAGTGACAGTTTTGGGAATTTTTAGATTCAAATAATTAAATGTAATGTATAATTTAATCAATAGTAAACTGTATTTATTAGT
>JAUCMR010000045.1:562129-581685 GCA_032357425.1 Enteromius argenteus | reverse complement strand
TTCATACATACATTCATCCATCCATCCATCCACCCATCCATCCGTCTATTCGTTGTTCTGTATATCCATATCTGTATATATATGCCTTAAATGACACTTAAAACACATATTCTTTCATCCCATATTCTTATCAATGTAATTTAAAAATTTAAAAAAATAAATAAATAAATAGGATGAATTGCTTGGTTGTCAAAAAATAAAAGTAAAAAAGGGAGCTGTAGATGTAGACATTTGATCAAGTCTATAAATGATTAATTATAAAGTCATTGGTTTGTTTCTTCAACTTATAACATATAGTTTACTTAAATAGTAGTCATGACTATTGTTGACTATTGTTCTATCATCCATACATCTATTGCTCCATCTCACCTTCCATTCATCCATCTATCCATCTGCCTCTAAACAACTAAGTAACGTTCTGATGTATTATTTTTAGGTGATTAATTACTGATATCTGTCCATTTAGAGAAACTAGAACATGATCATCAGGTTTGTTTTCAAGCCGCTCCAATAATTCAGATGCTCAGATAATTAGTAATGAATCAGTTTGTTAAATCAGTAAAGAATACTTAGTCTCTTATTTACCCAAGCCGCTTTTTGAAACTCAGAAAGTTTATGTCCCAAATAACTGTGTGTCAGCGCAGGTCATCAAAACAGAGAAATGAAGCTTTCTGGAGGTTTTATTGTGCTATTGGAGAGTATTTATGTATCGGTGATTGGGAAGCGGACAGAGGGAAACACCCGGCTGTAAATCCAGCGTCTGCGAGCTGAAAGACCGGCTCTGTTCGGGAAAGCATCTGCTGCGTGTGGAATTATTTATGTGTGGACGTATGAAGCCAAAGGTGTGTCAGAGAGTCCTGCGAGCACGCTTGACGTCGTAAAAATTATTGCGTTTTAAATTAAGCCATTAGTTCCCTCGGTTCGGCTCGAGGGACGCTCGTTCTGATCCAAAGGAAAGACAAACATTGGAAAGAAGTCGTGCCGTGTCGCTTGTCAAGGGCCTTTGATATGAAACAACTTGGAAAGAGTATCAAACCACAGCAGCTCGTTATGTGTGCAGGTTTCATTAGCAGAGACGTGAATGGAGTCTTGTGCTGATTCACACACTCACAAACATCCAGCAACCTCTCGGATTCAGCTGAGAATATAATCGTGTGGGTGAGATCTTCTGCTCTTTGGCCGCTGTGAGTGTGGGGTGTGTTTCAGCTCAACTTATCTAAGCAATAATGCTTCTTTAAACAACCCAAGACTGCATTATTTCCACTTAACAGCCCGTTTATCTCCGGAATGTGGCATCTGTAGATGTTTTGCGCTTTATGAAACTCTGATAAGAGTTTGCTGACTTACCAGCATGTTGCCCAATCCTGACAAAAATGTCTCCTTCTTGGTGATTTTGTTTTACTTTCGCAATTTCAATGATATGCATATTCTGTTATATGACTGTAAATACATTTTAAAGCATTCTGGATATGGAGAAAAGGTTGTTTGGGTATATTTTTGATAATATATTAAAGTTAGATATGAATGTGTGTATTTAAATAAACAAATAAATACCTAAATCTAATTGTAGTTCTGTAATGAATTTTTATTTAATAGTATTTAACTTATAAATTTAATAGCAATTTTGGAGAAAAATATAAATATATTTATAATAATAATATTTCCGAGAATAGATGATCAAAAATACCTACTTTAGGATCAAAATGAGAAACGTTTTGTTTAAAAAAGTGTAAATAAATGCATAAAAATTAGTACAAAAAATGTATTAATTAAATACTGTTTTTTATTTAATAATATTTAGATATATTTATAATACTAATCTTCAAAGAATAATGGGTCTAAAAGATTGAAAAGCCCTGCTTTAGGACAGCAGCATTAGACTGAAACTTTGACAAAATGATGGATGACACTGGTTTATTTTGCTCGCAGCCGTCTGCTGAATGAAATGAGAGGCGTATGGAATGGATTTAAGCTCAGAAGGCTGTGAGCTGTGTCGTGTTAAACACTGGCCTAAAGCAGCGCTCTGATTAAAGCATCTCAACAATGTCAATAAAAGCCAGAAGAGCAGCTCAGCTCAGAACAATGTGAGCGAGAAGCACCTGCTGCTGACTGTAAAGCACACTAACTAGAGCACTTAACATGTGACACGTGCCGACCGCAGCACTTCTGCACAGAGCTGAAGAGCTCATCTGTCTCTGTGTGTCCAGATCACAGCAGAAAATAAAAACCTTTACTCAGATATGACATCATTCTGTCCTTCTCTCATTCTGTCCATCTGACATTTCATCCAATCATCCATTGTTCTGTCCATCCATTCATCCATCCATCCATTCATCCATTCGTCCATCCGTTCATCCGTCCATTAATTTATCTGTCCATCCATTTATTCATTCATCCATCCATCCATCCATCCATCCATTTGTCCATCCATTTATCCATCCTTCCATCCAGATATATATGTGTCCATCCATTAATCCATCCATTCATCCATCCATTTATCCGTCTGTGCATCCATCCAGCTATCCATTCATTCATTCATCCAGCCATCCATGCATCCATCCGTCCATCATTCATTCATCTATCCATCTGTCCGTCCATCCATTTATCCATCCTTCTATCCAGATATATATCCGTCCATCAATTCATCCATCCATTTATCCGTCTGTGCATCCATCCAGCTGTCCATTCATTCATTCATTTATTTATCTATCCATCCATCCAGGCTCTGTGACGAATCTTTTCTATTCCTCTATTGTAAGTCTCTTCAGATAAGAGCGTCTGCTAAACACACTCATGTGAATGTAGAGTTTATCCTTCAGGACGGTTCCTCGCTGGATTAGAGTTGATCTGACACACGGATCTCTCAGTGACTGATTGTAAATCTGTGAGCTTTAAAACCCAAGGCTTAAACGCTCCAGGAATACCCTTGACTCTCCACTGGGTCACAATGCTGACCTATAATTATCAGCGCGAGGTCAGCGACAGCTGGGTCAACATCCCACGAGTGTCCAGGACTGCTGCCAGGCCTCAGAAACCTCCTCTGAAGGGTCTGGAGAGGTGTCAGGGTTTAAGTCTAGTGACTCCTTAGATTTCTGCAGAAATTCAACAGTTCTACACCATGCTTATTGATTATTTTTATATCATATTTGGTTATGACTTCATCAATTAGTATGTGCTTCATTTAGTTGAGTACTTCATAGGTAAATCTCTTCTGCAAAATGTTTGTGTGTGCACTTATTTTATTGCCTTAGAAGAATGTTGTAGAGCTGCACAAATTTGGGGAAAAAAACCTAATTGCAATGATATGAAATGAAATAATTAAATTAAATTAAAATTACAATAAAAAAAATAATTATAATTTAATTGGTTTAATTAAATTAATTTAATTAATCTGTAAATAAAATGAAATAGAAAATCAATTAAAAAATACATTAAATAAAAAATCTATAAAAAAAAAAAAATTAAATAAAATAAAGGTTTGCAGTAATTATAATAATAATAATAATAATAGTTATATTTTACATTACAGTTGTTAATATTTATTTTTATATGTAACTTAATTTCTTTATTTTCATGTGGTAAACCATTAAGTTTTATTCTGACAGGAATCTACAGAGAGTGCATTAAAAGCTGGTCTCTGGTTGATAAATGCTTCTCATTAGAAGAATGTGGAAAATGTTTGCCTCATGTTGAGTTCACTCCGAAACACAAAGTGCACATATTTATTTAATTAAATCACAATCTTATCATGATATCGGTTTTCTTCAGATGAATTGTTCTATCGTGTAGGTGTGAGGCAGCTCATTATGTTTTGTGAAATGATTTTTTTTGGTTCGAAGCTCCTGCAGCTGATGAGGTTCTGCTAATAATGTCTGATTTACAGTCACATAAAAATCATCCAATTATCATATCTGATCCGGTAGAGCAGCTGAAACTGCTTTCATGTCTCTGATTGAAGACACACGTTATCGTTCCATTAAAGCATCACAAACATCTTCAGCAGTGCACGTGTTCTTCATTGGAGGCTCTTCCTCTCTTTGAAGCCGCTGACCGTTATCCTTGACATCGAGAGCACAACACCCTCTGGGACGGGATGGCAAATTAACTCCTTTAATGATAGGTTCTTTTCCAAGGTTTCACGGGGAATTTCCACTGGATTACATTGTTCCAGATTCCTTTGAACTTGACATTGAACTTAAGCAGACTTTTGGTTTACAGAGCCGTGAAGTTTGCCTGTTCAGATGCTTGTGGAAAAAAAGAACAAAGCCACGATTCATTTCAAACTGTAGTGGATGGAAGATGTTTAGTCAGTGTTTTGAATCGATTCACTGGAACTAACAGTATAATGAACTTTTTATTGTTTTTAAAGATGGTGCAAGTGAATCTTTAAATCAGTGTTTTGAAGCAATTCAGTGGAAAACAATAGTTTGGTGGAACATCTTTAGTCAGGCTCTTTGTTTCTGAGTCATGGTGCAAATCTTTGATTCTTTGTTCTGAATCGATTCACTGATACAAGCAGTTTAATGGAACATTTTAGTCTGTTTATGAGTGATGTGCAAACAAATCTAAGATGTGTGTTTGGGATTGATTCACTGGAAAAGTTTAATAGAACATTTTTAACCTGGCACTATTTTTTGTAATGATGACACAAATGAATCTTTGAATCAGTGTTTGTATTGATTCACTGAAATGAACTGATTTGCTATAATCATTCAAACTTATTAGTTTTTTTGTGCTTTGACTTTTCTAATATTTTACCTGTTTTATATCTGATGTGATTTCAGGTGCCTTTATGATGTCTCTTCTCTCTTTTCAGAGCAATGGATCATTGGTTTGGTGTCAGAATCACAAGCAGTGCTCAAAGGTAAAGCTGTAAAACTCACGAAAACTGTCAAAAACACGTCCAGGTCACAGTTCACCTTAAATCACTTGGAGAAAGGGATGACGAAAGAAAGAGAGAACAGACTGGGAGAGATACGAGATAAAAGAGACACAAAACATGTCTCATTGTATCAGTATAATAAGAAATGAGTGATGCTGTATTTATGTCTTTCTTTACTGCAATGTAAAAAAAATACATAAGTTATACAAAGTAAAGTTAAAGGATTTATGCATCTTATTACTGTAATGCAAGAAAATTGCCACAGTTTATTTAAATAATCATAAAGTTTACAAATTTATAAAAAGTAAAGTATTAATATTGTACATCACATTACTACAGTACAGTACAGTACAGACAAAATTATGATGTTTTATTGAAATATTAGTAAAGTTTAAAAAGGAACAAATACTTCAACCTTAATTTTTTACACTCGCAAACTTCACAAATATTGAAATAAAATATCACATTTTGTCTTGCATTGCAGTAGAGATGCTTTAACCTAACATCTCAATGCTGAAATTGAAAAAAGTGTGATTTTATTTAATATTCGTAAAGTTTACAAGTTGAAGTATTTGTACATCTCATTGCTGCACTGCAAGAAAAATTGTGACTTTTTGTTTAAATCTTTGTAAAGTTTACCATTCTTGAAGAGTAAGGTTAAAGTATTTGTGCATCATGATAGTATTTGTTGTGCTGCCTTTATTTCTGATTTGTGTGTAAATGATGTACTGTAATGCAGTAGGACACACATATTTGATTTTGATGTGAAATAAGACCTGGACATGTTTTGTTAAATTCAGTGCCTCACTCAACATGCTGTTAATATTTGATGGATGCTGCAGCAGCAGTATTGTGTAAATGTGATGCATACTCTCCAGTTTACCATGGTAACAGTAATATTGAGACTCTGTCGGGGTCTGACGGTATAGACGTGTCCGGTGTTGAATCATCACACACTGATGCATGACGCTCGTTCACACAACACTGCTTCTACTGAGAAAGACAGACATGATGAAGACAGAGCAGACGATGAGCAACAGTTGAAAAGAGAGAAAGAAAGGGCTCGGTTTTCTCTTCAAGGCTGTTTTAAAGGTTTGATTGCTTGTGATGAATCCGAGTTTGGTAATATTTGTGTGTTGCATTAATAGTTTAGCAGCTACAAACTCTACCGAAGTTCATTTTGCCACTCTTGTGCGCTTTACATGTTCACACACATTACACGTGTTATACACATCATTACTGCAGTGCAAGAAAAAAATACTAACTTTTTTATTTTAATATTTGTAATGCTTTAAAAGTATTTATGAATCATTATTCAATGCAAGAAAATTGGAGTCTTTTATTTAACAATTTATGTTTCCAAGCTTTAAAAAGTAAGGCAATGTATTTATCTCATTACTGCATTGCAAGGAAATGTTTTGTTTTATTTAAATATTTGTAAAGTGTTAAATGTTCTTAATGTTTACAAAGTAAAAAAAAGTAAACATGTATATATAAGTATTTATATATTTCATTGTTTCAATGCAAAACACAGTGGTATTTTATTTAAATATTTGTAAAGTTGACATGTTTTAAAAAGTATTTGTGAACCATTGCTTTGATGCAAGAAAAGTTCTTTTTTATTCAAGTTTTTAAAAGTTTTTTTTTTTTTTTTTGTGAAGTTTACTTGTTCTAAAAAGTAAAGTATTCACAGCATATATCTCATTACTGCTTTGCAAGAAAAATATTTTTTATTTAAATATAAATAAAAGTTAAAAAAAAATAAGGTTACTTTAATTGCTTATAGTTTAATCATATTTTGTGTTGCATTGATAGTTTATCAACAGCAAACCTAATTAAAGTACATTTTGAGTCTCTCGTACATTTTACATTTTTTGCTAAATTTCAACATAGTTATCTTATTAATAGCCAATTGCTAATTTCTCACCAGTTGCCATGTATTTGAAGTTTTCTATGACATTGTAGTGAAACGCGTCACCCTGGTGTTTAGAATAAGCCGAGTGAAGTTCAGCCAAGAAGAACAACATTAACAAGACAAAACAAAAATTCATTTTGCTTCACAAGTTTTTTTCCCCCGAGTTAATGAGGATGTCAGAGGGCTTCAAAGAGGAGATACACTGTGCTTTAAAAGCAAAGCCGCTTTGTTTTTGTGCTCGAATGCAACAAAAGACCTGCTCTTTTCCTTTCCATGGACTTGGCCAGTCTTGGATCCTGGCAACGGTGCTGTCCCCAGTCATTCATCAAGAGCTGCTGTGTTAAAGAAGGATTTGGCTGTTTGCGTGTCTCAGTGTTGGGCGTTCCCATTACAACTGGCCCTCTTCATCTCTGAGAGTCTGAAAACTCTTGACGCCCGTGAGGAGATCATGCCATGCTTGGACTCGCTGTGTTTCTGTTGCTAGTGATCTGTCAGCTCTGCTTCAGAATCATGTTTTTTGTAATGGTAATTAGTAATGCATATGTTGTCGTTCTCTGGGTGGGACGGGGCCCGTGGAACGAGTTCAGTCTCTGCTAATTTTATGTGTATACATGCGTCAGATGTACGTCTTGGCCTGTTGCATCATGTTTTCAGATGTATAGCTGACTTTATAATGGCACAGAACACGTTTTACAATCGGTCACATAGCTGTTTATGAATGTAAGAAACAAGGTTGCTCGCCCTTTGGAATTTAATTGAGAACGTTTTGAATTCCATTTCTGTTCCTGAATTTGAAGTGATTTAGCAAACAGAACTGCAGTTCTAGTTTTGGGAATGTAAGAACCGAATGGATGGTTGGGAACAGGGTGGATGGACAGATGGATGAAAGATGGATGGACAGTTGGATAGTTGGATGGTTGGATGGGTGGATAGATAGTTGGATAGTTGGGTGAATGTATAGATGGATGGATGGATGGATGGATGGATAGATTGGTGGATAGATGGATGGATAGTTGGACTGTTGGATGAATAGTTGGATGGTTGGTTGGATGGATGGATGGATGGATAGTTAGATGTTTGGATTAATGGATGGATGGTTGGATGGTTGGATGGATGGATAGTTCAGTGGTTCGATGGATGGTTGAATGATAGTTAAATAGTTGGATGGTAGTTAGATGTATGCATGGATGGATGGATGGATGGTAGTTAAATAGTTGGATAAATGCATGGATTATAGATAGATAAATAAATAAATGGATGGATGGATGACTGGATAGTTGTGCAGATGGATAAATGGATGGATGGTAGTTGGATGGATGGTTGGATGGATAGATAGATAGATAAAGGGTTGAACCCTTGACTGTTGCTGTTGTTTCAGAGTACTTGTGATATCTCTGTAGTTAATGTAAAGCTCAAAGTGACCGTTGAGCAAACGTTTCATTGTCAGCATTGATTCGACATCAACATAAGATGAAATATTTTACCTGATCTAACTAAACAGACTGGTCCTTTTCATTTAGCTATTGTTTGGCCACTTTCACATATTTTCTCAGTGTTGTGAAAGCTGCTAATCCTGAAACAGTTAACCCATCTTTCCCTCAGTATGAGCTCACCTCTCCTCTCAGAGATGTTAATGACGTGATTGTAGCTGCAGGTTTGTGTAGTTTGTGTGCTCACACAGCTCTTAATGAAGTGATCTGTTTGTAAAGTCCTCACAACACAAAGCCAGACCCTCGCTGGGCCGCTTCTGTAGGCTTCCCCGCTGTATTGTCCCGTACAGTGTGTGTGTTTTATGTTTGTGAAAAGCTCTGTTTAGCCCGAGCCACCGTAGACGGCAAACAAAAGCAAAGACGGTGAAGTCTCCGACAGCCACCCGTCGCGGTTTCTGTCCACTAGAAAGACTCATCGTGGTGCAGCAAAGGTGGGTTAATTATTTAAACAAAGATAAAGTGACCTCTCAGATCCGTCAGGGCTCTGCAGAAGGACAGTCTTGGCGTCTCTTGCGAAATGTCCAGCGCCCCGTTGTTATGATAATTAACCCCGCGGCCCTGTTGCCGGAGCGAAGGGAGAGGGCATTTGTGAGAATTAGAGCTTCATTAGCATGCCACAGCAGCACCATCACCCTCCATTCACTGCCGCCTCCGCCTTTTGTGCCTCCTTTCTTTATCTTTGGTGTGAGCACTTCTTCTGGAGTGAGAGAAAGCTCGGAGAGTTTGACAACTTCTGGGTGCTTGTTCAAGCGAAAGGGGAAAAAACAAGGAGCTGAAAAGCAGCTCAAGTTGCTCGCAAGGGTCAGGCTTCCAAAAGACCCCCAACGCTTGAATTGATTTGCTTTGCAAATAAGAGTCATGCTCAGAAATAGACTTGCGACAGTTTATAATTCGGCTGCTCTGGTGGTTTTTGCTGGGCTAGTTCATGCAAAAGTGAACGTTTGCTGCAAATGTTTGTTTCTTCATCAGATTTGGGGAAATGTAGCATTGCATCACTTGATCAGCAATGGATCCACTGCAGTGAATGGGTGCCGTCAAATTCTTTTTGTTGCAAAAATAGTCCATAATCCATAATAACTCTTCCTCCAGTGAAAAAAGACCATCTCCTGTTGTCTCTCACATCATAGTTTAGAGCTGTTTTAGCTGATAAACACTGCTTGATCTGTGCAGATTTCTCTCCTGATTTAGACCAGAACACTTCTTCACTGGAGGAAGAGTTATTATGGACTCATGTATTTGAGTTAAAATCATCTTAATGCTGGATTAGTTTGATCTTGTGTCTTCTCCAGATGTTAACTGCTGGACTGGAGTGCTGTGGATTATTGTGATGTTTTTATCAGCTGTTTGGACTCTCATTCTGACGGCACCCATTCACATCCATTGCTAAAACACTGATGCAATGCAACAATTCTACAAATCTGATGAAGAAACAAATTTATCCTAATCTTAGATGGACTGAGGGTGAGTGCATTTTTAGCAAATGTCCATTTTTGGGTGAAGTATTCCTTTTGAAGCACTCATTCGATCGCCAATGTCTCTAAAAACGCCTTTACCTTTACTTGCATTGCTTTTCCAGAAAAGTTTTGCTGTTGCAATGACTGAAGGTTATTTTTTTTGGGTTGGTTGGCTTGATTTGCATGTCTGTGTTTTCTTCTTAAGATCTGAGATTAAGTTTTTGTGGCTCTCAAGAATCATGGGAAAAGACGCTGTGTTTCTGAGACCCCCTCCGTCTCCGGCAGCTTCTTTTCACCGGGCAGAAATTAGTCTGACTTTTGTGGCTTTTCAATGAAGTGCTTTTCCAGGTCAGTTGTTTCACTCACAGTTCAGTTTGGGTTGTGTTTTCAAATGATCTGCATTTTTACGTCTAGGCTGGGGAGTCCAGAAGATTCAGAGCAAATAATATTTTCTGCAAATATTTTAAATTGGATTCTTTTAAAAAGTTATTAATATTTTTTGTGTTTTTGTATTTTTAATATGTCTATAGTTTATTACATTTTATTTATTTTTTATTTTATTACTTCAAATGATTTCCTTTCAGCTAGTTGTCATTTCTAATTTTAGTTTAATTTAAGGTAGAGGGTTTTTTGTATTCTATTTAATTTAAGTAATAAGTAATTAACTTTTTCTCTGATTTTAGTTTGTATAAACAATAATCCTTAATGGAATATTATAGTGAAATATCCCTGCTCTACGAATTAAATGTAAAAGAAATAATGTAATAAATTAAAAAATATATTATATAAATTACATCAAATTATATAAATACAAAATGATATATATTTATATTATGTTATAACATTTAATATTATATAAAATATTCTACTCCATTGTCCTAACATAGTCCATATAACTAATCAACGAATCATATGAGTTGATTCTTTTAATGAATCAGCTCAAAAGAATCATGAATTAGAATTGAACTATTGAATCACTGAATCAGCCAAAGAATGACTTTTTACAGATCTTAGGTTTTTTTGTTGTTGTTTGTTTATTTAGTTGTATTATGAATATACATATATTGTATTTGTTTATCAGATTTATGACCAATGCAGCAAAGCTTAAAGGAATAGTCATTAATTAACCAGAACCAGGTTAATTTGTTATGATTTCTGTCTCTATTTGAGTAAGAAGTGTGCTTGTGGTGCTTGTAGTGTCATTAAACCTGTCTGGTGAAGTGATTCTCACCCAGAAGCACAAGCTGTGGTTTTACTGTCAGTGTTTGGACTTCAAAGCTCCTTTTGGTGAAGACGTAAGACAGAAGAGTTCATAACACCTCGCTCAATGTCAGCGTGAAGGTCATCAGAGGAAACAAACTCTCGTTTTTTCACTAGAATGTTCACTTTTGCGTTATGCTAATGATATTCATTGTATCTTAATATTTATGTATTTTTTCTGAAAGACGATAAATGGCAAAAATACACATAATTTCAGCTATTAGCAATGCACCAATATTTGCAATAATGGTGACTGTATTGTACTGGGATTGATTCTTGCATAAAATATGTCATTTGTGCTCATTCATACTTGGGTAAAAGATTTCAAATTACAAAAACTTACAATTAAAGTACATTATTATAAATACTGTTTTTGTTAATATTTTAAGTTAGATTTTATTATAAATTGATTAGATTATTAATTCGATTAATAAAAAAAAAAAAAAAGAGATTTACTTAAAATAAATATTAAGTGAAATGAAACTAAAAAGAAAATTAAACCTGTAACAACAACAACAACAACAACAACAAAACAAAATGCTACTTGAAATGAAAAACAAACCCAAACAATTGAAAATGAAAATGGAAAATATAAAATGATAGTAACTGATGGGAAGTTGTGTGATTAATGCATTTGAATGAATGAATGAATTAATTAACAGCACTATATATTCATAATTACATAATTTACATCATCAGTGAAGTCTTTGTGAGTAAACCACACACATATTCATCCTGCCCCAGCTTAAATAAACCACCAGTGAGCAGCTTTATTAGCTTCCTGATATCAGCGTCCTGCTGTGTGTGTGTGTGTGTGTGTGTGTCAGTTTATATATATGAGTGTGTGTGTGTGTGTGTCAATATATATTAGTGTGTTTGTGTGTGTGTGTCAGTGTATATATATATATATGTGTGTGTGTGTGTCAGTATGTGTGTGTAGGTGTGTGTGTGTGTGTGTCAGTATATATATGAGTGTGTGTGTGTGTGTGACTCAGCAGGACTCTCTCTGATGGGACACGGCTGTTAGTCTGATGGCTGTGTGTCTGCTCTCTGCTCGTTACTCTTCACGGTGGGTGGCAGAGTGGCGGAGGACACACACACACACACACGGATCCAGACACTCACACACTTACACTTCACTGTGCTGCTGAAAGAGAGAGAGAGGACAGCTGTATTTTTATCAGTTAAATAACGTCTTCAGACGTGTTTGTTCAGTAAATGTTGTGTTGAGATTTCATTTGATGATGATGACATCAGTGCTGAAGAAATGACAATACAACGCAATGCTTTATATAATCAACCAATAAAGTACACAGTTCATTTTATTTAATACTTTTATTCATCAAGGCTGCACAAAACTGATCAAAAGTGACTGTACAGACATTTCTAATGTTTCAGAAGATTTCTATTTCAATTAAATGCTGTTCTTCTGAACGTTCTATTCATCTGTGAATCCTAAAATATAAAATGTATCACAGTTTCCACAGAAATACTGAGCAGCACAACTGTTTTCAACTCTGATAATAACCAGAAATCTTTCTTAAGCAAATCAGCATATATTATGATTTCTGAAGGATCATGTGTGTGTTTCTCTCTCTGTGTGTGTGTTTCTTCAGCGTCTCTGCAGATAAACAGCGGTTTGATGTTGTTCTTCACAGCTGTCATGATAGCAGCTTGTGTTTTTAATTTTCTCTCAGTCTTGAGGGATTTTCTCAATCCTCTGGCGTTGGGCCTGTTCTCTTATCAGTCTTTAATAACTTCTCCTTCACGTCTGTCCTGTAAGTGTTGAGTTCATCTCACATCAGACGAGACTGGAGTCAGTCCGGAGGAGACTCTGAAGATTATGAATCATTACTGAACACTTCATTAGTTCTGCTAATCTGATGAACAAACTACACTCTAAAACTACAAGTTTTTGAACAGTAAGTTTTTTAATGTTTTTTTTTTTTTAAGAAGTCTCTTCTTCTCACCAAGCCTTTATTTATTTGATGATAATAATACAGCAAATTCAAATATTTTGAAATATTTTTACTATTTAAAATAACTTTTTTCTATTTGAATATATTTTAAAATGTAATTTATTTCTATACATTATCCCTTATATAATCATAATATGTATAAGATTGGTATTTTACAGTTTGTGTGTATAATGTATGACATTTAAAAAATGCTGTTAAGCATTTTTAGGACCATATTTGAATATTTAATTTGATTAATGCTGTCAAACGAATAATCGTGATTAATCACATCCAAAATAAAAGTTTCTGTTTACATACTATATTTGTGTGCTGTGTTTATTTATTATGTATATATAAATACAAACACATACATTATATATTTTGAAAATATTTACATGTATGTCAATATTTATCTTTGTATAATTTATAACATTTTTCTGAAATATACAGCACTAAATTTATATATTTTTTATCAACCATATTTTTCCATATATATAGTTTTTTGTTAGTTTTTTTTTTTTTTTTTTGTGGAAATTGAAGCATTTTTGTGGTTCTTTGAATATAAAGTTAAAAATAGCAGCAATTATTTGAATATTGAAATATTTGAATACATGTAAATAGTATTTTTCCATTTGAATTAAATATGTATTAAAATCTATTTTTGAAGAAACGGATATTATAGTTTGTTGATGGCTCTGTGTTGTTGTTTAAAGACAGACAGGAGGATCGGTTTAGCATCATGCAGTATTAAAGCACGCCGCAGACAAAGCACTCATTAATAACTCAGAGGCATGTATAATTCACGCTCGCTCTCTCTCTTTTGTTGTGTCTTCTCTCGCGGCGATCAGATCAATAATTAAAATGATATTTCACAGAGTGTGTGTTTGATATGTGTGTTTGTCGTGGGTTTTCTGAGCACCGATGTTATGCTTTGTTTTCTAATGTTTTCCAGAGACATTCGCTATAAATGCTTTAAAGGAGGAGTTTATGCTGATGATTTCTCTAGAACATAGAAATATTGTTTAAATAGGTGAAACAGATATATATATATGTATAGTGCTGTCCAGCTTACATTGTTTCTGATCAGCTGTAATGAGCATTAGAGTCTTGTCTAGAGGTCCTGGAAACCTCACTGAAGTCGTATACCTTTAGAATGAGTTTGTTCAGCCGCTGAAGTCAGAATAACTGGTTTCTGGAAGGCGTCTGGTGTTTTTCTGACAGTGTTGTGATGAATGAAAGCTCTCTGTTCAGTAGAGAGTGTGTTGTGTTCATTCATTGATGTAGTCTGAGTCTCACGCTTCATTAACAGCAACGTTTTCCAGCCGCTTTTCTCTGTAGTTTGTGTTTGCTCAGGTTTATTTTTCCACGTTAGTTTTGTGTGATCTTGTCGTTGGCTGCGAGCTGCTTCAGTCTCTCTGTGTTTTTGTGAAATCGTGTTGTTGCTCAGATGCTTTTTTTCCATTTAATGAAGGTAAATGAAATGCCTGCAATCTGTTTCTGTTTAGCCGAGCAGAAGAAGTCCAACAGAAGACACATAGCAACAGAGACTCACACACTCACACACACACACCAAACAAAGTGCTTGATTCCTCACACGCCGGGCCAGTGGAGCTCAGTCCAATATTCATGTTTCTTTGAGTGTGAAATGAAGAAACACAGGCTTAATTTGTTCATTACACTTCTTGACTCGAGTAAGAGCATTAAAACCCAACACTTTACACACTTTCACACGAGGAACCACAAACAGAAAATCAGCCAATAAAAGACTACTTGAAGTTTAATATAGACATTAGTGGTCATATAGACATCTCACTCATACTGTATAATACACTGAAATAATATTTCATATTTTTATTTAATGTTTTTAATTACACACACACGTGTACATAGACACAAAAGTATATATATTTTGTGTTTTCTATAATTGTTACTGTTTAAAATGTTTACTTCTTCATAGCTGCTGTTCTGTTGTTTTTATATGTGTATATATTATTTGGCCAAAGATTTTGTGATCACACATAATAATATCACATCATAATAATAATAATTATTGTGTTGTGCCGCATCATACCACTATCACAAGGATATCGCCATGTTGTAAACCGATATTTCCAACTGACACGCTACCACAAAAGATAGAAATAACCCACTTAGAAACATTTTATGTTCCTGAAAATACTAGTGGCCTAAGACTTTGTAAATTAAAGAATATAATAATAATAATGAGGATGATGATGATGATGATGGTAATAATTTTAAAGACTTAATAATAACAACAAATAATATTATAGTCATATTGATGTGTATTTTTATGTAATTATTATAATTAAAATATTGTAATATTTCACTGCAAAATAAAGTAATAATTAGGGATGTGCGATATTGGATTTTTGTCGATATCCGATAGGCCGATATTTTTCAACTCTTTTTGGCCGATACCGATATATCTCCTTTAATTTGAAAGCACCAAGTCTGAGATTTTATAGACCAAATATTTTTTTGTTAGTTTTTAACAATAATTTATTTGTTAGAATCAAATAAACAATAATGAAGGTTTTTTGACAGTACTTTCAAGCTTTGAAAATAACTATAAATAAAAACTATGAAAATCTTTTAGAGCTTATGCTTTGTTTAAAAAAATAAAATATATAATGCATTAATGAATAAATCAGTATATATAAAATGATTTAATTTACAAGTGTCATGTTTGTGATTGTAAGGCGTAGCTTCTGAGCTTTAAATCAACGTGCTTTCACAGATATTTATCAGCATCATTTTTCATATCAGGCCGATGCCGATATTTACATTTACAGCCAATATCGGCCGATTCTGATATCAGTCTGATAATATTGTGCATACCCAGTAATAATAATCATAATTTTGGAGGAAAACACATGTATGTGTTTAATTGAGTTGTCATTCAAAATTGCATCGAGCAGTAGTTATTGTGGTTTTATTGTGATTAATGTTCTTGTGATCACAGACAGATTGATGGGAACTGTTTCCTGATCCTCACACTTCATTAAACAGCACATAAACTCAGAATAACGAGCTCATTAAGGCTCATAAACGGCTCTGCTCTGACTCGCTCTTAATACTGTGTTTGCTGATGAATGCTTGATTCTGATTGGTTTGATGAACATTCAAAGTAATTTAGCTCCGCCCACTTTCCCCTTTCATTTCAGTGTTTTATTTTAATTAGTTTTTATTTTTATTTATTTATTTAATTTAATTTGAAATTTTAACCATAAGTGTTTTTCATGTTATTTTTTTAATTGCACATTTGTATTATCATTATTTTTTTTATTATTACTTTTATTTGATAATTTTTTATAATTTAATTATTTGTTTAATTTTAAATTTTTCAAAGCAATTTTATTTTGATTAATTTAGAAAATAATATTTAAAATGTATTAATTCCTTAATAGTAAGTCTTTTATTTTTATTTGTCTTTATTTTAACGTTATTTATTTTATTTTTACATGTTTAACCATGTCATTAATAGTAAGTGCTTTTATGGATTTATTTGTCTAATATTCTAAGTTAGTTTAAATTGAAATGTGTATGATTTAATGCATTCGTTTCATCAGTGATTGGTCACGTATTGTGTGTGTGACTGATGTGTGAGTGGATTGGATCTGAAGCGCTCTCGCTGTCTTTGGTTTGGCTCTGTTCGTGTGGTTTGGGTCGAGCTCAGCTCTTCGGTGATGGACGTCTCTCTCCAGAAGCGTGTATGTGAGGAGTGATCTGACTCTGCTCTGGATTGATGAATATATTGGGTTTCAGTATCATTCACTCACTCTTCTGTGGTTGAGACACAAACGAGAGAAGTTTTTGCTGTCAAACACCATACAAAGCAGCATTACAACAGTCTGTACATTTCTAAAGAGTAGATGATGAAGAGAGCTGAGGTCTAGATCAGCTGTCTGGGTTTGTTCTGTGTTTAATAAGACTGAAACATGTGGAGAAAGAGTTTCAGAAGTTCGAGCTATATCTGTCCATTTTATTTCTTTCTTTATTTATGTAGTCAGCCAAACTCCTTTGACCTGCAATATGAACGTAATGTATATGAGCAATATTTACTCGATAATTAAACAGCACATTCACATGTGGGTTAATAGTCATAGGACATGTGGGTAAACAAATACAATATTTCATCTTTAGTAAGTGCTTCATTTCGATTGCTTTGTTTGAGTTATTTGTTTGATTTTATAATGTAATTAATTAGTAAGTGTTTTATGTTTGTTATTTTAATTAAAAAAATTATGAATTAGTAATTATTTAATTTTACATTTTATCATTTAATTAATTTACAGTAAGTGTTTTTATTGGTTTTATTTTTAACTTATTTTATTTGACATTTTATGATTTAATTCATAGCAAGTGCTTTTTTATTTAATGTTAATTTTTATTGCTTTAAACTTTATTTAATTTTAATGCTGCATTTACTTTACTATACTATAATTAATTTATAGTAAATGTTTTTATTGTTTTTATTTTAAAATAATTTATTTCAATTTTACATTTATCATTGAATTTATGGTAATTATTTTATATATTTTTAAAAATATTTATTTTACATTTTTATGATATCATTAATTATAAGTGAGTGTTTTATTTTGATTGCTTTTATTTTTGAATTATTAGTTAATTTTTTTTTTTTAAATGAATTCACCATTACTAAGTGGTTTATTTAAATTTTTTATAATTATAGTTTTTTATTATTATTTAATTCTTTGTGATAAATCCCCTGTATAGCTCCAAGTTTGGAAAACCCTAAAGAGCTTTTTCACACTTTAGAGTTTGTTGACCTCAGGCCTTCATTTCTGTGTTTTTGGATGAGCTGACGCCCTTCTCTCTTCTTCTCTCTTCTCTCATCAGTGTCTGGAGCCCTGCCGGGCCTCATGGGACCTGAAGGAGAACCAGTGTCAGGACTTGTGTGAGGTATGAAGCTGTGAGAGGTGGAGACAGATGTGTCCCGTCAGAGCTGTGATCACCGTCTGGTTTTCTCCTGATTTCAGACTCAGTTCCCGAAGAAGCACTATGAGTGTCTGACGAGCTGTGAGTTCCTGCGCTCTGCTCAGACGCTGAAGCCGGGCGAATGTCCCGCTCCGGAGCGGGCGAGCGGATTCGCCGCAGCGTGTGTGGAGAGCTGCGAGACTGACGCTGAGTGTACATCACTGAAGAAGTGCTGCTCGAACGGATGCGGACACACCTGCCAGGTGCCCAAGAACCCTTATAAAGGTACAGACCCATCACAAAACACAGCATAAACCATCACCCTCATGTCGTTCATATCTCTGTGCCTTTGTTTGTTCCTCTGGAAAATATCTGTTTTTGTGTCCTCACAATGAAGGTCTAACGTTGTTGTTTTGGACCCCATTGACCTTTATTGTGTGGACAATGATGGAAACAAAATAAATTTAAGTTGAAGCAAAGTTAAATTAAACCTAAATAACAATACTAAGAAAGTAAACAAAAAATAAATTGAAAACTAAAAATATAAAACATAATACAAATGATAATTGTGTAAAAATAACTAAAGAAAATAGTAATATAAAAAATGAACAATACATTTTTTTTAAATTTATCAATAATGAGAGGAAAACCAAAAAAATAAAATAACAGCTAATTTAATATCAACAAATAATACTATATAATACTAAAAAGACACTTTGGATAAAGGGATCTGCCAAATGCATAAATGTAATGTAATTCAAAACATTAATAATAACCTTTTTTATTTGGATAATCAAAATAAAATGTAAAAAAAAAAGTCTTTTTTTTTTTAGTTCATGCACTGAAGTAATTACAACTGATAAATCCCAAAAATTAAAAGAAATATATGATGTATAGAATGTAGAAAAAAATAAAAACTGTAAATACAAAAAGCTAAATATGCATTGCAAAAGACACAACAAAAGTATTTATGCTTGAACTAATATAATAAAGTAACTAAATAAATAAAATAACTAAATATAATAGGAACATTACAAATCTTTAAATATAAAACAAATATACACAAGTACTAAAAGTGTAGTTATACTTAAAGTGAAAACTTTTTATTGCGTGTCTAAAGTTTAACTGTAGTAGTATGTAAGTAACACTACAGTAACACAGAAGCGTGGAGTGAAGGAGGCTGTTGATGTCAGATTTACTGCTTCCTCTGGTTTGCCTTTCATTGAGATCCAAAGGCAATCAGAGAGAGTCATCGCTGGTGTCAGGAGCCGAATAGTTTCTCTCTGTTAGAAGATGATGATGATGATCAGCGATGCTGGAAACCATTAACATCTCTGCTCCGTCGATGACTCTCAGATGTTCTGCAGGTGCTTTCTCCTTGACCCAGAGTCCAAGACTCATTCAGCTTACAATATCAGGAGCTTTACTTATAATGCATTATGAAGTATGCGTAATGTACTTTGTATATTTTCACAACTAATTGTTACCAAAGTTAAGATGCATTATAATAATTAAAGGTTTGTTTGATGTTTGTTTTAATGCAGTTTACTTTCTAAATGTGTTTCAAGAGTTCGCGCTTCCTCATAATCAAAAGGGGTAAGGTTTAGCAGGTTTGGCGTGCTGTCCGGGGGGGCGAGC
>JAUCMR010000045.1:474505-489569 GCA_032357425.1 Enteromius argenteus | reverse complement strand
TGATGCTGAAAATACAGCTGAACATCACAGAAATACATTACACTTTAACACAGATTCACACAGAAAACAGCTGTTTTGAATTTTAATATAATTTTATCATTTTCACTGCATTTTTCATCAAATAAATGCAACCTTGTTGAACATAAGTGACAAAACCATTACACAAAACACTGAAAATTCTGCTTTAATAACAGAATAAATTAGTTTAACACATATTCTAATAGAAACAACGGTTTAAATTGCAATAATAAGTAAGCCTTGCAGAGCAAAAAAGGGGAAAAATAGTAGTGTGTATATATTTTACTGAGTTTAGAGTGGTTAGATGGATATGGCTGCAGGACACTTCACAGAAGGTGTAGAAATCCTGGTCTCCTCCCTCTGGCTCCAGTACTTCAGAGATGATCACAGATTCAGTGTTTTATGGCGACGCGCTCCAGCAGGGACGGATGGAGCAGATCAAGGCTGTAGGTCCGAGGAGAAACCAGACAAAGCCACACAAAGACTCCTCATCTTCAGCCCACGGCGTCTGATCCTTTCAGATAGAAACTCTGCTGACATTTCATGTAATCTCAAGGCTAAATATTTCTGTCATAAAGACAGGTGTAAGTGACTGATGCACTGATGTAGATGTTGGCGATTGCAGATAAAAGAGCTCATTTGAAACCTGAAAGTCCATTACATCAGTTTTTCATCCCTTTTCTTTTCATCTTTGGAGTAAAACTGTGTAGTAATGAACTGATCCTGAATTTAGATCTAATATTCACGAGTTCACGCTTCCTCATTAATGAAATAATAAGCGTGTTTGGCGTGCTGTCCAGGGGCGAGCCGGGAGCCCGGGACCGGCTCGAACCCTGCGTGCCCCCCGTAGGAAGGCGCGAGGACGAGGCGGAGAAGGGTAGGAGGAGGGATGCTAAGAACGAGATGCGGAAAGGAAGGAGGATTCACAGATATAGAAATAGAAATGTGTCCTTGATGAATAAAAGGATTAATTTCTTTCATGAAAGCAGCTGAGCCTGCTGTCTGTGTAATATTTTGGACAAACAGAGTAAGGTTTCATTTGTTGCCATTAGTTTTTATTACAAATATAATCTTAGTAGTGTTAGTAGCTTATGTTTTGTTTCATGTCTTGGATTTAGTGCATTACCACAAAGATCTGTTTATTCAAAGAGAAAATCCTGACAGATTGTTGATTCAGAGAGAAAAACAATCCTAAATCAGCATATGATTCTCTCAGGTGCCTTCAGTTCCATTAGTGTTTCGTAAATGAGTTTGGAGACTTATTATGACACAGACTTCTGCATATTTGATCACATGATGATTGTTTTTATGAAGATGTTGGTCCATTATGGCCATTTTTAGGAATATGCAAAACTGTCATGTCCAGAAAAACTGTGTAATTAGTCTGATTTTAGGATCAACATTTGATGAAGATTTATCATGCATTGTTTCCAATAACATTGTGGGAAAATTGTGGAAAGATATCAGAATGTTCAGTTTTCTAGACAAGTAAAAATAAATTAATAAAAGTAAGAAAAGTATTTTTTTATCTTTCTTTATCTTCTCATCTGAACTTCTCTCTTGTCTCTCGTAGCAAAAGGTGTTAATATTTGTTAATATTTTAAATGAGATTTTATTTCTATTACATATTTAATTTTTTTTTTTAAATAAATGTTTTTAATTAGAAACTAAATAGAATTTTATTTATTGTTTTAGTTTCTTTAGATGTAGTTATTTGAGTATTACAGTGAGTAAAACTAAATATAAATAAAATGCTTAAGATGAAAACATTTTTTTTTATATTTTACTTAATGTTTATTTTATTCAAAGTTTTTTATTGTTATTTTTATAGTGTATAGTGAATATGCAGTGTGCATTTAGCAGTTTATAGTGTACATATTATATCTATAGTTTTAATTTGTATTTTTAATTTTGTTTAATGAATTATTACACTTAATGAATATTTTTAACATTATTTTTATTTATTTATTAGATTTTTTTAAAATTATTTAAGCATTTCAAGGTTAAACTAAACTTATATTTTATAGATTTTTTATAATGGTGAATATAGTGTAAATGATTAATCTGCACTTCTCCGTGCCTCTCACTGAAGAAAAGTCTCTGATAGATTCAGTGTTGAGAATCAAGCAGCTCGAGCCGTGTTTAGCGTGTGATGAATGCTGCTTTCCTCACGGCATTTTGCCATAAAATAAACAGATGACATCAGAATCCATCTCATTAGACATCAGATGTTAAAGAGCTCGTTTAGCTGCCTCGCCGTCAGAGATAAGCAGCACTTCTGGAGGTGTAGAACAGCCCAGTCTTTGTGGTAATGGCTGCATGGCTCATTGAAGGACTCCAGTGTTTATTGCTCAGGAATAAATTGCCCAGTTGAAAGTCCTACATCACCGACGAGGACTTCAATTAACCTTTATCAAGCGCTGGCCTGGAGTCAGGAGATATATATGCATCGCAGGTGAAGGTCAGCCGAAGCACTTTTTATTTGTGCACGGCGCTGGAATTAATAATGCAGCGTCTTCAGAGATGCTCGAGCATGATGGATGAAGCTCATCAATAAATAACACGCAGAAATCAAGCCCTGCACTTTAGTTTTTTTCCCAGGTGAAAATACTGGAGCTAAAGGAAGACTAAACGCATTAACAGGTGTTTAGTGTCGTACTCCACCAAACATCTCCTCAACATATGACAGATGATAGTGTTGATCCTCGAGGGTGAGGGATTTCAGACCCAGATGTGATGAGAAACGTGATGAGGACCAGTGGAAGACAGTTACAGAGTTCATGTTAACTATAACAAATTTCCATGTTTTTGAAGAAATACCTGTAATCATTTTGATTGCAGAAGCTAGTGCAGCAAAGTATGATTTTTGTGAATTTCCAAGTACATGAAATACAGTATATGATAGCATGTGACATGAAATTACATAAAACATGAAAAAAAGTTCCAAAAGGGTTTTCTGACAATCAAGACACAATCAATATTATATTATTATTATTATACTCTTGTATTTTCTGTATAATTATTTACTTTTGTTTTTGTATTTTCTGTTTTAATTTTAATTTTAGTTAAAGTAAGCATTTAGTTTTGTTTTGTTTTTTAGTGTCTATATAGTTTTTATGTAATTTCCAATTTTGGTTTTAGTAATTTATGTACTTTAAGTTCAATTTAATGAAAGTGTGAAATGTTTTCTGGAGAACTGTAATAAAATGTAAACAATAAAAAAATAGAATTCTGTTTAATTTAAGGTTTTTTTTAGGCATATTTGTTTATTTTATAAAATATATAAATCATATAATATAATATACATTTTGTTATTTTTATTTTTATTTTCATTTTAGTTTGTTAAAATAAACTAGAGAGTAAATTTTGCCTTGTCATGTGTGTCTAATACGTAGTTTGTATTTATTTTGAATTTATTTTATTTTTGGTTAAGTATACTTCAAGATAAAGTTTACATATATATACATTTTTTCAGTTAACAAATAGACACACACATTTATGTATTGTTTGTTTGTTTTGTTTTAGTTCAGTAGCAAAGTGTTAATATAATCCAGATAACTCTCTGATGTGTAACACATGTTCTCTGCAGTGTTTCTGATCTCTCAGCTGTCTCTGTGTTTCAGGTTTCCTCAGCACTGGTGATCAAGCAGCTAAAGGGAATTACGGTCTGCTGGATCAGATCCAGGCTCTGCGCTGGGTGAAGGAGAACATTCAGGCCTTTAACGGCGATCCGGAGCGAGTGACCATCTTCGGCTCCGGGGCCGGAGCCTCCTGCGTCAGTCTGCTGACCCTCTCACACTACTCTGAAGGTCTGCTGGAGATCTCAAGATGAAGTGCATGACAATATAGGACCTCATGATTAATCAAAACACTGAAATCAGGCTTTATGATTTGCACAGTAAATGCTTCTCTGCACAAACTTCTCAAAACAAACTTTGGTCGTTTATAACATGTGTTTGGGAACCCAACAAACGCAAACCATCTTCCTAAACTTGTAATGAGAAGTGCTGATCAACAAAAGAGAAGCTTTAATGGCTCCCTGTGGTTTTTCATTTCATTTTTTTTAAAGTGCCTTGCAAATGAAAAATACAGAAAGCCATTTATCTTAAGGAGACAATACACATGAGAAGTGCTATTAATATCAAATTTCAAGTATTGAATAGTACCAGAATAGGAGGGTCTTCCATCAAAATAAATGTTTGATGGTTTAAAAACATTGAAGAAAAATGAAGAAATTAGGACAACCATAAATATTGTAATAGTGTTGTAGTTTTACAGTATGTATGTATGTACGTATGTAAAATAAAGTCATTATTATTCTAGAATTTATTAAATACTTAATTTCAGTGACATTTTGCAATAGTAATAATACATTATTAGCATCATACAATTATTAGCATATTACTATAATTATTATTATTATTTTTGTAATCATATAGATATATAATCACAAAATTATTAATATTATAATATATATATATATATATATATAAACACGAAAACATGAAAAGTGAATCACAATCACATTTTTTTCTAGAAAAAGTAATAATTTTACAGTTAATATTTCTTACTGTTTTTTGTTGTTTTTTAGGTTATTCATTATTTTGTTCATCTTTTTTATTTTAATAGTAATAATTAGTATTATTAATACGTAAATTAATAATAATAATAAAATAATAATTATTATTATTTTGTAGCCATATTTATATATTATATATTTATAATTGACATAGAATAACATGCACAACAAATCTGTTTTTTTTTGTTTTGTTTTTTTGCAATTACAATTTTTATCAGAAAAATACTTGATTTATAGTTTAAAATGATAAGTATTATTTCTTATTTTTAAAATGATAAGTATTATTTCTTATTTGTTCTTATTTTTTAGTTTAATTGTTAATTTATATTTTTTTATTAATATTGATATACTATTACCTTATAACTCACATAGAAACAGAATAGCATTGCTAACCTGTATTTTTTATTTTTTTTAGTCACAACTGCAATTTTTTATCATAATAGATTTTCCCCAGTTCTAATGAATAATCATGATATTTTTGTGCCAGATCTGTTTCAGAAAGCGATCATCCAGAGCGGGACGGCTCTCTCCAGCTGGGCCGTCAACTACCAGCCGGCCAAATACACACGCATGCTGGCCGAGAAGGTGGGCTGCAACGAAGACGACACGGTGGAGCTGATCGAGTGCCTCCAAAACAAGAACTACAAGGAGCTTATCGAGCAGAACATCACCCCTGCCAAATACCACATCGCCTTCGGACCCGTGATCGACGGAGATGTCATTCCAGATGACCCACAGATTCTCATGGAGCAGGGAGAGTTCCTCAACTATGATATCATGCTAGGAGTAAACCAGGGAGAAGGCTACAAGTTCGTAGATGGTATTTTAGACAGCGAGGATAGAGTAACAAGCAACGACTTTGAGTTTGCCATATCAGAATTTGTTGACCACTTGTATGGCTATCCAGAAGGTAAGGACACCCTGCGGGAAACCATAAAGTTCATGTACACGGACTGGGCCGATAGGGAAAACCCGGAAATGCGACGGAAAACACTGGTTGCACTTTTTACGGATCACCAGTGGGTGGCGCCAGCCGTTGCGACAGCAGACCTGCATGCGCAATACGGATCGCCCACGTACTTTTACGCCTTTTATCACCACTGTCAGAGCGACATGAAGCCCGCCTGGGCCGATTCGGCACACGGAGATGAGCTTCCGTATGTTTTCGGTATTCCCATGATTGGCCCCACGGATCTCTTCAACTGCAATTTCTCTAAGAACGATATTATGTTGAGCGCCGTGGTCATGACGTATTGGACAAATTTCGCCAAAACTGGGTAAGTAGGACACACATGTTTACATGAATAATAAAAGCTGGCAAAATGCACTAAACATTAATTGATGCGTTTCACTATTATTTTGTTACTAGGGTGTTGCTAGGCAGTTGCTAAGGTATTTTGAGTGGTTGCTGCAATGTTGCTATGTGTGGTTTGTAGGGCTTTGCAAGTCAATCCAACGTAACATCACTAATTGAACTTTTAGTTGCTGCTTTGAGATATTTTTGTTGCTAACATATTCTGAATGGTTGCCAGAGTGTTGCTATGCAGTTGCGAAGGCATTGCTAGGCAGTTGCTAAGGTATTCTGGGTGGTTGTTGGAATGTTGCTATGTGCAGTTGCTAGGGCTTTGCTAGTTAAGCAAACATAACATCACTAACTGACCTTTTAATTGCTGCTTTAAGATATTTTTGCTAGCTAGTTGCTTGGGTATTCTGAATGGTTGCTATAGTGTTGCTATGCAGTTGTTAGGGCGTTGCTAGACAGTCAAAAGTATCATCACTTATTGACACTTTAATTTCTCCTTTTAGGTATTTTTGTTGCTAAGATGTTGTTAAGAAGGTTGCAAGGGTTTTTCTGAGCGGTTGCTAGAGTGTTGCTAGGCATTCAAACATAACATCATTAATTGACCCTTTAATTGCTGCTTCCAGCTATGTTTTTGTTGTTAGGGTGTTGTTAGGCAGTTGCTAGGACAGTCTGGGTGGTTGCTAGAGTGTTGCTAGCTATGCAGTTGCTAGGGCGTTGTTAGGCAGTGAAAAGTAAATTTACCCTTTAATTTGCTGCTTTCAACTTTTTGGTTGTTAGGATTATTATTAGGGTAATCTGGGTAGTTGCTAGTATGTTGCTAGGCACTCGAAAGTAAAATCACTAATTGATCTTTTAATTGCTGTTTTGTCATTTTTAGCTGCTAGTGTGTTGCTAGTCGGTGTTCTGGGTGGTTGCTAGAGTGTTTCAATGCAGTTCCTAGGCCTTGCTAGGCAATCAAATACTTTGCCACTAATTGACCCTCCATTTGCTGGTTTCAGTTATTTTTTTTATTGTTAGGGTATTTTGGATGGTTGCTAGAGTGTTGCCATGCAGTGGCAAGTGTGCTAAGCAGTTGATCTTAACTACACAAACAAAATTTTAATTCCTGCCTTCAGCTATTTTTAGTTCTGAATCTGATCAGATCGACATTTCAGTATTTCACAAGAATAAATTTAGAAATGCAAATTAAAGCATCAACAGTTGTACAGATGTTACTAATTTAACACATTTTGTTTTACTGCACAGAGACCCGAATCAGCCAGTTCCCCAAGACACAAAATTCATCCACACTAAACCGAACCGCTTTGAGGAGGTGGCCTGGTCTAAGTATAACCCTAAAGACCAGCTGTACCTGCACATCGGCCTGAAGCCTCGAGTCCGTGACCACTACAGAGCCACCAAGATCGCCTTCTGGCTGGAGTTAGTGCCGCATTTACACAACATCAACGAACTCTTCCAGTACGTTTCATCGACGACCAAAATCCCACCACAAGACACGACACCATTCTCCTACACCAAACGCCTGTCCAACAAACTCTGGCCGTCGACCACCCGCCATCCGCCCGCTCCTCCGGCCAACACCAAACAGATGTCGGATCAGCAGAAGACATCAGAGCACGCCGACGGAACAGTTATCATAGAAGCGCGAGATTATTCGACCGAGCTGAGCGTTACGATCGCCGTCGGTGCATCTCTGCTCTTCTTAAACATCCTAGCGTTCGCGGCACTCTACTACAAGAAAGACAAGCACCGACTAGAGTCGAGTCGCAGACACAGTCCGCCAAGAAATCTCGTGAACGACATTCCCCGTGTGCCGAGCGAAGAATTGATGTCCCTGCAGATGAAGCAGCTCGACCACGATCACGATTGTGATTCACTGCAAGGCCATGACATGATTCGGCTGACCTGTCCTCCGGATTATGCGCTAACCTTGCGCCGTTCGCCTGACGATGTGCCGCTGATGACAACAAACACCATCTCTATGATTCCGACCTCTTTCGCCAGCATGCAACCGTATCACAACCCGTTCAATGCATTCGGGAACAGCACTCCGAGCAGCACAGGCCTCCCGCATGGACACTCCACGACGCGAGTATAACTCGCTGCAGGTCGACGAACTACTTAGATGTGCACCCGGGTGCTCGAACACAAACACTGAGGGTGTTATTTTGTTACAGACTCTTTTATGAACAAGTAACGTTACACTTATTAACCTGTATAATGTGATCAGTGAATGTAATCATTTTCGCATTCATGGTACAGCGACTGGAGCTTTCAAAAAAGATGATTACGTAAATGAAGAAGTATTATTTGCATCCTGATTTCCTGGTTAATGTGTGAGATGATTAATTACTGAACACTTGCACTGCAGCACAAGGCCATGCTTTCTGATATATAGATAGATAGATAGATAGTTTTCCTAGACATCAGCTAGAGTGTTTTAGATGGTTGATAAAATGTTTCTATGCAGTTTTTAGGTGTTGCTAGATGTTCTAGGTTGCTATGCAGTTGCTAGGGTATTCTAGGTGTTTGCTAGAGTGTTGCAAGGTGGTCAAAATTTACATCACTAATTGACCCTTTAATTGCTGCTTTCAACCATTTTTTTATTGCTAGGGTTTTGCTAGGTAGTTGTTAGGGTTCTGGGTGGTTGATACAGTACTGCTATGCTGTTGCTAGGGCGTTGCTAAGCAATCAGAAGTAACATCACATTTTCTTTGCAATAGCTAGGGTGTTTTAGGTGGTCGCTAGAGTGTTTACCATGCAGTTGCTAGGCTATTTTAGGTGGTTGCTATAGTGTTGCAAAGTAACATCACTAGATTACCCTTTAATTGCTGTTTTCAAATATTTTTATTGCTAAAGTGTTGTTAGGCAGTTGTTAGGGTATTCTGGGTGGTTGCTAGAGTGTTTCTATGTAGTTGCAAAGATGTTCCTGCAGTCAAAAGTGACATCACATTTTCTTGGTAGTAGCTAGGGTGTTTTAGGTGGTTGCTAGAGTGTTGCTATGCAGTTGCTAGGATGTTCTAAGTTACTATGTAGTTGCTAGGGTGTTGCTTGGAATTTGGTAGGATGTTCTAGGTTGTTGCTATGCAGTTGCTAGGGCATTGCTAGGGTTTTCCTTGGCAATTACTTGGGTGTTTTAGGTGGTTGTTAGAGTGTTGCTAGGCAGTTGCAAGGGTATCTATCTATCTATCTATCTATCTATCTATCTATCTATCTGTCATGCACAGCAGTGCTTTATGGCAGTTCATCGAGTCTATTTCGCAGCCATAACCAGCAGTAGCACTGACCACTGTGGCTGACTTGAAAGGGTTTCTGAAAACATTTCATCTCTGTGCCAAATTAAACTTTAAATAATCATATCCCCAGTGTCTTTCTAAATGCAAATCAAATATTTCTTGAATATGCTTAGTAATTTCAAGAATTCAAGAAAAAACATGTGCCACAGAAGCGTCAGAAGTTCTTACATGTTAAACACGAGATCAGGTTGCAGGGTGAAACTCTTGTGCCATCTGAGAGGATCTTATGTCAGACCTTAAAGGTGCTGAAAGTGATTTCAGCCGTTCTGCACATTTATTTAAACCTTTAAACCCCGCCCTCCAAAGATATGATTGACAGAGTGGTAGAGTGTTTCTGATTGGCTACTCTTTTCTGTTGTTTTTGCGCAGTCCAGTTCTATGATTTCTCACAGCACTTGTGATATCTGTCAGGTTGTAGTGAGATTTTATATGCATTATTCTGTTGAAAACATTGCTTGCAGCACCTTTAAGAGCAGTGTGGTATCAGAGTGCCGATGGCCTTTATCTGACAGTAATCTTTCTCTCAGCCTGAATAGTGTTATTTTAGTGTATATAGCATATAGAATAAATTGAAAAAAGATCATCTGCAGCTTGTAGCATTGCTTTCAATGAAACTGTCTTTTCGGGACTTTTTTCATTTGCTCGTGTACAGTTCTGAATGTACATTTGCCATCTTTATCCCTTCATGTATGACCATTTCAAAACATCATTTATGTGATGGTGGATTGTCTAGTCCTCATTTCAATCAATTATTGCATCACATATATATAGTTTCCTTCTGCTTTAAACCTCATTAAATGGAACATGCTCTCCCAATGGTCAGTCACACAGATAGTCCCGCCCCCCAAAATCATGTCATTGGCTGAGTCAAAAGTTGGCATGTCAGGCCACCTATAAATGAAATACATTGATATTAAAATGGTTTTGTTGTTTTCCAGAAATATGAGATGAGCTGAAAGTTTAACTTCCTGTGATTGTAATCTGTAAACAGGAAGTTTGCATACTGTTTCTTATTTCTATATAATGATGTTTCTCTAACTGTAGCTCAGTTCCTGTAAGTACGGTCCATTTGCATAAGGATTTATAAATCCTGATAAATATGTTTGATTTATTTTATTTTTATATCATTGTTTATTTTTGCTCATTTTGTGGCCTGCTTTTCCAGTTTAAATTTTCAAGCATTAAATGATGTACTCAGACATTATTTGTTACTTTTCCTGTAACAGAAGCTTCATCATGGATCCACAGTGGTGTAATAATGAATTATCATTTGTCAATATATATTAATCAGTCATCTGCCTAACAGGGTACTGATGGACATTTACATGTTTCAGTCTCGCTCTGAATCATGTTGCTTCTTTAAATCTTTCCTCATACTTTACGCTGTATGAATATGATTGGGTTTTGCTTCATTGAAAGGCTTATTGATGGATACTGTATATGTAAGAGACTTTTTGCTGCTTTTTCTAAAATTAAATAAACTTAGATTTTACTCATTTGCTCACTTACTTGTTTTTATATTTCATGTTTAATATGTGTGTGATATGTTAAAGGTATAGTTCAGCCAAAAATCAGGTCCAAGATTGCAATGAGTTTGTTTCTTCATCAGATCTGGAGAAATGTGTCTCTGCATCAGTGTCTCAGCAATGGATGCGAATGGGTGCCGTCAGAAGGAGAGTCTGATAAAAACATCACACTAAACTAATCAAACTAATCCTGCATTAAGATGATTTTAACTAAAATATGAGTCCATAATCCATAATAACACTTAAGAAGAAAAATCAGCACAGATGAAGCAGCGTTTATGAGCCAAAGCAGTCCAAAACAGGAGATGCTGGATTTTGGACTCACATTTAGATTAAAAACGTATTAATGCTGGATTAGTTTGATCTTTTGTCTTCTCCAGATGTTAACTGATGGACTGAAGTGGTGTGGATTATTGTGATGTTTTTATCAGACTCTCATTCTGACGGCACCCATACACTGCAGAGCATCCACTGCAACAGTGACAGATTGTGAGCAGACTGTGCTCATTTTCAAGATAAAAGTCCAAAAGTACTTGCACACTGAGCTTGAAATTTTCTTGAGTGTTTTTTTTTTCATATTCATCATCCTTTCCAATCAAAATACATGCTACGGATGTGAAAACAGAAAAATGAACCTGATCCAAATATCTGTTATGCCGGACGAAAGTTTTGGAGGCCGTGTGTAAACATCATTGGCACAATGTGAGGTCATCTGTATTTTTTAATGTGCAAAAACGTCATGAAAGTTTTGGACTCAGTGTGCAATGACCGTAAGAAGCTGAAATGCAGTGTAGAAAGCAGGCGGCTGTGTTTGTGCAGGTGAGTGTAGAGACTCCGAGCTCCTATCATCTGAGAGACAGATGGTGGAGGTTCAGCTTCTCCAGAGACATGAGCAGTAACTGCGCTCACTCAGTCTGTGGCACCACAACCATCTGTGGTCACTCATGGACCACAGACACATAAACACCTCTGAAGGCTTGCAATTGGAGCATGAAAACATAGCGTGTGAATGTACAGTATATGGAGGTTCCAGCATATGATTCATACTGCACTGTTAAAAAATAAAAAATAAAAAAAAATAGGGCATTGACTGTATTTAGAATTTTACACTCTAAAAAATAAAGGTGCTTAAAAGGTTCTTCAAAGCAATGCCATAGAAAAAACATTTTTGGTTGCACAAAGAGCCATTCAGCCAAAGTTTCTTTAAAGAAGCATCTCATTCTAACCTTTTTTATAATCTGAAGAACCTTATTTCACCACAAAGAAGCTTTTGTGAAACAGAAAGGTTCTTCAGATGTTAAAGGGGCTTTATGGATCCATTTAGACAAAATAAAAAAGAAGAAGAAGAAAAGAGGCTTGCATCTATTTTAAGATTCTATGGCGTTGTGAAGCACCTTTAATTTTTAATGGAAGTGTCTGTAAAATAATGTTGAAGATGAAAATTACCAGTACAGTTTTCTTTTTTTCTTTCTTTCTTAATGATATTCAATTCATTTAATTGCTCATATGTTAATGTAAAAGGGAAAAATATTAAACTTCTAAGAAGTAAAAGAAGCAATGCATAGTTTCTTTCATTACAAAATCAAAATAAAGGAGACATGGGGAGAATTTTAAATCTAAATGTTCAGTTCTGTCTTGTTATTTGATCAATGATACACTATTATTAGTTTCTTTCTTTAATATTTTAAATTATTTTTTTCTTTTTTTTTTAGATTCAGATTTTAGGTTTTATTATTTTGAAACTAAATGAAAATGGGAAAATAGCCTAATGATTTTTACTAACAAATGCAATAAAAACTGACATCTGTTTCTTCATGGCTTTCATTTTCTAACAAAAATATCTCAAACTAAACATTTTTTAAATTATTAAGTTTCCTTAAAATCACTGTACTTCTAGTTCTACAACTAATAAAAGTCATTTCCTGAATGACATCATCCCACAGGAAGTGACATCATGATTGGAGCTCAAACATCAGTGAGTATGATCAACAGATCTGATGAATTCTTTGTTTTTTTATACTAAATGGTTTGCATCTCTCAAAAAAATCAACCTTTTGATCAAATTACGCAACTCAGTTTGATCAACATTAATAAGACGCTGATTGGTGTGTTGTTTGTGACTGAAGCTGATCTAAGTTCTGTCAGCTGACAACAGTCTCATGTTTTCATCTCATTTATCAGAACGGTAAGTGATGCTCCCTTCCACAACAATGATCAGTTTAATCAAATTCCTGAAAATAGTCTCATTAATCCAGTTTGTTAACTTCTCAACAATGCAACTTCACATGTAAAACTTGTTTTGCAAAAAATATAAATTCATTGCATTGCATTTATCACAAATCATGTGGCAAATATATATATATATATATATATATAAATATATATATCTTCCTTAGTTTTTCTGTCTTGTTTTGGGGTCAGAAAATTAAATTAGCTGAATTAATAGTTTTTTCTCTTGTTTTAAGCATCATTTTATTTTGATGTGTATTGATTCAGGAAACAATAGTGAACATCATTCAAGTCATTTTGCTTCTCAAGTAAATGTATTTATGTTTTTAAGAATGTTTAAATATTTAAAGGCCAACAATTGTGCATATATCTAGAGTTTATCCTTTTTATTTTACTTGGTTTTGTTTTAAAAAATTGTCTTGTCTTGTTTTCTAGTCCAAATATTACTGCAGTCACTTTGTTAATGACACTTTGCGTTAATATTTGCTTCTTTATTACTAAAAAAAACCAGGCCTGACTTTGAGTATTCCTGCTATAGAACATAAATATCAGCGTTTTCTGTTCTAAATCAGATTATATGATGTTCTCAGGACAACGTCTGAATCAGGGACTAGTGCGCTTTTCTTAGAAAACGCAAATGCAGAGAATGTTTTTGTCTAGCATCATATAAGCCTCAAAATCCAGCAAAGCAAGACTTTTAATGTGGGACGCTGAACTCAGTGCAGGGTTTAAAATAGTCACTGTCCGTGTCCCTTCTGGCCAATTTACAGCAGCTGCAGCTCCTGAGAGGCTCATTACTGACCACTGTTACTGTCCCACACCACAAAACAATTCTATTTTCAGATCTATTTTAAAATATCAAAAAAATTACTATCTATATATATACACACACATACACACACTACCGTTTTTTTAATTAATTAAAAATTAATAGAACATATAGTACATTGACAAGGTTAGAAATAATGATATTTATTTGAAATAATAATTGTTTCCTTCAAACTTTGCTTTTGTCAAAGAATCCTCCATTTGCAGCAATTACAGCATTGCAGACCTTTGGCATTCTATCTGGTAATTTGTTGAGGTAATCTGGAGAAATTTCACCCCACACTTCTAGAAGCCCCTCTCACAAGTTGCTTTGGCTGGATGGGCACTTCTTGCGTACCATACGGTCAAGCTGCTCCCACAACAGCTCAGTGGGGTTCAGATCTGGTGACTGCGCTGGCCACTCCATTACAGATAGAATACCAGCTGCCTGCTTCTTCTCTAAATAGTTCTTGCACAATTTGGAGGTGTGCTTTTGGTCATTGTCCTGTTGTAGGATGAAATTGGCTCCAATCAAGCGCTGTCCACAGGCTATTGCATGGCGTTGCAAAACCCCTTTTTATTCAAAACCCCTTTTACCCTGAACATATCTCCTACCTCACCAGAACCAAAGCATCCCCAGACCATCACGTTACCCCCACCTTGCTTGACAGATGGCGTCAGGCACTCTTCCAGCATCTTTTCAGTTGTTCTGCGTCTCACAAAAGTGTGATCCAGACACCTCAAACTTCAATTCGTTCGTCCATAACCCTTTTTTCCAATCTTCCTCTGTCCAGTGTCTGTGTTCTTTTGCCCATATTAATCTTTTTCTTTCATTGGCCGGTCTCAGATATGGCTTTTTCTTTGCCACTCTGCCCTTAAGGTCAACATCCCAGAGTCTCTTCATTGTAGATGTTGACACTGGCATTTTGCGGGTACTATTTAATGAAGCTGCCAGTTGAGGACCTGTGAGGCATCTATTTCTCAAACTAGAGACTCTGATGTACTTATCTTCTTGCTCAGTTGTGCAGCGGGGCCTCCCACTTCTCTTTCTACTCTGGTTAGAGCCTGTTCGTGCTGTTCTCTGAAGGGAGTAGTACACACCGTTGTAGGAAATCTTCAGTTTCTTGGCAATTTCTCGCATGCATAGCCTTCATTTCTAAGAACAAGAATAGACTGTCGAGTTTCACATGAAAGTTCTCTTTTCCTGGCCATTTTGAGCGTTTTATCGTCCCCACAAATGTGATGCTCCAGATACTCAACCTGCTCAAAGGAAGGTCAGTTTTATAGCTTCTCTAACCAGCTAAAC
>JAUCMR010000045.1:447516-474405 GCA_032357425.1 Enteromius argenteus | reverse complement strand
TCCTTCAATGGAATGCAAGGAGCCTGATTTCAAATGGGCAAGAGTTTAAACAGTTTATTGCCAATAGGAAAGAAAAAAACAGACAGTATGTATTCAGGAGTCCTGGCTAAAACCAAATTTGGATTTTGTTATATATGGGTATGTAGCAATTAGACAAGAAATTTGTAATTATTAATTTTTATAATCCGTGTAGAAGACTGCAATTAAATCAGCTTGAGGAAATAGAGGAACAAGATAACCGTAATGTTAGATGGTGTGGGGACTTCAAGGCGCATAATACATTGTGGGGAAGTGAAAAAGTGGATATTAATGGACAGGTGATAGAAGAGTTAGTATGTTTAAATGATGGAACTAAAACAAGAATAGAGGTTAGTACTGGAAAGAAGTCTCCTCTAGATCTTACATTGGTGTCTAGTAGTGTGGCAGCAATGTGTGGTGTTGGGTTCGATTCCACCTAATTTGAGTCTGAGTCGAGTCCAAGTCTTTGACCAGTTGAGTCCGAGACAAGTCTGAGTCCAAAATGGGCTGAGTCGTTTGTGATCATGTGATCTTCCTTTAGGAGATCTTGTGATGCATTTTAAAGCAAAGTTTGGATTGATTTTGAATTCACATACAAAATTGTCTTTATCTTAATGTACAGTAGCCTAATAAAAAATATTTTTTGTCAGTGATAGAAATATGATTTAAGGGTAGTGTAAAATAGAACTGAAATTTGAATAGTAAATAACGCACGAATATCAAAAGAAATATTTATTTGCAACAACTTTGGCTGCATGAGTGCTGAATTATTATAATTAATGAATGTAAAAGTAAACTACTGCACAATCTTCACTGTTTGCATTAAAAAAATGATCGTATTATTCAGTAAAGTTACTGAAGTGATTTAGTCAAGAGTGACTTTCTCTTTTTCTATTGTTGTTTGATTCACTTTTGTAATGTAGTCGACAGCAGCAGGTTTACGGTGCTTTCACTTTAAGTGAACACGTTCAGTGCGTACATAAACCCACTGCTTTCAAATACTGGACAAGACTTGAAAACACAAGCAAATACTGAATATTGTGATAATGCATCGAGTCAGTGACATTTCCTTAAACACTCCCTGGACTCGGCTGGATCCAGAAAATTTGTAGAGTCCTAAAGGTTTGAGACCGAGTCGAGTCCAAAAAAAAATGCATCCGAGTCTTTTACAAACTGTACTCGAGACCAGACTCGAATCCGAGTACCCCAACTCTAGCAATGTGTAATTGAATGTGTATAAAGAAGGCACAGTAGGAAGTGATCATTATCATGTCAAATCAATACAAATGTGTCACAAGTTATTGAAGGAAGAGGAGGAAGATGGGTATTTGAAAAGGCTGACTGAGATAAATTCCAGAAGGAAAGTGACAAATACTTAAGTCAGAGTGAATATGATGGTGATATAGAATTGCTTGAAAATAAAGTAAGACAGGGTATAATAACAACGGGCCTAGAATCTGTTCCAAAAAGTCAAGGTAAAGTAAAAAGAATGATGAATGTAAAAAGGCAGTCCAAAACAGAAATAAAGCATTTAAAGTAATGAAAAGAACACATAATTTCATGCATATGATTCAGTATAAACGTGCGCAAGCAATGGTAAGGAAAATGGCAAGACAAGCAAAAAGAATGTATTGGAGGAATTACTGCCGTTCAATTAGGAGAAGTGTGGACAATGATTAAAAAGATGGGCGGAGAAAGGAGAGATTGTGTAATGAGTAACAAATAAGGAAAAGGCTGAAATGCTGGTAAATATGTTTGTTCAAGTTCACAGCCCAAATAATTTATCTGAGGAAGGGAAGAGGGGTAGAGAGAAAACTAGTACTGAAAATTTAGAGGCACTGAAAGTAATGGAAAGTGATGAAGGTGAACAAAATGTATCATTTAATATGGGAGAGTTAAGCAAGGCATTGGCACAAACTGGGAGGAGTGCACCAGGGAAAGATGAAGTTTGTGATACTGTAGTATGCTAAAGCATTTGAGTGATGAGGGGAAGTTATTGATGCTGTTCAATGAAGGTATGTGCCAAAGAGTTGAAAGGACGCCGTTATTATACAGTACCAAGAAAACCTGGGAAAGATTCTAGTAAGCCATCAGATTATAGACCCAAATAAAAAGCTCAAATAAATAAAGAGACAGTTGTAGCAGTATTTGTTGATGTGGAAAAAGCATATGACATGCTATGGAGAGAGGGGTTGATGATTAAGTCGTATAAAATGGGGATTAGAGGAAGAATTTTTAACTGGATTAGGGTTTTTTTTCTGAAAGACAGAACAATTCAGGTTAGGATAGGAAAAGAACTGTCTAGTAAACATGTGGCAGAGAATGGTGCACCTCAGGGGAGTGTAATAAGTAATAAGCAGCCGCCTTATACGATGACCATTCAAATCGAAAACACACAAACTGAGGAACAGCTTTGACATAGTCTTGTGGAATAAACACAAGACATTAGCCTGACCACTTTGCAATGATAACATTCTCCTGCTTATATTTTTAGCACGCCAGGCTAAAAAGTTGTACATTTATGAATGGGGGTCTCCCACACTGCTTGGTCCACGCCTGACATTTCTCCCCTTAGGTTTTAGGTTTCGGGAAGCAAAAAAAATTCCACCACCCTGTCCAAACTTTTAGGATACCAGGTATCAGATTTGCTATACGCACAGTATTTTTTTTTTATACAAATTTTGACCATTTCAGTGTTTGCAGCCTTCTTTTCTTGTTTTCTTAAATCAAAATGGTTTGTGTAAGACACATTAGATTTGAAATGTTGATGATGACTTTGTGAATCTCTGTCGTCGTATTGAAGAGTGTTTGAGTCATTAGGGTGAAGAATCTTGCTGCTCTTCTTGTTTTGCCAGATGCAGTTTTTCTCATTCGGCTCATGATTAGGGCGTCCCTGATGAAATATGTATGAACATTTTCTGTGGACTCTGGCAAAAGCCATTTAATTTGTTTTCTGTGAAGAGCCTAACAAAGTATGTGGACCTTGAGAGACGATGACGCAGCAGAGTTTGGATGCTGTAAACAATATGAGAAGATTCACGCTGCATGTGTGTTTGTCCTCAGCTCAATTAATCATTGTCCACAAGCTCTTGATACCCACAATCCACCACAGACTGAGTTCAGCCATCAGGAGAGATGTTATCTAACATGCAGTGAGCTTTAGTCTTCTGAAGAACCCTTCAATAAACAGTAAAATATGTGGTTTTGGGGCCCAGGGTCCCCTAAGTGAGTCCATGGGGGAAAAACAGAAGAATGAATGCATGAATGAATTTTTTATTGAGAACAGATACATTAATAAAATATACATTGAAAATAAATCAGATTTAACTTAATTAATAATCAAAAACATAAAAATAAAATAACAAAATACAATTTAATATAAATGAATGATGACTGGTTAAATGAAAATGTGTTCTTAACATAAAATAAATTAATTATTAAAATAAAAATAAATTCTTTTGATAATTGAATAAAAATATTATGTTTATGGATGAAAACATATAGCTGCCTTTTAAATTTTAAAATGGGCTTCCTCATGTGAGGTTGATTATGTTTGGGGGTCCCTGGCATCTAAAAGACTGAAAACCTTGACTGAAAGGGATGATTCATAAATGAATAAGTATTTTATCATGCTCATGTTGATCTAAACAATGTGGATATACCCTATTCTTGCATTTATGGTAATGTTTTTGTTCTTGTTTTGGATCTTGAAGGTCATGCTCACTGTAAGAACTGCTGATTAATAGAAAATCATTTAAAATACGATCAGCATGAAGGAATAATGACAGAATTGGATTTTTATTTTTATTTTTTGCTGAGCTGTCCCTGTTCTTCATGATTTTTCTCTCTTGTGAAGGTGTGTGTGTGTGTGTGTGTGAATCCTGAAAAGCCGCAATCAGCACTTTGTCATTGATTATGTGTCAGACGCCGATCATCTGTCATTCAGACACCATTATCTTGTGCCTGCACCAAACTGTGTGACTCACTTCTTTACACATTCGTTTGCATGTTATGACACAAAATAAACATTCAAATATGGGGAACTGATGAAGTCATTTTGCTGGCAGAGCACGTTGATATATAGCTTAATATATATTAAGGTCATTTCTGCTCACAGAGGTGCATTTTTTTTATTTTATTTTTCTAAATTTAAAATTTTGAAATATCATTACAAATTAAAAAATGTGAATCTGTGTTTAAGTATAATTTATTTCTGTGATGTTCAGCTGTATTTTCAGCATCATTACTCCAGTCTTCAGTGTCACATGATCTTCAGAAATCATTATCATATACTGATTTACTGCTCAACAAACATTAATCATTATTATCAATGTTGAAAACAGAGGTGCTGATAAATTACAATTTTAAAGTTTTTTTTTTTTTTTTAGTTGATCAAGGATGCATTAAATTGATCAAATGTGACAGTAAAGACATTCATAATGTTACAAATTATATTTATATTGTAAGTAAATGCTGCCCTTTTGTGCTTTCTATTCATCTGTGAATCCTGAAAAATAATTTCTGAAGATCATGTAACACTGAAGACTGGAGTAATGATGCTGAAAATACAGATATGCATCACAGAAATACATTACACTTTAACAGATATTCACATCTATTCCAAAATGAAACACTGCAATCAAAACTTAACACTACTTTCTAGAATGAAATTCTTGTATAAAACCATAAACACAAGCACCATCTGAATTACTCTTTCATATCAGCAGCAACACACTGATGGGCTTTATATAAAACACGGCAGTCTTTGTGTTTAAATTTTTATTGTCATTTGCTCTGATTCAGTCTTCTGTAAACTCAAAAGTAGAATTTCTGCAGTAATCAAACAAGAGGTTTTTTTTTACAAAACAACAAACATTCTTACAGAAATGGTCTTATGGAACCCGCCTTCTATTTGGGTTTGTATTCTGTACTTTTTTCACAACTGTACACAGTACTGTAACATCACAATGGTATTCTTACCCATTTTTGTATAGTACAGTTAGTACAGTAATACTGTAATATGATATAGAATCATGTGACACATACAGTAGGTGCAGTCTGGAGTAGAAACTTGAAGATATACCTGTTCTCCAGTCCGAATGTCCTTAGTATCAATGCTACTGTGTACCGACTGAGGTTAGGGTGGACTCTTTGCATGGACAGGCCATGATTTATCACATGGTCCACTAGAGTAGCCCTGATGTCATCTGACACACGTCTCCGCACTGGTACTCATCTTTGTCCTCATCCTCTTCCACGTCCGACTCCTCTCTCTCTTTGTCCTCCTCTTACTCTGACTCTCATTGCCTCCATGCTTGTAAAGTTCTCAGAATGTCTGACCTGAGGTCTATTTGTAGTGCTAAGGCTCAGATCGATTGGTGTTCTGTTTTTTTGTGCAGGTGATTTCAGGAGTGTATGTAAGTGTCTACAATTGCCAGATGAGTTTTGCTTTTTGAACAGAGTGTTTTCAAAGTGCAAAGTTGACAATGTGTTTAAGCTATGGTTATGCTGTGTTTAAGGTAAGCTACAAGAAGTTTAGGTATTGAGGCCCTGGTCTAAGTATTTGGTTTTAGTGTATAAGCAATAGACAAAAACTGTAAACAGAAGCGCATATTTTTTTCTCTGGTCTAGACCTTCACACCTGACAGCTGTTTCTTCTGCATCATCCCTCTCGAACCCTCAGCAGACCAACACTCATTACTGAACACTAAAACCAGACGAGCCCTTCTATAATTAACACACACATGCTGATGTGCTGCTATAAGTGTGTGTGTATGTGTGTAAGAGAGAGGGAGAGAGTGTGAGTGTGTTTCTGTTGTGCGTGCGCAAGCGTGTGTGTCAGTGAATGTGTGCGTGAGTGTGTATGTGAGTGTGTGTAGTAGTGTGTTCGTGTGCTTGAGTCTGTGTGTGTGCATGTGTAGTGTGTGTGTGTGAGAGAGAGAGAGAGAGAATGTGCACGCTTGTGTGAGTCTGTGCATGTGTAGTGTATGAGAGAGTGTAGTGTGTGTTTGCTTGTGTGTGCGTGAGTGTGTATGTGAGTGTGTGTAGTTGTGTGTGTGTGTGTCTGAGAGAGAGAGAGAGAGAGTGTGTGTGTGTGCACTTGTGTGAGTCTGTGTGTGTGCATGTGTAGTGTATGAGAGAGAGTGTAGTGTGTGTGTGTGTGTGTGTGTTTGTTTCTGTGCTTGAGTGTGTATGTGAGTGCGTGTAGTAGTGTGTGTGTGTGTGTCTCTAACTCTGTAGTGTGTGTGTGTGTGTGTGTGTCTGTGTAATATGTGTCTGCAGTGTGTGTGTTAGAGAAGCAGTCAGAGATAGATGTGGTTGTTCTGTAAGCTCTAACTCTCATCTCAGCGACACACACACACACACAGAGCTGAGAGCATCTGAACGTCCAGCTCTTTTGGGAGTGTAAGTCTCTGAGAGGAAAACACTCCTCCACATCAGCTGCTTTCTGCAGAACTATTGAACTCATTCAGAGGAATTAAAGCACAGATCGATGCCTTCTCGTGTGAATCACCGCAGCAGACAGAAACACACACGTCAGCGTCAGGTCTACCGAGTCTCAGGCTCTGTCAGGAAACACATCTGATAACATAAGAAATCCAGATCCCTCTCGTTTCATTACAGTCTCTCAGCATTAACATTCAGAGAGGTGCGAGCCACTGACTGACCTCTGAAGAGAGTGTTGTTCTTCTCATTCAAATACCTGCCAGGGTCATTTAGTCTGAGAAATTACTCTGTCTTTGCTGGAAACTTTTTCAAAGGGAGCAGAGTGATCTGAGATGCTTCTGCTCGTCCAAATCTGTGGAGACTGAAGAGACCGCCTCATCTAACGGTAGATCTATGTGCTGATAAAGCTCTCATCTCATCTGATTCCTGTAAAAGTTAAGCAAATTCATAATCAGAGAGATGAACAGAATCAGAGAGATTTGATCTGACATTCTAGGCTTTAATAAGTTACAGTGATTTAGCTATATTATGAACATCCGCTGTTCAAATGATTTGTTTTGTCTTCTGCTCACAGAGCCTGCTTTTGTTTGATCAAAAATACTGTAAATAAAAATATGAAATAGTATTACAATTACAGCTGTTTTCTGTGTGAATATGTATTAAAAGTGTCATTTATTTCTGTAATCAAAGCTGAATTTTTTAGCATACTCCAGTCTTCAGTGTCACATGATCCTTCAGAAATCATTCTAATATACTGATTTACTGATTTCTGATTATTATCAATGTTGCGCTGCCCAATATTGTATTTTTCAGGATTCACAGAGGAATAGAAAGTTTGAAAGAACAGCCTTTATTTGAAATAGAAATCTTTTTTAACGTTACAAGTGTCTTTACTGGCACCTTGATGAATAAAACTGTTATTTTCTTACAACAACAACAACAAAAATCCTTTGAACTTTTAAACAGTAGTGTATTAAATAAATAAAAACAAAATAATGATGAAATCAATCATTCACTTGTTTGTTTGTTTTAATCATTCATTCTCTCATACGTTCATGTTCACAGTTCTCTTCATCTCGTTGACTCATTAAAGTCTGGTTAAAATGCTTGAACATAAATCTGTTTGAGAACAACTGGTCCTGCCTCTGAAGCTCTTCAGTCGTCTTCTTCTCTGTGCTGTCAGAGATTACAGAAGACATGAACGAGACACTAAACTTGCAGACGCTTCTGCTAGCGGCTCAAAGAATGTGTTTGTGTTTCTGCATTAATAGAGCGATTCTTTATTGATGGCTGAGCTGATGCATTTAACATCACATCTGACTTCACTCGTCTGTTTAGAAGTCAGAACACCCTCGCAACATTCCAGCAAAGCTATAGCAACCAGTCTGAATGCCCTAGCAACCACTTAGAACACCATTGTAAGATTCTAACAAAGCTGTAGCAACCAGTCAGAACACCGCTGCAACATTGTTGCTCTGTTTTGTCTTTCATCTTTCATCTTTCTGAGCTGTGTCACTCTTGGGTTACAGATCAATAACTAATCAATGCAAGAACATTCCCTGAACAGCAGCTAACTCTCATTTCTAAAAGTAAAGGAAAGCGAATCAAAGTCATTGATTGTTGCAATTATTTATTTTTTAGGTATTATTTTAATAATTTGCAGTTTTTTGTTTGCAAAGGTTACTTTTCTTCCTCAGTACTTTGTTTTTCTTTTTATTATTTAGTTTTGTTTGCAATTTCTCCCAATACTAAAAAAAAAAATAGACCGCAGCAGTCGTGCTTGAAATAAGGTGATTTTTGTGTGTTTTGCTTGCATCACATCCAGCCGTCCGTCTCTAACGCTCAGGGCACAAGTGCTTTCTTTTAATGAAATCTTCTCACTGAGATGTTTTCTGGGATTATATGATGCAATGTTATTTCTATTCATCTTAATATCTCAGTGTCCACGTCATAATAGTTGCTGGCTAGTTGGTGTTTCCTGCATTACTGTTATTAATGTTCCAGATGAGTGGATAAGTGGTACAAATACATGAGTGTGTAAGCTTGTGGACAATATAACAAGCAAGATCCTGATTCCTGAGAAGCTGAGAAAAAATAATGGCATAAAAAAAAATAGAAAAAGTTCATTTGTAATACAGCACAAAATGTGCTATAATATGTCAGATGCAAAAATAATGCATTAAAAGAGTGCTGCCAGACAGATATTGCTTATTTGACAAAATAACCATTTCTGTAGCCTATACTAAATAATAAAAATGAAAAACTTTATTTTGATGGTCCCTTTTGAACATTCTGTTGACAGTAAGTGATGTTGCTCCTACATCAGTGGACTGTCTAATTAATATCTGCTAACTCTTTATTGTGATGGCATCTCAACAGACATTCTACTGATTATAAGTAACTTTGCAAGAACATGTCAGCTTATTCTAACCCTAACCCAGTCTACTAATACTCTACTAACACTCTGTAGGTGGAATGTTACTTATAGTCTACAGAATGTGTTAAAGAGACCAGCAAAATAAAGTGAAACCAAATAAATAAATCAGAATCTGAACCCATGTGACCATATGACAAAACAGCTTTCACAGCAAACCTACTTTCAGAATAGAAATTGACTTCAATTATTGACATCAAAAATTGACAATTGCTCACAAAAAAAGACCCAGATGTGAAACTTTAAACATTTTTATAAACTTAATATATTATTGTAAAAACATTTTGCTCTGGTGACTGTACTGAGTGATTATGTATTTTTATTTTATTAAATTTTTTCTAGTTTTTTATTCATTTATTCCAATAGAAACTAGGATTAGTTGAGTCAAAACACATTGGCATTTTATAATATCTGACCCAGTGTGATTATTCAGATCAGGTTCAGATGTTGTGAAGTGTTAAGAATATTCCAGTTGTTGCTGGTTAAAGTAGCTTGTCTCGGGCTCTGAATGTAAATGTGATTTCTGTCACATGATGATGAGCGACAGGACGTTTTGTCAATTGCTTGTTGCAGAAGCTGCCCTTTCACTCGTCTTCATCTCATGCATTTCTGGCTCATTTTTCAGTGTCTGTCTTTGAGCTTTTCATCGAGCAGCAGCGCGTGATCTAATTATGAGCGAGACGACACCTGAATGATTTACGTCGTCATTCTTCCCAATGGGGAAACATGCAAATCAGGGTAATAGAGGTTAGTTGGCGTATCTGAGAGCGTCTTAACTGTAATTTATTTCCTAATGCCTTTGCTGCAGATGAGCAGAATCGCTCAGAGCTTCATACGTTTGTCTCATAAGACTGAATCATTCAGCGATCACAGACTAAACACAAGTTCAGACTGGGTCGTTTGTGAAGCAGGTCTATTTGAGATTGATGATTGGTTTCTCTAGCTCAATCATATACAGATACAGATCACGATTCATTACTCAAGTGCATGTCGTTTCTGCGTTTCTACTAGAGGAAACTGTCTTGGACAAGAGATTAAACAGAATCATAAATAGCTAACTGCTGATGTGTTTATATCTAAATTCCAATGTGTTTGCTGTATATTCACATTAAGCAATATTATTAATATTAATACACAATTTCACATTATTACTATTAAAAACATATTTGAAATATATTGCAATATATGCAAAAAATGACCAAAAAAATATTTTTCAAATGTATTTACTGAAATATGTTTTATACCATCATGGTTTTTTTTTGGCCTTATGTAGATTTACTAAAATATTTAGCAGATTTCCTCTCAGAACTCTTGGTCAATGTAACAATTGATAATACAAATGATGCTGTAGGATTTGCATTTACCACACAGAATTAATAATCAGTTTAACACCAGTAAAGTATGCAGTGCCTCAAGGATCTGTCTTAGGCCCTTTGCTATTTTTAATATACATGTTGTTGCCCTTTGGTAATATTATAAAAAAAAAAAATACAGGTTTAATTTCTGAAACTTATGACTGGTTTTGTGGTCCAGATTCTCTCTCTCAAACACAAACACACACGCAGAGTATATACCCATGTGTAGGCTAAACGGTACAATTGGAAATGTACACTCTCAGAAATAAAGGTACAAAAGCTGCCACTGTGGTGGTACCTTCACAAAAGGTACATGTTTCTACCTAAATGGTGCATTTTGGGACCTCAAAGGTACATATTAGTACTTAAAGTATACATATTTAAACCTAACAGGTACAAAAGTGTCCCTTCTGAAAAGGTACTGCCCAGGTATGTTTGTACCCTTATTTCTGAGAGCGTATATATATTTAAAATATTTCTGCTGGGACAGAACAGTATTAGCATTAACAACAAACACCATGTGCATGTGCATGCATTATAGCTTCATATTGTTGGCTCACAAAACTTCAGGCTTTTTAAAATTAATCTTTAATGGCTGGCTTTTGGAATATTTCAGATATATTAGCATACCCAGAAACACCTAATTAATGTTAAATATGCTGATTAACTTCAGACTGAAATGAGAGGAACTAAAGGGAATTGCTAAATCTTGGCTGTGATTAATAAAACATGTGGACTATGAACAGCCTATACAGACTATGAAATGTTGGACTAGTGAACAGCCCTCAGGATCATCAGTGATATTCATGAGGACAGAGATAGATAGATAGATAGGTGAACTGATAACTGTGTCATGATAGAGATACAGATGATGAAACAGGCTTACAGTCAGAGACAATAACTAATAAATAACAATAATTCCTCAGAATCACACAAACAATGACTGAGGAGATTTGTAACTGCTCCAGACATGCTCTTTTCCCATGAATTGAGGAATCTGTAAAAATACAGCATAATACAGCTGGATGTATCCAATCCAATTTGCTGCGACTTCACTCTTATGAAGATCTCTGTATGTCTTAAAGGGCTCAGCACTGAAATTGCAAAATCTGTAGAGGTCTTCACACACGTTTGGCCATACTGAGTATCAAGAGATCTGCTGTGAGGTTAATAAACTGTCAGGAGAAAAATGATGTAACCACATAGTCTGTGTCTGAAGGTCTACATCAGCTGTCAATCTTGTTTACTTGCAGGTTTCACGATAGATAGCTAGATAGATAGATAAACAACCTGCACCAGAAAACATCTTCAGATATTATATGCTAAATGCAAAAGTAAGGTCAGACACAGCAAAGGCATTGTGATTACTGAAATATCACACTGTCACTGTCACACTAATTTGCCAATATAAAGATGTCCTGATCTTTGTGTCCTGAAGCAGATGGATCTGTGGGGTCGACTCTTTCAGCCTTGATTCACTTCATTAAAATCTGGTTAATTACTTGTGTCACCTGAATTGCAATATATAGAATGTCATTCTTTCACCTTTTTTCTGCACTGTGTATTACACATAAGTTGCACAGAATGGAAATTTTATGCACAATTAATCAAAAACTTGCATGTATGCAGTATTTCAGAAAAACTCTGTTAATGTATTAACTGTATTTATATATAATATAAAACAATATAAATAATTATATATAAACGTGTGTGTGTGTGTGTGTGTGTAAATATACAGTTAAGTAAACACTGAATGTGTGTGTATTTATATATACATAATAAATTAAAACAGTACACGCACTGTTGTAAAAAAAAAAAAAAGACAGAAAAAAAACTGATTGCATGATGTGTACTGCGTCATTTATTAAATAATCTGCAGCGTTTACTGTGCAGTATGGGTACTGAATACTGTCCACTGTACAGACCTAGTGTTTTAAAAATAGCATGTAAACAATATTATTCCACAGGCAATATCTGACTTTCTAACTTTATCTTCTCAGCACAAAACCGTGGAAGTGAGTGACGTCAATGTAGGCGAGGTGTAAGCCAAGGCCATTGAGATGAGGTGAGGTTCAACACTCAGCAGATGTGTTTCTCGTTCAGAGGAGTGTTTCTCATTAGTGTTCAGTGTGTGGATGTGTGTCAGTTCCTCCATCATCTGTCCATCCATCAATCAATCAGTCAGTCAGTCTCCTGATGTGGTTGCGTTTGCATGTTTATTGGAGGTGATCATGTAGAGAAATCTTACTGCGGTAAAACTACAGCATGCTGAAAGAGCCACGTCTCCCCCTGCTGACACACGCTTTATCAGGACAAAAGAGCAGAACATAAAAGAGCAGTAAAAATTCTACTTTCATTCATCAAGGATGCATTAAATTGATCAAAATCACAGAAATAAATCATATTTTAACAAGCATTCACATTAAAAACAGCTGTTTTATATTTGTAATATTTCACTTTTTACTGTATTTACTGCATTTTTGATCAAATATTGTTGGCTCTTTAACAACCTCATTGGAAGTACGTTCCAATATCAAAATTTTTGCAAAACTACAAAAAACGTACTACATACGAATCACTGCAGCTTCTAGTTGAAATAAACACTAGAGGCAGTAAAACCCCTGCCACTTGTATTCCTTTTTACACAAAGTATGATTTGCAGGTCCAGAGTTTCGATTAATAAAGCCTAATCTTTGCATAATTACTTGACGAAAATTATGTTGTAAATTCAAACCAGTTTTAACATGCTGTGACACTTGAAAATGGATATATTCAAGCATTAGCATCACATATCAGCTTCATATGCATGAGTTTTCTAACTCAGTAGGCTGAAGAACTCCGTGAATCGACGAATCAACAAAACAGCTCAGATACGTGAAAGAAATTTAAAATAACACGACTTCATCAACGAATCTGTTTTTATATCACTTTTACAATTGTTAACACTATCGGCTAGGTTTGGTGTTTAGGATATCAATGCAACAAATATGTGCCAGGGTCACATATATTGAACTCACGTTTTAGCAGCACTCTCTACTTTGAAACTGCAGCGAAACATGCAGTAAGGTACGTAAAAACGGTATTTGGAGGCACGTATTTTAAATGAGCCTGGGTTGCTCTTTAACGTTTCTCTTTTGTAAGTCCCTTTGGATAAAAGTGTCTGCCACATGCATAAATGTAAAGAAATATTGCAGAATTTAATTGGATGAACCTCTAATTATTTTACCGTTCATGACTGTTATTAAAGTTAGTTTGCATTCTGCATTGTTTATATTCGCTTTCTTTGACCTATCAGACCGAATGTTCCCACAAAGATTGACATTTTTGTTCCCCATGAAAAAAACAACCCATTAATATTACTAAATGCACAGAACCCAACATATGTTTGTTGGGATGTGAATCATATACATACAAACACAGACCCACAATTCATCTCTAATTACTGTTTTCCCTTCACGTCTCACTATAGCGTGTTAATTAGACTCAGAGATGTTGAGTTCATTCGTCACTGTGGATCTGAGAGCCGGTCATGAAGTCTTTCTGTTTAATTGCTCTCAGGAGGATCATAATGGACTCTCGCGTTGCATTACAGTCTGACACGTTATAACAAATAATACCTCTCCTTTTAAATATTCATGGGCAAATGTTACCCAATGTCTCTCTCGGCAGAAGCGTCTCTTTAATAATGACTTGGGAGGATAAATTTTCAATTTAAAGCACGGCTGCTCATGTTAATGATTCCTTACATCGTTCTGCTGGAAATTTTAATTGTGCGCCGTGAACGTCACTAACAAGTGATACTTGTTTCTCGCTGTATTGAATCGAGAGTCTGGAGGAATCATTTTCCTTGATCTTTTAGGTAAAGTACTTTAGCGTGCTAAAAATACTGCGATTTTTCAGAAATTAAAACTTCCTCCCCAGTAAACATAAAAGAGCAATTAACGAAGCTAAATGTCAAAATGACTCACTATATATTTAAAATATTGGGTTACATTAATTTAATTAGTTTTTGCATTCATTTTCTAAATCAAGATACATTTTCTTAAGATGCAAAAGGACTTCAGATCTTAAACATTTTTTTAATTTTTACATTTATTTTATTATTATTATTTATTTTATATTTTTGTGGGATTTTTTCTTTTCACACAATCAATCACAGGCGTCATTGATCTCAATTTTTGAATAAACCAAAATTACCACAAATAATGTTTTTTTTCCCCAGAATTGAGGCGCATGTGCTCAGCTCAATGAGGCCTAAAATCAATCAGCTCCAGAAAAACACACAAAACCTGTGCTAATTAAAAGAAAACCAGCTGACAAAAAGATTGAATCCAAGATTTGCTGATGATATCGCATAACAAGATATTTTCAAGCAATTTCTTGCCTGTCCTTTACAATCCTTTTTGCCTGGAAACACTAAATTAGGCAAAGCATTTTTAGCACAGCATAAGGTTAAAACAAGACAGATAAAAAATAATCCACCACTGGTGTTGGAAAAATAATTCAGTTCAAACAGAAAAGAACATTAGTTTTCTGACCCTATTGGCAAATATTTCTTCTTGCTTTAAGCAAAATATTATATTTCAAAAAACAAGACTTAATATATTTAGTCATTGTGCTTCTCAAGTAAATGTATCTTGATTTAAAAATATTTATGAAATACAACCCTTAAAAGAGTTAGGTTTGTTAGCATTTTTGGCATGATATCAGCATTTAGATTGACACTGACAGTCTGACACAATATTAAATATGAGTTAATTGGGTTTTATGAAGAGTCTGAGACTTCTGTATCATGACATGTAATTGTTGTTTTTGATTATCTTGTAGCATGAGCAGATTGCATAACCTCTATTAGACCAATTAGTCCTCTCACACTTCCCAAAAATGAGAACGATCCTTTCGTATTCTGTAACATTTCATGCACATTTTCCTCCAAATGAATGTCTATGTAAAGGTTCCTCTCTGGTTTAATCTCTAAGAAGTGTTGAAAGAGCAGATCCTGCATTAATTTATCAGTAGCCTGCTTCTGTCCTGCTTGTGTTCACCTGGAAGCCAAAAATCCATTCGGCTTTATGATGATACAGAGAACCTGCAATGCATCCCTTATTAGCTTGCAAATTAACTTCACAGTCATAAGCGCTTGTGTTTGCTCTAGAACCGAAGCATTAAATGTGATCAAGAATCGACCTGCATCGAGTATTATGTGAGAAAAGAAGCAAAAAGTACACATAGCTTTTCAGGGTGATCTCAGATACATATACAAGAGGTAGATGGGTTTGTTTCTTCATCAGATCTGGAGAAATGCGTCTCTGCATCAGTGTCTCAGCAATGGATGTGAATGGGTGCCGTCAGAAAAACATCACAATAATCCACAGCACTCCAGTCCATCAGTTAACATCTGGAGAAGACAAAACATCAAACTAATCCAGCATTAAAATATGAGTTCATAATAACTCTTTCTCCGGTGAAAAAGTATTCTGATCTGAATCAGGAGAGAAATCTGCACAGATCAAGCAGCGTTTATAAAACAGCTCTAAACTAATATGTGTCTGGATTGTGATGCGAGAGACAACAGAGATGAGCTTTTTCGCTGGAGGAAGAGTTATGATGTTTTTTTATCAGCTGTTTGGACACCCATTGGCACCCTTTCACATCCATTGCTGAGACACATTTCTCCAGATCTGATGAAGAAACACACTCCTCCTGATCTTGGGTGAACTGAGGAGGAGTACATTTGCAGCACATTTTCATTTTTGTGTGAACCGTTATGTTAACATAACTAGATCTTCAGGGTTTTGTGTAACAAAATGCTATGTTTATTTCTTGTAAAATAAAGATAGTCACTCTTAATTTCACTCATGCTTTGTTAGGGACGTTTGGCCGTCACAGTCACTGAAAACCACTGACCTGATTCACCTGAAAGGACAACAGCATGTTGACAGTAAAAGCGCTGCTCTGTTGGAGGTCAAACCATTGGTTTTCATGCTTTCTATTCTTTATTTATTTTCAATGCTGTTTTTTTTTCTGTTTTTCCCTTGAGAATGACTAACATTCAGCTGCTGCATTTTCCAACATAACCTATTGTGAAGCTACAACATTATTGCTAAAATCAGTCGATCTCAGCTGTTCAAAAGTCTAAAAAAGGTTACCATTCTATTCACAGACAACAGGGGGGAAATATTACATGCAAATAATGAAATGAAATCATCTAAACTTAAATGAAACAAATAATACAACCGTGACTAATAAATAATAAAACACAAGTCACATTCACAAGTGTTGCTTTCACAATTTCTGATGTTTTTAAGTTTTTTCTGTATTGTGTGTCATGTTAAACACCATCTATGGTGCATATTGATTTAAATTACAAACGAATATGAGAATGTCTTAGTATCTGGCGCATCTCAAATGTATCTTTGAGCCAAAGAATGAAAGAAGATTTGACTAGAAACAGAGCAAAGTGAAAGTTTTCTGCTTCATCTTTCTTCATTTTTTCAAAACCCAGTCATTATTTCATTCTTTATTTCTAATTTTAAAGCATGCAAAATCCCACATCTCCATCCTTCCCTAATTACCATATAAAGACAGACCTAATTGCCCAGAAAACTCTCATATCTCTCTGACCATAAAAATAACTCTGTTGTTTCTCTGCATTTATATTTTGAGATCTGTGGAGGCTTCGGGACACTAGAAAGCTTCTGTCGAGAGCAAATTGACTTTCCACTCCATGTACGTGCATTTAATGAAGCCTCTAGAGAGCCCACAAACGCGAGGAGCCACGGGGGGCCGAGTCGACGGCAGACAGAGAGGTGTAAAGAGACGGAGCCCACTTGTCTGAGGGCCGCTGGACACATGCTGCTTTATGCCACATTCGGCCTTTATATCCCCTCATGCATCTGAACTCATAGTCCTGTGACGCAGAAATACAGAAAGCCAACACAACTGGGTCATTCTGACTGTACAAGCACATCTGAACTATTGAGAAAACTGCCTCAGATTGATTGATTTAATAATCATTACGCTGCAGCTGCATCAATACATTTGCATTCATGCATGCTTTCATCCAAAAGAGGAACAAAGGCGATATGTCAAGGAGCCAACAATGTTTGTAACACACAATGCAGGTTTAGACAGTGACGTCTGACGTTGAATCAACAATGAAAGGCATCATTTTTTAAGACGTCTGTTACTTTGATGTTAATTGTGGCCTGATGCATGAAGAGCAGCGCTGATTTGTGTGTTTGCGAAGGTCGTAGAGATTCAGATCTCTGCTCATCTTTCACATGTTTTGCTTTCTTTCCATTTAATAAAAAGGCAGTATTTGACAGTATCTCTAAAGCTTTAGTAAACTACAAAAAGAATATTGTCATCCGGTAGCAGTTCATTTGACTGAATGCTCGTTTGAGGTATGATGGTGCATTATTTTTGATGCAATTAAGACAAAAAATTTTATGCAATTAATGCAGAGTGGTGATCATTAGAAGGAGACTATTAAAATGATTGAGCTATAGATGAGCTATAATGTAAAAATGTGTGAAAAAAGAAGCACTAAAAGTTGAACTAAAATTTTAACTGGAATAAAACTAAAAACTGAAATAAAAATTTAAACTATGTTGCTCTAGAAATATGGCAAATGACAACATACTTAAATAACAAAACATTAACTAAAATAAAAATGAAAATTTAAAAAGTTAAAAATGAATTATTAATAAAAACTATAATAGTAGAATGCTATATAATGGCACAATAACACTTAATTCAGTACGCCATTTCAAATTCATCCATTCACACCATACACTGTAAAAAAAAACAATCACACTTATTTAAAGTTCAACAAGAGCCAATAGAATTTAGGTTGAACGCCATATTGAATTTAACTCAAATGAAAATGCTCTGTCTAATTTTATTAACTCACAACTTGCCAAAACTTTTTTTGGAAACTCACATTTGTTTACTGAAAGCTATTCCCTTAATTTTCATCAGATTAACAATGTTGTAAAACAGTAATCCTTTCAATCTGCTGTACTTCAGTCCTTCACAGCCTCGTTTTCATTCTTGTCAAAAAAGTAAATAAACAAGGTGCTACGCAGTTCCCGCGCGCGGCAGATCGGAGGCATCACGTGATGACGTCATCAGCAGTTACCCTTACCTGAGAGCGCCAAACATCGACACATCCTATCATCACAATACGATCAATACCTGAGAATAGTTAACTCTTGAGGACAGTCGATACCCGATGCACAATAATCATCTGAAAGAAAACACTGTAAGTAAACAAACACCTAATATGGGTGGGATTTTAATGAATATGAGCCTAGGTTGACTAGTTGTGGTCAGTGAGTTTGTGTTGTTCCGTTATTGACCAGCAGAGGTCAGTGTGAGACTGGAAGTGTGATCAGAACTGTGGAAGAGACCGGGGCATGTTGTCACAATGGAAATGTGACATTAAACAGCATGTTGTTGTATTTTCAGCTGAATGTAAGCAGTATAATAATTATGAAGCACAAAAAAATTAGTATGAAGCTATACAGATTCAGCAAACATCAAAATGACTGAGATACAAGCCATGTGACAACTAGCCCCAACCTGCCTTTGTACAGAGCAAGCTGTGGGAATTATGGTTATGCGTTTGCTTGATATATTTTGCATGATGGAGTGATTCGTTTTTTAAATGCAGAGTCATTTGGGCATTTTTTAATTGCCTTTTTGTCCCTTCTGTTTTGATTTCTCATCATGACACTGGTGCTAATTGGTTTGGGACTGAGTTGCTTGCTCAGGAAAGCATTACTGCACAATGTGTGTGAAATTATCTTTGTTCCCAGAACACTGCATGAGAGAACTGCATTCTCAAACACAATGCTTTTGTTAATGAAGCACTTTTAAATGGAGCTTTTGATACTGGTGGGTTTTTAATTGTTGAGATATTTGCTTGGTGTTTTATAACTCAGCAGTAACTGCATTGCTATGAAATGTTAGTTAAACATCTAATCAGCTCACACAAGATTTATTGAACATTTTGACGGAAAGCCAATTGAACCATGCCTGCCAAAAACGGTCTTACAGTAGACACACAGATTTAACTCTTTATTTCTAAAGCACTAAGCTGTCTGAGGCTGTGAGTAGATATTTGATTGCAGGTAGACAATAAGACAGTGTTGTGGAGTAACTAGTCACATGCATTCAGTTCATTAGTACTATTGCAGAAATCTGACCCTTTACAAGTATGACAAGTATGCATCACATTACATTTATCAGTTTGCGTTCAAATCTGTCCAATCAAAATGCATGGAAATACAACAGGCTACTTATTAAATTCTGAATAAGGTAACTTGTAATCTGTTTATCTGTAACCTATTTGCAAAGTAACTTTCCCAACACTGACAATACAGAACTGGACATTCAAAATGGTTGAAATTTTGCATTTAGTAACTCAGAGTTTGAATGTGAGTAACAGCTGAAGTAGAGACCGCTCTTCTTTTCCTCTCAAGGCTGTAGAGTTTTCATTGGCTGCTGTTCTTTTCTTGGCAGCGCTGTGAAGAAGGAAGGAAGTTGAGCTTTCCACCGTTTACTCTTTCCTGTGAGCAAACACAGTGACAGTATGAGCATCGTCTCCTGAGCTTCCTCTCTTATCTCTGTCAGTCTCAACACAAGTTAAAGGTCATTAATGTGGAGCAGACCGGGGCTAGTTGTCACACGCGTTTCTCTTTAAGCAGAAACCTTAAAGTCTTGACCTCAGAAATCAAATGTTTGAACGTACACTGTTTTAATGAGTAAAAAGGTACAAAAACTGTCATTGAGATGGTACTTTCTAAAGGTACACCTTATTTACCCCTAAAAGATGCATTTCATTACCATAAAGGTGCCTTTTTATGGGAGTGCAAAAAAAATGAATACGTTCATAAATGAAGCATAATAAACAATATTCCCCTATTATTTATTGTAAAGCATACAAAGCATGTGATGGTTTTCCCTAGTCATGACATTTATAAAAAAAAATTAAATGAGATGCAAAATTAAAACTAATAAAATGGAGAATAAATAAATATATATATTAAAGAAGTAACTTTTAGTTCAAATCTACTCTCAATAATACATAGGCCTGAATTTAAGATTGATGTATTTAAATAGCGTATGACACATGCATTATGAGTGCACAGTTTTAACTTAGTCAAACTGATTAAATGTAATGCGATTCATTTTTGTCCATCATGCATGTCTTTTTTTTTAATACACAAAACCCAGGTTTATGCATTTATCATAAATAAATCTGTTTGTCTTATCCGTACATTTTAATTAATTGAATATTGCAATGTTCATACTTTATAATGGAATAAATGTAATAATTGTCTTGATGAACAAATTTAGATTGATTCTTAGCAATTTGAATGCATGCATTTAGAAAATGTTTATTGAGAAATCTGACCCGTTTCATTTATATACCTATTATTATTCTTTTAGATATTTATTAGTTGAATACTACCTGAATATTTTCTGATTGTACAGTAGATGTGATTTCCTCATGGGACAACTTGCCCCGGTCTCTTCTGTGTATGAGCGTTTGCTGACCCATTCACTTCTGGTGAATTGAAGTGTTTTATTGCCCTGCGCTTTGAAAGGTCAGGCTGCACAAACTTTCTTTCCCGTAGATAAGTGTAGTTAGAGGTTACTAACCTCCTCCTTCATCTGGAGAAATACAATCCTCTGTTTCTCAGGCGTCATAAATTAGGCCTCGCTTTGAAGCCTCGAGCCCATATCCCTCGGCTTTGCTGGTCATTCTGGAGATTCCCTCATAAGCCAAGACAAATGCTCTCAGGGCTGGGAGAGGTTTAAAGAGGTTCTCCTCCTGAAAGCTTGTTTTGTCACAGAGTTCATGGATTTAAGATGTTCAGTGTAAGCGCTGTAGATGTTGCTCTATGTTGTTTCAAACTCCACTTCTGTTCACACCGAGCTGGTAGATGGATTAAAGTATACTTTACATAGCTTTTCTTCATGCACTAGAGAGGTTGTGGGAATTGCATGCATACATGACCATAGAAAAGTGATTTTTTTCATTGCGGTTGGGTAGCTGATGCACAATATGTTCATTAATAAACATTTAATTTTTTTAAACTGCTTGAAATACTGATTAAATGGTTCTCCGTTTGAGTCAAGGATGGGCATGCAACGTTTCTGTTTTGAACAGCAATATTGGTTTCCATGCAATTAGTCAAAAATCAACGTTTTGAAAAGCAGAAAATAGTCTGATTAAAATCTGAAAATCTTTATTGTAGTGAATACATGAGAACATGAATCTTAAGACTTTTTCAGACTTGTCTTCTGAATCATCAGAGGTGAGTTTGATGTTTCTTCATCTGTTTGAGTTTAACAGTCCAAACGTTTGGTTATTTTTTTATTTTTTTATTCATTTTGGATCTCAAGTAGGATGCTGCATGAATTTAAATGCTAAGAAACCCATTTACATATATATATATAAAAAAAAAAAATTAAAAAAAAAATAAATAAAAAAAAATATATATATATATACACACATACACACACACACACACACATTTTTTGCTTGTTTAGCTACTGTAATTATGAACACAACATATATATATATATATATATATATATATATGTATATATATGTGTGTGTGTTTTAGAAATTAGGTAAACAGACACAAAAAATGTCTGTTTATCTCATTTTAAACACAAATATTTGGGTCAAATTGAAACCTTATATCCATTTTTTTTCTTTTATTTTAATTCTTTTTTTTTTTTTCTGACCAGGGACAATAGTTACAATAGGTTTTATGTATTTTCATAACTCTGTAGTATTTTTCACATTGGTGTCTTTTGGTAAACTGTATGGAAATCAAGGTCAGTCTGAGATTTTCCAACACAACGTGAGGATTAAATTAAAATATTCTGATTATAAAACTGAAAAAGCTAATTTCAAGCATGAAGCAGAAGCTCTAGAGCTGTATTTGAACATGAGTTGGGTGACGTATATCTTAGCTGTCGGACAGAGCAGTTACACCAGTGTCTTTCATCATTTGGAGTGAATGGAGACTGACACATGTTGCACAACCTTTGACTTTTCCCACTCACACCCTTTGCACTTTTCCAGTTTAGGTCATTTGTGCCGTTCGTCAGCCCCTGCGTTAGATTAGGAGGGTCTCAGGGAAGTCGAGGCTCAGCGAGAGCTTCTTGACATAAGCCAGGCGGGTCAGAGAGACGTCTGTTTTCAATGCGGAAAAACTGACATACTGACACACATTTGGCCTCGCGCTGTGAGGACCAGGAGGAAAAGGTGGATCAGTGTTAGGAGCTAGTTTATCAGTCTTTCCTGTGAACTACATTTTCATGTCTTCATCATATATGTGACCCTGAAGCACAAAATCAGTGATCAGCAGCAAAGGTATATTTGTAGCATTTGCCAGCAATACATTGTATGGGTCAAAATTATACATTTTTCTTGTATGCCAAAAATCATTCAATCAAAGATTATGTTACATGTTTTGTAAATTTCCCATTAAAAAAAAAAAAAAATGGATAAGTATTACAAGTAATCATTACTGTATGTGTATGTGTGTATATATATCTCAGTGTATCAAAACTTCATTTTTGATTAGTAATATGCATTAAGAACTTTATTTTTTTATTTTTCTCAGTATTTAAATGTTTTTTCAACCTCAGATTCCAGATTTAAAATATTTCGGCCAGATATTGTCCTATCCTAACAAGCCATACACCATTGGAAAGCTCATTTAATCATAAAGATTACACAAAGTTGCCCCCTAGGACTGGTTTTGTGCTCCAGGGTCATTTATGTCAGATATAATATTGTAAACTTAATTAAACAAGTCAAAAGATTGGAATGATTAAGATTATTTAATGCTTTTAAATCTGTTCTGCACAGTGAGGTTGCATTTTCTTGATCAAAAATACAGTGAAAATTATTCAATATTATTATAAATTAAAATACCTGTCTATGTCAATGTCTTTTAAACTGTAATTTATTTCTGTGATAAAACTCTTTTGAGTTTTTAGCATCATTACTCCAGTCTTCAGATCATTATAATATGCTGATTTGCTGCCCAAGAAACATTTCTGTTCATTATCAGTGCTGAAAACAGTTGTGCTGCACTATACTTTTGTAATAAGGAAAAGAAAACATTAAATTGATCAAAAGTGACAGTAAACAAATTTATAATGTGGTAAAATAATGATTTCTGTTCTAAATGAATCGTGATTAAAATATCATTGGTATTAAATTGTATCTGACTATTAAAATTGAAGTAATATTTTACAATATCTATTATTTTACAGTATTTTTGATCAAATAAATGCAGCTTTGGTGAGCAGAAGAGACTTCTTTCAACATTGAAAAATCTGCAGTATTCCAAACTTTTAACCAGTAGTGTACATACAATATATATCATTTTTAAATATGTAAATCATATTTTGTTTTCTTTTATCACAATATAAATGACACTGAAGTGTTTAATTCAGTCTACAATTGCAAATCAGGCTGAACTGTGCATTTATCTACAATATACATCCACTTCAAATGCAGTTCATCCAGTCAGAGTGGAGGAAGAGCTCTTGGTTAGTGAAGAGCATGTCAGCGGGTGTTTGCTCTTCAGCTTGTGTATAAAGGCTGCTTGTGCAGAAGGGCGTTTGTACAGTCAGAGGTTTGATCACTGAGATCATAAACGCTGACATGATTCTGCATTGATTTGAGTCTGGCTGCGGTCCTGTATGATCTCACTTACTGTATGTGATTGTGTTACAGCTCAGCGTTTCCACATGCATTACGTATGTGCATCTAACTCAGTTAAAAAGTGTCTGTGTTGAGAAAGGAATACTAAAAAGTAGAGTATAATTTTAAATAGTAAAACATGATGTTGTGCAAGAAGACGTCTAGTCGCCATTGCAAAAATAAAAACCTGAAGTGAAGAAAACAATAACTCAATATTTTTCAAATTCATTTTCTAGGCATTTATGTATAAATTAATAAAAAAAAAAAAAGAAAAAGTTTACCTCTGAGTTTGTCAAGGATATAGGTGTCGCTGCTATTATGGTGTTAAATAAATGACTGAATGAATATGCACATTTCTGTCCAAATATAATTTGTTTCACTGTTTGTTTATTTATTTTAATCTGAACATTAATTAGTTGTTTTATATATATAAAGACAGGCCGTAACTACATTCTTGTCAAGTCAAATACAAGATTTTGTACATTTCTATTATAGTCACTTGCAATTTAACCTTAACTTTTGGACCAAATTGTGCATTATGGAATTTATTAATAAATATACACAATACACACGCATATATTTATGTAAACAAAAACCTGTATTTATTTATAGCAATTAATCGTTATTAGTTCCGTAAAATTATTATTCGATTAATTGATTTAATTATTGATTATAGGATTAATTGCATCATGAGTTTTTGTTCACATTATGTATATGTTTACTAAATATGTATTGTGTATAAATTTAATATATAAACATAACATATTTTTCATATAAATATACATGCATGTGTTTGTATTTATGTAACGGTAAATATATATATATATATATATATATATATAATATATTTACACACATGCATATACTGTATACAATTACACCTGTGTGTGTGTGTGTGTGTGTGTGTTTGAATGTATTGAATTATTTTGACCTTGATATCAGTAGTGAGTTTTAGTATGAGAGTTTGTACAGAAGACATGAAACACTGGGCAGTAAAGGAGTCCCTCGGGGGCCAGTAATGACATGTAGTTTCCTGTACGTGAGCAGATAAGTGTGCTGGAGCTGACGTGGGCTCTCTGCTGGATTTATGAGGTGAGCCACGTCTCTGTGTGTCTGCATGCAGTCTCTGATCTGCTGCGCTGCGCATCTTAACGAGATCTGGCAACGCTCGGGTCAAGGCCATTTAACCCCGTGACGAGCTGCTGTTGCCATGGTGATGGAGTAAGATGCTGGGTGTTGTGGAATGTTACAAGTGTTTGTAGGGCCTCCCTCGGGCCCCGCAGCGGGATGTGATGATCACTGCCATCCTGCTCCAGAGGTCATCTTTCTTGACTTTGTCAGCAAGTCTTCAGATTATTTTTTTTTTGTCAAGTATGGGTTATTTTCTGTCAAAGCTGCTGGATAAATGTTTACAGAGTAATCCACTATTTTGTAGAGGAGGGTAAAAAGCTGAGATTCAGAGCCAAATTACAGGAGGTTAAATGACTTCAGAACATCACAGCATCATTGTTGTTTTCACACAGATATTGGTAGCTCTGTTAGTAAAATCTGTTGACTTTAGCTATCTTTGTTACATTATATGACAATGGTGACAGTTCAGAAATAGGAAAAACACACTTTCTGTGTGCTTTTCTCCAAAATATGCAAAAAGTATTAAATATATAATTGAAATATAATTTTAGATTCTGGATCTTAGCCAACTGTTTTGTCTGAACACCAGAAATGATCTTTTAACAACATTTTTATGCCTACAACTCAACTTTATGTCTATAACTTTAATCTCACAGATATGAGTACAAATCCGTGTCCCTTTGCATAAATCTAATACTTATACTATACTATATCATAAAACATCGACTGGATATTGACATTAAACCCCTAGACTTCAAAAAAGTGTAATTTGTTTATATTAGTAATATGTTTAGACTCCTGTAGTATAGGTAAGCAAAGTGATTTCAAGTCTGTTGAATCAAATACATTTCATACATAAATACATTCATAAAAGCAATGTTTTAAGTATATATATTTGTTGCTTGAAACATTACTGTAAACTACAGGGCTGTAAATGCATTCTTGAGAGAGTATAAATGATAAATAAAGCTCACACAGACTCGAGTTAGGCAGGGTTTGTAAGCACTGAAAGCACTAAAACACTGTGGTGCTGCCAAACGCCTCTTCAGCTGCAGGTAGTTACTTCTACAGCAGAGTAGCTCTGAGAGCAGCTTCTGGAAGCATTTGTTTCTGGTTAGCGGGTCACTTTCACGGCGTTGACTCGCCCCCCGGAGAGATTCCTTCCGGGAAAGTTAGTTTTGTCCAAGCGATTCGGCCGTTAACCCTCAGCCTTCTTGCGTTAGACGTCAAATCCAGAGCAATTGGAAACCAGTGCGTTTTAAATTACACACGTTGATGGTTTATGGAGGTCGTAAATGGCTCAGTTTCAGTAAGAGCCTGCGGTTTGGTGCTGTATAATGTGTGGTTATATGGTATGTAGATTGTGAGGTAATGAGTGTGATTTCACATTTAGCTTCTGTTTCCTCTTCTGCAGCGACGGCGGAGCGAGCCAGCTTTCTGTTTTATTCTCATTTGTAGTTCACTTTGAACTGAAGGATCTGGTAAATGAATAAATGAGGAAGTCATGGCCCAGACCTCCAGAATCCAGAGAATAGTGGAGAAGATGATGTTAGTCATGATTAAGTGTGTACGGTGAATTACTGCAGCCTCGTTTATGAAGACATATACAGTGCTTTGAGCTTTGAAAAAGGGAATTTTTCACTCTTTGTTATATTGCAGCCATTTGCTAAAATCATTCAAGTTATTTTTTTCCTCATTAATGTACACACAGCACCCCATATTGACAGAAAAACACAGAATTGTAGACATTTTTGCAGATT
>JAUCMR010000045.1:421712-437318 GCA_032357425.1 Enteromius argenteus | reverse complement strand
TGGACTCTCATTCTGACGGCACCCTTTCACAGCAGAGCATCTAGTGCTAAGAAATTCATCCCACAGATTTTTCAAATAAAGCATCTGCTAATTATGTGTTATAAGGTGTTTGTATGTTATTGTGAATGTGAGTATTTGGACACGAGGATGTGTGTATTTTCACAGGCAGTGTGTGTGGGTGCGGTTATGAGGAGAAAAGACAGCCGTCTGCGCTAATAATCACTGACAGAATCCACACACTCTTTAGATAAAGAGTCTCATAACAAAGAAAATACTCACACTGTCAAGAAACAATGCACTTTTGCTTTTTTTTTTTTTTTTGTGTGTGCACTTTATCAGCATGGATCAGTCACCACATCAAAGAGTTACTGCATGAAGCAATGAAACCAGAGACTCTTCTGTCAATGAAATCTGATCACAAGCGCTCAGGAGACACACAGCACCTTAAATGAACTTTTATTGGTTGTGTGTGTGTGTGTGTGTGTGTGTGTGTGTGCAACCCAGCCCTGAGACAAAATGTAGGACTATCTCTGTTTTGGATGAGCTTTGGTCAAGATGAAGAGGAGAAATGTTTCTTTGTGCAAATCATGAAAGCTGCATGAGGAAAACCAGGCAGAAGTGTGTCATAATCACCCAGAGATGAAGAGTATGATGTCATGAGTCACACATGACAAATTACACGCATATGATCTTAAGATGACTGCATAAACAAAGATGACTTCAGCCAAATGAAAACACAATGAAGTCCAGAGGAAGAGATGTGGGTCTGATATGCAGCAATGCTTCATTGCTCTGTGCTCAAAAAGCACCAATGTACTCAAACTATGTCTTGGATGCCCTGAGGGTGTATCTTCATAGGAACAGATCTGGAGAAATGTGTCTCTGCATTAGTGTCTGATCAATGGATGCTCTTCTGTGAATGGGTGCCGTCAGAATGAGAGTCCAAACAGCTGATAAACTGGAGTGCTGTGGATTATTGTGATGTTTTTATCAGCTGTTTGAACTCTCATTCTGACGGCACCCAATATGCATTTGAGATTGTCTCTATCACTTTTCTAATCTATAGCTGAGCAGAAGCACATTTTTCTCATTGCAAATGTTTGCACTCACTACATGACTTGCTCTTGTTTTAATCTGCGCGTGTGGTGCATGTAATAACACCCTAAATCATCTGCACACTTACTTGAGAAGCACATACTGGGACTGTATTTCTTGTATTAAGTCCCAGCACACAGAGGCGTGTGTGTAATGATGTGACGTCTCCTCCTGTATAGCTGTATATAACAGGTCAGTGATGTGTCTCTGGTCATCTGCTGCAGATGTTCTCGTGCTCTCGAGGGGTCTGAGATCTCTCAGCGGCGCTGCAGGGCTTCAGACCGCTGGTGTCCTCAGCGTGTGGTGTCAGTTCTGCCCTGTCTTGACCTCGTGAAGGTCGTCAAACCCTCTTCTGATGCCAGCGTTCATTGATTTCAGCTTTGATCCTCCTGTGCTCGATCTGCTGGCGTCAGCAGTCTTGGGAAAACTACTACACTTTAACATACTTTTACAAAAAAGAGCACTTATTATGGAAATAACATACTTAAGTGTGAAATATATGTAATGTTTTCAGACACTTAACTGCATGTTATTCACAATTCAGTGAAAATGCATTATAGTTTACGTTGATATTAAATGCAATTAGCTTTTTGACTCTTAAGTACATTTTTATATGCAATTTTATATTGCTTTTGAAATATGGTTAAAGTACTGCTGAATGGTAAGCATTGATAAATGATATAAATATACTTTTCATTTCTTTTGAATCTTGTATGTCATTTAAGTAAATGTTTTATGTATTTGTAGTTGCACATTTATAATGAAGTTGCAATTTAGCACATTTAAAATATATGTACTGTAGATGTAATATTGAATAATACATCAAAGTTTAATTGCTTTACATGTGCTTTAGTATGTTATTTAGCACATCCAAATTAGTGCTTATTTAAAGCACCACAAACCATTATTTGAACAATGATTAAAATGTACTTTAGTTCATTTGACATTAGAAATGCACTATTTTAGTGTAAGAAACACATGAAAGCTTTCTGTAAGTACACTGAAGTGGTCTTTTATTTCAGTATTATTATATGATCTGCAAGCAGTTTTTAAAAATATACTTTTAAGAACTGAAGTACACAACAAGAACACATTCAGTACTATTAAGTGCACTTATTTTTCACAAGGGCACTACAGTGACCTCTATTATTCTGAATAAGAACCAGTTTCATTTTTTATAAAGAGACTGTAAATGGATTATTTTTTATGTTTGATATTAATTTTTATATGTAATTTTTCCACTCATTTAGATAGGAAAAAACTGCAATATAGACAACTAAATTGAAACTACAATTTAAAGAAACAAGAAGAACCATTTGAAATAATCACTATTATGAAATATATTTAAAAAATGGACTGTAAATGCAAAATGTATGCATCAGTTTGCATCTGAATTCTAATGAAATTCTGTTCAGCCAACAAACTACATTAAGTTACAGGAACTTGTGGAATAAAAACAAATTGTTTGGTTAATTACTCAAAGTTATTTCATTTTAATTTTCATTAAGTTGCATTACTATGTCAAAATAATGTTTGCAGCTTAAGCTGTTTTAATTAAATGCATTTTATTTAGCATTTATTTGTAAGTTCTATTTACGTGTGTTGTTTGATTGACGTGTATAAAGCGTGTGGAGGTGAGCTGATGAAGGCCAGTCTCCTCATTACCAGCACACCTCTGTTTCCGCTCAGGTTCAAGGCCTGATGATTAATGAGAATAATCACCTCAGCACTGATAGTTAATTAACACCACGTGTTCGTTATCTGTCAGACCTCACATCCTGGTACTATTTAGTAATTTTCTGTTGTCAGAGGTATGAAAGGTTTGAGATTCCTTTGCTGTCTAGCAGCTGCTTCCCATTTAGTCCCAATTAAATCACTGAGCTTGTGTTCCTGTCAGAGGAGAGAAGCAGTTATGTTTTTTTGTTGCCAGCTAGGTCATCATAGCATAATATCCACATACAAAACACTTTTACACAGCTTTTAGATGTTGAGCTTTACTTTAATACATTCACATTTTTAAACCAAATTGTCTTTAATCAAAACCATTTAACACTCCCACTATTCAGAATCACAGCTGATTGTGCGCTGGAAATGACATCTAAAATATTTTTAAAATAAAGCGACTTCTGACTTTTTATAGCTAATTATATACCCTAAATGCACACAAAGTCTGGGTTTAAAACAATAAAATAAACTTAACAACAATGTAGTATAGTTTAATTTGAAATTGAATGCAAATATTAGAACTTTTTCGAGTGCTGGTTTTAACATACTGATATATATATATATATATATATATATATATATACACACATCTGTATAATGTATATGTGTGTGTGTGTCTGTTAGCTTTGAAATATGGTTAGGAATGTACTGACAAGCATTTATGGTAAACTAAAATGTATTTTAATGATTTTGTAGTAACATGTTTGCAATGAATTTGCAGTTTAGTACAAAATATATTTATATATTTTAATATATATTTACTGTATATTTAATATTTAATATGTAATATAATGCAGTGATATAATATATAATAAAACTTGCAATATAATTTACAGATACTTTAATATGTTGGTCAACACATCAAAATAAAACAATAAAATCAAAAACACATAAATGCCATTTGAATTGTGACGTTTCTTCTCTTATCAAGAAAAACTGAGATCTGTTATCTGTTATGTAATTTAAATATATTTTATTTTAAATATTTGTAGTTGCACATTTGTAATGAAGTTGCAACCTGGTACATTTAAAATATATGCACTGTAGATGTAATATTGAGCAATACACGTCAAATATAAGATCCTTATTTAATCAAAATAAGTGCTTATTTAAAGCACAACAGATTATTAAAACAATGATTAAAAATGTACTTCAGGAAACTGTTGATTTCACCTTACAAAGGGTATTTAAAAGTGCACTTCACTTAAGCATACTTAAGCGGCCTTTTAATATCAGTAATATTATATTATCTGTAAGCACAGTTTTTTTTTTTTTTGAAGTACACAACAAGAGCACATTGAAATGTGTTGTTAACAGTGCTGATAGATGAAGAAACAGGTCTTTTATGAATCCAGCACTGGACAGTTAAGCATGTATGTGTGTTTCTGGCAGCAGCGAGGCTCAGACATTCCTCTCCTCTCAGACTCATCTACTGCCGTGTAAATATTTATCTGTCATTTCCAGCATCTCAAAATCCCCCTCGTTCAGTCTGTGGGCTTTATGAATGTTTGTCTGTCTGTTTTTAATGTTTATTTGTCACCTGCTCTACAGAGATGGCAGTAAAATGTTTCTAAATCAAATCTGTTTTGATTTCTGTTGAGAACGGTTGGTGTTGGTTATTTTTTGAGAGATCCTGATTTTAGCGTTTGAGAATTTAGGCCTATAATTGCTGCAGTTCACAGCATCTTCTACATCTGAACCACAGGAGAAGATACAGCCATAGTTCAGATTGGTTATATAGTGCTAAAATTAATACTGGAATACACTGAAAAAATGATAATGGAATTTACAAAAAAAAAAAAAGTATTTTAAATAAGCACATTTAGTTGACTAACTTTCAGCATTTTTAAATGATGTTTGCAAACAAGTTTCGGGAGGATCACGCACGAATGATTAACTACAGTTGTCGCCGATCTCCCTGTCACGTGATTATCCTATCAGAGCCTCGAAGTTCTCCTTTAAATACTCCAAACTTCCCTTCCCCGTTACCTTCGTTCTTTGCATCCCTCCTCCGCCCCTTACACCACCGACTCCGCGATTGATCTGTCGCAACATATAATATCTCGTTCCTAACCTCAGCAACTAAACTCCCACGTCCATTCTACAACCACAAGTTCTTCTCACTTCACTTCCCCCCGGGGGGCACACAGGGACCAGGCCGGACTCCAAGCTCTGCCCAATCCTCACCTCCTAGGGGTAAAAACCCTAGGGCTCGGGGCCCGCCGAGCTCCCAGCCTGCTCCCTGGACAGCATGCCAAACATGCTTACTGTATTTATTATCAATGAGGAAGTGGGAACTCGTGAAATATAGCTAAAATAAATTGTTTGCAAAAAAAAATATTTTTTTATATATATATATATACTTTTTTTTTTATTTAATAAGTGTCATGATTGCAATTCATTATATATGCTTTTTGAGTACTAACATTTTAATCTTGATAATTGGTCAGAAAACAAGATCATAACTTAAATAATTTTACTCAAGTAAATGCATCTTTTATCATATTTACAATAGAGAACGAGACAAATGATTGCAGTGTGGTTTGCTTCTGAAAGTTACAGTATATTTTCACATAAAAAGATGAAGCTTGTTTGATTATTGTGTAAACCTGCTGAACTCCTTCAGGCTCCTCAAAAGGACACTGATCTTAAACGAGGCCAGCAGCGAGCGGATGACGGCACGAGATGAAGATCATGAGTCTGTCAAACTACACGCTCAGCTGTGCTTCACACCCTTCTCAATGAACACGCAATCTCCCAGAGCTCTAGACCCTATTACACCCAAACACACACACCTTTGACTCTTAGAAGGACGGTACACATGAAATCAAGCTACAGTCAGCACTGACTCACCCTCATTCCCTTTCAAATGGTTTTCTGATGTTTGCAAAGATATTAATTTGAGTATTGCATGTTTTGCTGTCAGGATCAGGACATTTCGTGACTGTTTTTCAATGCAGCATTGGACTGGATCACTATGATTCTGATGCAGATCTTATCCAAATTTATCTCTATTTAGCTATAAATGAGGCTACATATAAAAATATGGAGGACTGACAATATAAAGCTCATCAGGTACTGGGTCACTCTATATTTAAAGAAACATAAAAACATATCACATTATATATTTATTACAATAAAAACAGTCATCAGCGTTAAAAATAGATGCCTTTTCTGCTCACCAAGGCTAGGTTTATTTGAAAAAAAAAAAAAAATACAGTAAAAATGTGAAAAAGTATTACAACTGAAAATAACTGGTTTATATTTGAATATATTTTGAAATGTAATTTATTTATAGCATATTGGAGCAATTTATGAAGGTTCATGTGAAGACTGCAGTAATGAGGAATAAATATTTTACATGGAAAACATTTCTTTTAAATTATAATAATATTTTACTATTTTGCTGTTTTTACTGAACTTTTAATCAAATAAATTCAACCTTGGTGCACAGAAGAGAATTCATTCAAAAACATGGACATATTTAATCTTCTTAAATGTGTGACTTATGTACATTTAATACAAATCTGTTGTTTTTTTGTTTTTACAGGAAGGTCTTATAGATTGCCTTCTACTTTATCACTGCAGTGTGTTAACAAAATAGAAATGTGTATGCCAAAAAAAAGAATAATCCTGATGTATTCATTCATTTTTAATGAAGTTTAGAGATAAACTAGTTTCGGGAGGAGCATGTACGATCGGCTAAGCACAGCGGACAATCAATTCCTAATCAGCCTATTACCTGATCATCCTCTCACAACCAAATTATCCTCTCTTTAAATAGAGCTTACTTCTGTCTATCCGACATCTTGATTTATTTTGCATCCCTCCGCCGCCCCCTTTCTCCACCACGTTACCAATCTCGAATTTACCAGACTTGCGGCTTAGCGGTCAATCCGGTCAGAGGAGAACTGACCCCGATCGAGTCCGGGTTCTTCCAAGGTTTTTTCTCCAAATCAGAGTTTTTGTTCCTTGCCATCATCGCTTAGGCTTGCTCGGTCGGGACACCCAGTTCCCAGGGTTTTTTACCCATCTAAATTCCCAGTGCATGTAAACCGTCACCTCGACTATTCCTGTAACGTTTCTTGGTTCTCTTAATCTTCCTCACGGGGGGCACTCAGGGATCAGGCCGCACTCTGAGCGACATCCAGCTCTTGCTGCGCTAGGGTTATAATCCTTAGGGCTTGGAGTTCGCCGAGCCCCACACCTTTCCCCGGACAGCAGGCCAAATGCACAATAATATTGTTTGATTATTGAGGAGGTGCGAACTAGTGACATGTCTTTTAATGTGTTTTAAATGTCTTCCAATACTGAGCAACACATAATGAAGGTTTGATCCAGATAAAAACCAAGACTGAATTGCATGATCTAATCCAACTTCATAATGCTCTTTGTTTTCTTTTGAGCAGCCCACTTTTTTATGATTTGATCCGATCTGATAGCAGAAATGTAATTAAATTCCATTTGAACGACTGGGCTGTGATGTTTTGTATGCTTGAGAATCTGTTTTCCATTCAGTAAAGTGGATGATGTTTACTGCCCTAGAAAACTTTTTTTTTCCCCTCCAGTCTTAAATGAATTTAAATATCAGTCTGTTCCTTATGCAACATATGGCTTGGACACAGTGTTCTCATAAAAAGTATGTATCTCTGTGCACTTTTTGTGTAACACTGTTTTTATGTACCTTACTGCATGTTTCACCGCAGTTTCAAAGAGAAATGTCCACAGGGAGGCACTAAAACACAGGTTCAATATGTAAACCCTGGCACATGTTTATTACACTGATATAGGAATGTATTGTTGTGGTTATATTGTGTTAAGTACCTGTGGACTGTTGCTAAAAGTTAATACTTTATCGTGTTGGAAATATGTCCTACACTAAATCCAATAGTGTTAACAAATGCTAAACTGATATAAAAACACATTTGTTGTGTCATTTCACAGAACCGTAGTTACACAGGATTGAACCGGAGTTCCTCTCCTCTCAAGAACATCTCCCAGCATATTAATATTGTTTTGAAGTCATAGCATGATATTCTTCAAGTAATTGTTGGAAAATTACACTTTATTAATCGAAACTCTGTAAATCTGTGTGAAAAGGAGTTAAAGATGTTGTACTGCCTCTAGTGTTCATTTCTTTTGGAAACTGCAGTGATATGTACTTATCGGTGCATATTTCATGTCTCACTAAAAAGTGCACCCAGGTATACATTTATGCCATGAGACCAGGTAGAACTTGGAATATAAAAATTCAAAAATAAGTATGACAAAAAAAGTACTATGTCAGTCTTTCTTCAAAAATGTAATAAATCCAACACTATTTTTTCAGTGCAGTTCATATATGAGCTAGTGTTATAAAACATTTTATATAGTGCTTTCTCACTTAAAAAAACAAAAACAAAAGAAACCCTTTATGAGTATAAATCTCGATCCACATTTGTTGTATGGAGCAGAAAACCCAGACGTTCTGCCTGAAACCGAATGATTTGAGTAGATTCAGTAAGTTTAAAGTCTGTAAGCCATGTGTCTAGTATGTTGGCCAATGACTTTCAGATGCTGTTGACTCTTGGCTGCTTTTATCTTTTGCAGATCGTATGGTTTATGTTCATCAACATGCTCCCATAAACCCCGTCTTTAGCCCTGAGTTTAGGGTTTGGACTGGAGTTGAGGTCAAATAAAAATACAGATGCATTTTAATTTACCGGTCTGTGTCTTTGCTATTCTCTTTCATGCACATAAGGACAGAGCTTGTAATGATTTTGCAATCCATATTTTATCGTTTCATTGTTTGTTAAAGGAATAGTTCAACCAGTAATGAAGGTTTGCTGAAAATGTGCTCATTCTAAGACTTTCCGAGATCAGGAGGAGTGTGTTTCTTCATCAGATCTGGAGAAACGTGTCTCTGCATCAGTGTCTCAGTAATGGATGTGAATGGGTGCCGTCAGAACGAGAGTCTGATGAAAACATCAGAATAATCCACAGCACTCCAGTCCATCAGTCAATCTGGAGAAGACTAATCCAGCATTTTTAACTAAAATATGAGTCCATAATAACTCATCTCTGTTGTCTCTGTCATCAGAATCCAGTCACATATTATTTTAGAGCTGTTTTATAAATGCTGCTTGATCTGTGCAGATTTCTCTCCTGATTCAGACCAGAACACTTCTTCACTGGAGGAAGAGTTATTATAGACTCTTAAAATCATCTTAATGCTGGATTAGTTTAATCTTTTATCTTCTCCAGATGTTAACTGATGGACTGGAGTGCTGTGGATTATTCTGATGTTTTTATCAGACTCTCATTCTGACGGCACCCATTCACTTCCATTGGTGAGCTAGTGATGTAATGACACATTTTGCCAAGTTTTAAGAAGAAACAAACTCATCCTAATCCTGGATGACCTGAGGATGAGCACATTTTCATTTTTGGGTGAACTATTCTTTTCACGGACTGAATATTATATCTGGATCACAGCGACTGATCTTTAAACCTTCACTGATCTGCTGCTGTGCTTCTGTTGTTTATCTGACAGCTTGAACAGTTCACCGCTGATTATAAAATCTTGTTGGACATCTGAGCACATTTTTATTCCTCACAGATGTTCTCACTCGTAGCAGGTGTCTGGGAGCTCAAGACGACTTACAGAATGAACTCTAAGTGAACTTTCACGACTGATTCGGTCACATGATCCAGCATTTTTATTTACACAAACACAAAAGTGACAGATAATATTGTTATATGTTGATTTACTGCAGGGGAGGAGCGGATCATCAGTGAATAATGATGTATTTGTGTCTGTTTCTCATGTAGAGTGATTTATGATGCTTTCTGTTCTTCTGCTCAAGGCTTCAGTGAAGGATGATATTCATACAGGTTTGGATCAACAGGGTGAGACTTTCATTGACTTCACTGGAATTAATTAAGTGACAGTGCGTTTCTCACTTGGAATTTTGTGTGGCTTAATAATTAAAAAAAAAAAAAAGTATATCTAGGGTTATTATCATTAACTAAACCTAAAACCATTTAAATAAAAACTTATTTAAAATAAATAAAATATTGAAAAACCTAAGCTTCATTTCAGTTGCAAAGGCAACATTTCTCATTTTTGTTTAGTTCATCATATTTTCACTTGAAATAAAATTAACTGAAATAAATAACATTTTTAAATATTTTTATTTTGTTTTTATTTTATTTAAAACATATTTACTATAACTAATACTTTTTAAATTATTAATTATTTTGATTTTTTTTTAATTTTTAACGAAGTAAGAAAAGAACAAAAAAGAAATGTAAATGAAAGCTAATGAATTATAAATATAATGCTTGAATGTTTAATAATTTATCATCTTTAAATGATCAGATTCTCTAAAACTAAGACCAATTTTATAAAGAAAGGTTTGTCTCATTTGAAGACTGAAGCCTTTTCTCTTAGTTCATGACCGTTATAGAAATTATATAAATATAAATATTTGTTCTCTGTTTGCAGAGATTAGTTAAAGCTGTCAGATGATGAGGCAGTTTTTTGGATTAAGAAACCATCTGCGTTTTAATGTCATATTATGAATTAATAGGATTCAAGTGTCTCATTTGAGAAAGAAAAACAACAAACAGCCTCAGATGATATTAATATAGTCTGCAGCTCATTAGTTTCTATTAGTTGGAGATCTCTGTGAAATTCCTCCAGTTCTTCTGAGAAGATGTTGGCCATCTGCAGGCTTCATCTGCTCTGCCAATGAGACGAGACACTGACACGCTTCAGAAATATCACTCCATATCAACTATTCAACATAAACAGAAGCTAATGACTCTACAGCAGGCTTCATCAAATCTTACCCTGGAGGTCCAATGCACTGCAGAGTTTAGCTCCAACCCTGATAAAAACCTCACCTACCTGTGAGTTTCTAATGATCCTTATAGACTGGTTAACATGCTCAGGTGAGTTTGATTAGGGTTAGATCCAAACTCTGCAGTGCATTGGACGTCCAGGGTAAGATTTGATGAAGCCTGCTCTACAGGTTAAACAGAACTGAATCTGAATTATTTCTTTTCCTCCAGCAGGTCTGTCCATTATTAGCATTTCTATTCATCTCAGTGGAGTTTGATCTGGACGTTACCGGTCAGAAACACACACATCTCATTCAGCAAATATAATATAATATAACATAAATATAATTCAACAATGCTAAAAGGTAAAACTTTAAGGTCAGGTTACCAAGCAATCTTATAAAATGCAGCTCATCCAATCAGAACATAAATTACATGTAATATGTGACTATAAAACATTATATGACTATAAAATGTGAATTCCTTGAATCTCAATTGCTAATTAGAGTACTTTGTCTTGTGCAACTCTTCATAAAGTAAGATGTATTATCTGCCAGGAAAATGAATGCAAATAAAAGTACAACAAAGGGCTTGTGTATAGTTCTACAGTGATTTAACACAGGTCTGTTGTTGTTGTTGTGAAAATAGGCAATAAAAGCAGCAGTCCAAGGTATTTTTAACCTAGTCTTTGAATCAGTGCTGAACCAGGACCACCAAGAACCGTCCACCGCTGACTAAACAATCACAGCCTCGCTCGCGTCACTCAGTAAATCAAGCTTCAGTATACAGCACATAGTTTAATATCTGCATTCCCTTTCAAAAGATGTCAATGCTTTTGATGTTTGAAACAAATAGTGACAAATAGTTCATTCTTTGGCACAATTATTTATAGTAAAGAATGGTCTCGGGTTACAGATGGTCAGGAGACACACTTAAAATAGACAGCGGTAGAATCATGACTTTAAAAGACAATGTTGCTAACTTGAGTCAGCTTATTAGGCATTTGCTAATAAATGCATTTCTCATTATTAATGTTATTTAATGCATTAACCAGCATTAACCTATGTGACCTTATTTCAAAAGTGCTACCTACCAATTATCAAAAAAAAATCTCATTGTATTTAATTTTATGCATGAAATTGTTTCCATTTGAGTTTTTTGATCCAATGCAATTGTCTTAACTCCAAAATGTCTCAATATGAATAATAAATGCATTGCTCATTGTTAATGTTTTTTATTGCATTACCTAGCATTAACCAATATGACCTCATTTCTAAAGTGTTACTTTCAAGATGATTTTGATTTTAGGCATAACAGTTTGTGTTCATTTGAGTATTATGGTCCAAAGCAATTGCCTTAAACCAAGCCTCCTCCCAATAAAACCACTGTATCTTCTGGGTCTAAGTGTGTGTTGTTTAATTGGTAGTGTTTCAGAAGCAGAAGCAGTAGATGAGTGTTATTCCTCAGTGCCAGCTGGTTTGAGAGGAGGGACACTGATCTGAGGCGGTTTAGCTCCTCCTTACTCCAGCTTGACTTTCACAATCACTCTTCTCCAGCTCTACTCTGAGTTCCTCTGCTGACGCTGAAGCACCTCGCAGATCCTCATGGACTTTATTATCACATGATGCTTTGAATAAGAAACCTGTTTTTGTCTCTGCTTTTATATTCAGATTTTTTTACTTGCTGCTGTTTAGTTCTGTTGCATTTATCAAGTTTATGAAAAGTGGATGAAAATTTCTAAAGGAATGCTGTGATATTTTACTCTGTGTGGAGCTGATCTAAGAGAGAACTGCCTGAAGGAAATGAAGGCTCGAAAGCCAGTCATTCACAAGAACATCAAGGTGAGATTCTTTTCATGCTGTTTCATTTTCTAAGAATTCATAAGATTTTTAATTTTCTTTCTTTTAGTTCTGTTGTTGAACTGCATATATAAATAATAATATTTAAATGTATTTTTTAATTTATTATTACATTTTATTGGTTTATTCATAGATGCAATTAATTTATTACTCTTTTATCTCACTGTTCACTGAAGAAAATGTTTAGATCTAAATTAATTTGTTTATTAAAAATATTATTTACTATTGCTGGATCAACCTAAAAGTATTATTTTATGCCAACAAAAAGTCATTTTTTAAGGGTTAAATCTGTAAGGTATTTTCTATAGATACTAGCCTATTCTATATATCTCTATATGCAGTACAACAACACATACAAATTACTGTGGACTCATGCATTCAGTCTTTAATGGTTGATGACTGCTGGGCTCTTTTATTTGGCTTCACGCTGACTTAATTTAATTCCTAATGAAATTTTTAAAAGAGTTTTAAGATATCCTTAAGGAATGCAAAAGGAATTCTAGCATAGTTTGGAAGTAATCCTGAAGACCTCGAGGAGTCAAACAAGATCCTGAATGAACTGTGTGAAAAAATAAACAGAAGATAGTTGAGTTTATGCAGCAGGAGATAGTGTTTGATTCCATAGATGTTCATAAGATATCATTTTAAAATGACTTTAAGTGGTATTTAAGTGCTGTAGCTCAAACAATAGTGGACTCGGACTGTGCTTGCAACACCAAGGTCATGGGTTCGATTCTCAGGGAATGCAAGAGTTGTAAACATTAAATAGATAAGTGTGTGCCGGATGCATGCATGTGAGTGTTTTGTTGGCTATGTGTGAGGTGTGTGTGTCTGTGTTTCAGCGCTAGAGGGACGCTTCAGAAGCAGTCATCATGGGCTCTTCATGCGTGGGTCTGATGCTGGTTCTTCTGGTCAGTGTCCCGGGCTCCGGCGGTGTTTGTCCGAGGCAGTGTGCCTGCTCTGCTCCTTCTGAAGTGCACTGCACCTTCCGAGCGCTCCTGACTGTTCCCACCGGCATCTCCAGACAGGTCCAGCGCATTAACTTTGGGTCAGTCACTCCTAATCATCTGATGCATTAAAATAGACTGCAGTAGAATCATGACTTTAAAAGACAATGTTGCTAACTTGAGTCAGCTTATTAGGCATGCATAAATGAATTTATGCATGAAAACAAAATTGTTTTAGTGTTACGATCCTGTGCAGTTACTTAGAAACAAACTCAAATTCCTCAAAATGAATAATAAATGCATTGCTGATTGTTAATGTTATTTGAAGCTTTAACTATTATGACAATACGATCCCGTTTCTAAAAGGAAAATTGCATTGTGTTTTATTTTATGCATGAAAATGTTTTGATTTGAGTTTTTGGATTCAATGCAATTGTCTTAAACTCCAAAATTTCTCAATATGAATAATAAATGCATTGCTCTTTGTTAATGTTTTTTAATGCATTAACTAGCATTAACCAATATGACCTCATTTCTAAAGTGTTACTTTCAAAATATCATGTTTTTGATTTTATGCATAACAGTTTGTGTTCATTTGAGTATTATAATCCAAAGCAATTGCCTTAAACCGAGCCTCCTCCCAATAAAACCACTGTATAATCATTACTTAATCATCTGATGCACAGCAGAAACTGGAGGTCTATGATGTGATCATATAACCTAGGAGCGCAAAACCAGTCCTAAGGGTTTTTTTATACATAATCTTTCCATTAATGTCTGGTTTGTTAGGAGAGGACCATATTTGTCTGAGATACAACTATTTGCAAATGTGGAATCTGAGGGAAAATCAACGTTAAAGTTGTTCAAATGAAGTTCTTAGCAATGAATATTTCTAATCAGAAATGAAGTTTTGATATATATACAGTAGGACATTTACAGAATATCTTCATGGAACATGATCTTTACTTAATATCCTAATGATTTTTGGATAGATTTGACTCATGCAGTGTTGTCTATTGCTACAAATATACATGTGATGCTTATGACTGCTTTTGTGGTTAAGGGACACATATCTGAAATATCAGAGTTTGCACAGTTTTTACTCCTGTAAATATTAAGCTACTCAGGATGAGTATGTAAGTTGTTGTTGTTGTTGTTTTTTTTTTCGTACATGCTCAACCCTTAAATCTTGATTCTATAAACTTCTTACTGTTATTGACTATTATACATTATATGAAAGTGTCACAATTTGACTGCTAGGTCATTCAGCTAAACTTAAAATAAATCAGTTGTTAGATTTACTGAAGAAATTGAAAAGCCAAAGTGGTTGCTGAAGTGTTTCAAATTATCATTAGAGTGTTGCTAGGTGGTTGCTAAGGTTGTATTCTGGTATCCACATATTTCTCAGGTCTTGAAAATCATGAATTGAAAAATTGTGAGTCTCACAAACTTAACGTTAATGCATAATGTTTAGGATGTGATCGAGGATTAAAAAAACAAATACTTTATGTAGACAGCTGTCAACAATATGTAATCAAAATGTAAAACCACATGTGACTTATTGCTCAAAACCTTATAGTTGCTGAGATATAATGGACCTAGAGACAACTTCTCCATGTGACAACTAGCCCCAGCTACATTTGCATAAAAATGAAGCACTTATATTTATGCATGTATTAGACATTCAGAGTGACTTACAAGAGAATGTATTTTTTATTTAAATTATTATCTATTTTTACACTTCATAAACACAAGCGTATGCTGGTAACAATGCGTTTGCTCTCTAACAGGTTTAACACTATAAATCACATCACAGACGTGTCCTTTGCTGGCCTTCGAAAACTAGAGCTGCTCATGATGCACAGCAACAACGTGCAGAAAATACATGATGCTGCTTTTCAGGATCTGGTTTCATTACAGGTAACATCACAGTCATCTGGTGAAGCACACTAAAAGGCATTCATGTAGTTCTAATGAATTAGCTCTAACTTAAAGAGGCAAAGTAAAAGTGACTATGATGTTATGTAAGATTTCAAATGTTGAACAGACTACAGCTGTAAACAATGTCTTATTTGTGTCAAAATTAGGGCCGGGACTCGATTAAAAAAATTAATCTAATTAATTAGAGGCTTTGTAATTAATTAATCGAAATTAAT
>JAUCMR010000045.1:399006-409011 GCA_032357425.1 Enteromius argenteus | reverse complement strand
CCCCCCCCCCCCCCCCCCCCCGGGGGGGGGGGGATACTTAAATCAGGTAAAGAGTGTTTCCCAAGTCTATGTTTAGTCCATGGTACTAGCCTACTCCCTCAGAGCTTGTTCTTGTTGTAGCAGACTACCCGCCATGCATTGTACTTTAGGAAGTTATTAAGAGGTCTCCAAATATCTTCAAACACATTTTGTTTCTCTTTGACACTGTATGTAATCTTTTCCATTGACATATATGATGCCATTTCTTTAATCCACTTTCCAATTCTAGGTTCATTTAAATTTTTCCTATTAAGCGCAATAATATGTTTAGCTTGTAAAATACACATTTCTATGAATCTGACCTCTTTGCTTTGTAAGAAAAGACTGACAGGATATATACCCAGGATAAAAATCTTAGGATGCAGTGGTAGTTTCTTTGATAAAATTTGGTCAATCATCTCAATAATACCTTGACAAAAGGATTTCACTTTCACACATTCCCATATACAATGATACAATGTACCTCTTTCCTTATTACACTTTATACAGGTATCCGGAATATTATCGTTAAACTTGTGCAATATAGCTGGAGTTATGTATGTTCAGCCATTTGTACTGTGTGAGTTTCAAGCTACTGTTGATTGTTTGCGTCTGAGCTTTCTTACATGCCTCATTCCAATCCTCTAGAGATATTTCTTCATCTACATCTCCTTCCATAATCTTAGTTTTGATTATGTTAGGAATATATAACAAATGATTTTGAGATGAGGATATAAAACTTCTAATATTTAACTTCATATTTGTTTGAGAACATAAATACTTCATCCTCATTGTACATGTCCTGTACTTTCCTTTACCCTTTTTCAGCCCATATCCGAAATCCTGCATCGCTTTTTCCTGGTTTAAAATTAGCATTACCCCAAATAGAACTGAAACGTGACCATGAGGAATTTATATTCAAACATTTACAAGAGTCAAACCAAATGTTGATCATGTTCAATACAAAAGGGTTGTCTGTGTTTTTTCTTAGATATGTGTGGTCTGTAGAATACAGGTATAAATGCAGTGGTATTTGTGGTGTAACTGAACAGGACTCCACATCCATCCAAGCAGGAGGGCTTTCAGAAGAGAAATAAAACATGATTGTACGCAGTTAGGCTGCTCAGTAATGCCACTGAATGAGTCCTCCTGGATCAAATGATAGGTATAATAGAGATAGACGTAGTCTGGGACGTTTATTTTGCCAGATAAAGTTGGTAAACATTTTCTTAATTCTAGTAAACAACGATGAGGGAGGGGGTAAGGGGATATTTTGGAACAAATAAAGAAATTTAGGGAGTATGTTCATTTTTAGTATATTTATCCTGCCAATCATTGAGATGTGTAAAGATGTCCAACGTTCTAGCACACCACCTTTTATCAGGTTTTGAGACACAACTACTAAAAGCTATGCTTGACCATCATGAAAATATAGTGAAAATCTTTTATTATATTAAATCAGGGATTTCTTCCAGCGTTTTTTTCCAAGTTTTTTTCTTTTGCCTCATTTACAATAATGTTGCACTTGAGAAAGGTTGAGAAACTGGTGTGAAACAGACTCGTTCTCACTTTAAGCCTATGCAAAGAGCTGATTTAATACGTGAATAAATATTCACACAGAAAAACAAATCTATATTTGGATCTGTTTATGCCTTCTCTGTATATCATCTTTCATTTATTTTAATAAATTATTTGTATTTTCTATCTATAAACTAATCCACATCCACATTATTATTTATAAACACAGTAAACAGTACTTTAGACTGGCTTTATTTTTAATAAAAAAATGTTTCCACTTCTTTAGTAATTTGTTAAAATGGTGCTTTATTTTTTGCAACAAAAAAAGACGTACCGTAAATCAAAAGTTAGCATGTTTTTGTTAAAAAAATTTAATGATTGTCAGATTTTATTTCTAATTTAATTTTGAGACACATATACTGTACTACTTTACATGTATAGTATATAAAGCCCAATGAAAACTCTAATGTGCAGTAATGTTTATTTTTTCCTCTTAATGTATTTTGTCGAAGTGTGTTGTGCAGTGGTCAAGATTGATAGCATTATTTGTGATTTTTGCATCAGTCTTCACGTGACTGCTTTATTAATATGATTTTTAAATTATATCACACAGCCTTAATATGTGCTGAAATTGTGGTCAACCTCAGTTCACCCAAGATTAAGATTTGATAAAATGTATCATTCTGTCTCAGCAATGAATGTGAATGGGTGTGAATGAGAGTCTGATAAAAACATCACAATAATCCACAGCACTCCAGTCCATCAGTTAACATTTGAATATAAAAAATATGAAAAAGTCTATCTCAGATCGAAATCCAGCCTTTTTAATCTGTTTTGGACTGTTTTATAAACACTGCTTGATCTGTGCAGATTTCTCTCCTGATTCAGACCAGAACACTTCTTCACTAGAGGAAGAGTTAGTATAGACTTAATGTTGGATTAGTTTGATCTTTAGTCTTCTCCAGATGTTAACTGATGGACTGGAGTGCTGTGGATTATTTTGATGTTTTTTTTTATCAGACTCTCATTCTGACGGCACCCATTCACTGCAGAGCATTCTTTTTCTGGGACAGAGACACATTGAGACAGATTGTGGTAATTTATTACTGGTCAAGCAAAATCTGATCAGTCAGATATGCAAGACTTCAAAAAGAGAATCTGATTTATTTTCATGAAGTAGCACAGAGAAGCAGTGCGCGTTATTTGTGCAGCTGCATTATTCTGTCGTTTTGTGCATTGTTGTCCTCTTCAGCTCTTGTTTTGCAGCTCCAGCCAAACTGGTGAGGGTGGGTGTGAAAAAAGAAAAGTTAATGAAGATGACTTCAGGTGCTATTCAACAATATCAGATGATGAGTTGTTCTGAAACATCTCAGATTCTGCTCTTTAATGCTTGACCAGTAGCTCTCTCTCTCTGCTGCAAGATTTCCTCAAAACAGCCAATATTCAGTGGGAATCTGAGGAGTTTGGCTCTTTTTCTGAGAGTGAAGAAGAGCTGGTGAGAGGTGAGGCTAGAGGAGGCTTACAGACACACTTTAACAACATCTACATAAAAATTATTCAAATATACATATCCATTGCTAGAAATTCACCAAAAAATATGGGGACAGTGTTTCAGGTATTAGGTATTTTGCCATATGTATATTTTGCAACTTATACCTTACAACAGTATATATAAGTGATATTAATATAAAAAATATGTGACCCTGGACCAAACAGTCTGAGAGCTGAATAAATAATCTTTCTACTGATGGTTTGTTAGGAGAGGATAAGATACTCCTATTTAAAAATCTGGAATCTGAGGGAGCAAAAAAATCCAAATATTGATAAAATCACCTTTAAATTTCTTAGCAATGCATATTACTTGTCAATAATTAAGTTTTGATTTATTTATGGTTGGGAACTTATGATACATATTGCTTCGTTTATGTATGAATAACAAATATGCATCAATTAAGTTTATTTAGTTCATTAAAACTGTTTCTAAATGCATGGACATTTTATATGCAATTCAAATACATAAATCTTCAATTTAAGCCTCAATATTTTTTGAGTTACAAGTTTATTGTAAGTGGCTTTGTGCATAAAACATTGCTGATATTCATATATAGACAAAAAACATTAAATAAATGGCACACAACACCCTAACATATACTACTAGAAACAAAAACAAGAAACAAAACTATTTATAAGAGCTTTTTCTTACAAAAAAACGTAGATTAGATTTTCTTTATGGTAAAATTAACATCATGTTAAACCTTAAGTTAAACAGATTTTTGCTGCACCATTTTTTTTTTTTTTTTCTGTAAAAAAATTTTTTTTAATAAAATAAAAGTGTTGACAGGAGCTGCTAAATGACCTTGTATTTGATTATTAGTTTTAGATGTTTTTTCCAGATGTCTTCACAATTAAGGACTATCTGAGAAGGTAATAGCTGGCAGAACCTTGATTTTTACAGTCAAACTCTCCACCGGGACTCAACTCCTCCTCGCTTTTGACCTATTTCTCCTTTTCCATTCCCAGAGTGCATTTCTCCTAATATTTAATGATTTATAAACAGCCGCTCGAGCACTACTGACCTTGACTTGAAGTAAAAGCGATGACAACAGACGTCAGGTTTATTATAGACTGCTTTATATGCTTCAGTTCCATATATAGAGCCATAAAACATACACACATTTATTAAAAACTATTTGAATATCTCTTTAAAACAAATCATAATTGAAAGAAATTTGCTCCCACCTCTTACAGCAGGTTCATGTCTAAACTAGCCTGAAGAGTTCTGATAGTTTAAGAATCATAGATTTATGGTTTATAAGGTCAAAAAGCAAGAGTCGAAGTGGAAAAGCAGCTGTTTCTGAGTCACACGTCTCTAATTTATGTCTCGTTCCTTCCAGAATCCTGCCCTAAAGTTTGCTACACATCTCTGAAGCATCATTTAGTCTCGTTAGATGCTTTTCCACCTTCATCAGAACAGCTGCTTGAGCTTCATCTCCTTCACTGGATCTCAAGGCTTCTCAAACTGACGTGCTTTTACAGTACACATGCACATAAAGTGATTTCTCCTGCATTTGTAGTGTTTCTCATGCAGTGCAAACGTCTAAACATTCTTAAATCAAGACACATTTACTTGAGAAGCAAAAGGGTCTTGTTTTCTTAGAAATGTATCAATGTGAGACTTATGTTATGCTTGAATTGATGGATAAAATTATTGGTAACACTTCATATATGATGCATTACAAAAATATTTTGAATGCATGAATGTTGCGCATCATTAATAATATATTGTATGATGTAACAGTGAATTGTTTCACCTTTAAAAATCGAATGCATTAAAACACGACAAACCACAAATTTCAAATGTAACACATCTGCAAATATTATCATGCATTTTAATTTACAATTATTTATGCAAACATATAATGCACCACAGCATACATAGTTTATTTTTCTAATACCACTGGTAGAATTTATTTATTATTATTTTTGAAACTCACATTTTGATTCATTTTCTTAAAAAAACAGGGCTTCTTTTGTTAGTTTGCTTTGCAAGTAAATGATTTAAGAAGCATTTATATGTAATATACATAATATAAATGATGTATTGTATTAATTATGCACATTATAATGCATATATTATAGGTATAATACAAAATTATAATGCATTAAAAACATTACAACCAAACAATTTTAGATATAACAAGGTGTCTGCAAATATCATAATGCATTTTGGCTTTGTTTACAAATATTTATGAAATGAGACGATGCATTGCAATGTGTATTATTTACACCTAGTAAAGTGTCACCAAAATATCTGTCAATCATGATTTAAGGATGTTTGGATATTTGTGCTGGAAAACAAGACAAAGGAAGAAAAGTTTATAATGAGTATCTGTTTGAAATCATGTTGAAATGATGACAGAGTGTTTAATATTAGAAGTTATTGTTTGAGTCACTAAATATGTGCTAAAATGAACCCTTATTAACTCTTTTTATTGTTAATTACGGTTTATTGTTTTCATTTCCTTTGGGATGTTTTTGACCTGAAAAGTTGGGTTTTGTTGAGCAGGTGAAGGCTTTAAAGAAGCTCTTTATGAAAAGCTTTTAAAGATCATTGCATTAGCTCACAAGCGTCCGTGTGTCTGCTGAAACTGAACGATCAAATACTTCCTCAATGATGTTCAAACAGATTGTATGAGTTTATGACATCCACTCGCTTGATTTCATGCAGATGTTGCTTAAAAACACTTCAAAGATCTCCTGGTCAGCTGTAAAATGAAAACTTGAGTCATTCAGAAACAAATATGTGAAGTAAATTGAGCATTGATATAAAATTCTCTTATGATGATCTGGGGATTGGTTTTCAGGGGATGGGATGAGGTTTATAGGACTGAATGTTAATGCTTTTGCAAAAAGAAAGAAACTGGAATGATCACATCTGTGTGTGTTTGATGCAGGGTTGATTTGTGTGGCTGAAGAATGCTGAAGCAGCTCATTTGTGACGCCCAAAGTTTTATCCGCTATTGTTCCTTAAAACATCCACAAAGATCTCGTAATCTTCATTATGTCCCAGAATTTCCCATGCAGCCGGCTGAGCTTTGTAGTCTGTGTTTCTCATGGAAAAGAAACAGCGAAACACAAGATGTGACCAGCTTTTTCAATGAACTAACCAAACACTTACAGATCAGCTGCTTTAAAACTGTGCCTGCTCCAGACGACTCAGATGTTCTCACTATTTTTTGTCTAGTTTTCCAGTCCAAACTAAAAGTAATATGATGCAAGATATAAAGACTTGTTGTTTTTTTGTTTGTTTTTTTTAAATAATAAAAATAAAATTATATAATAAAATAAATATAAATTATATATATATATATATATATAAAATTAATAAATGAATAATCAAATTGAAGTGGGTTTTTATTTTTTTAAATATCAAATATCTGTCAGTGGAGTCAGAAAAATAATCTTACTTTCCCTTTGAATTAATTTGATTTCTCTGACCCCATATAGCAGATATTTTTGGATTATTAGCTCACACTTCTCAAAGAAAACAAACATAAACAAAAAAATAATTTTAAAGGTAAAAATAGACCGAACATTCTGCTTTATAACGCAATCTCTCTGATATGAAGAGCTGAAACATCTGATTCATTTGAGTAAATCATTTTGCTCAAGTAGTTTAATGTAAATACTGTTTGAGTTTCTGCATCTTTAAATCCCGTCATAGATTTTAAAGCAAAAAAAGAAAAAAAATGCTGCTATAATGATGTGTTACAAATTATTTAATATTATACTTTCTTATTATAAAGTTATATTTATATAATATTAGATTATAAAATAATGTGTATTACACAATATAAATGTAATAAAATATATAATTACTAGATTTTACTCTAATTTTGCCAACAAAAAAAAAAAAGGCTGAACAGTTTTTGTTAGTAGGTAATGGAGCAGTCGTCTTTCTCAGAAGAGCCTGGCTACTAGTTATTTAGTTAAGAGCTTTGAGAGCAGCTTCAGCACAAGTTTTGACACAAAGACTGAGATCTAAACAGCTGAAGCAACAAGACCACACCAAGAGCTTTAGTGTGTGTGAGTGAGTGAGCAATATATATATATATATATATAAATACACACACACACACACACACCGCTAAACAGCACCAAAAGTGTGTATTTGGCATATAATCATAGATCATAGGGGAACCACTTTAGGTGCTATTTAGCAGCTATCTTTAAAGGTGCTAGGTTATATAGCACATTTGTCAAATACTAGGATTTACCTATAAATGTGTTGATATAAAGAAATGAATGATGAACTACTTTAACGAAACATAATGTATTAATATACACATAATAAACATGAGGGTCACTGGTCTCAGGTTTCTGCTAAACTCAGAGAGGGTTAGACACATGTGCTTCTTATCTTCACATCTGCTCAGGAGTGTAGAATACAGCAGTGTGGGCAAAGATGCTTCAGCGTGAGCTTCTTCTCATGACTTTATTATATCTTCCTGCAGGTTTGCTGAACTTGTTTCCAGAGGCTTGAGGAGTCTCCAGGAGCTGAAGAACAGTGATGTATGTTACAGTGTCACATTAGTTCATGTTTGCATTGATAAACAGGAGCGCTGATGGCTGCTCTGATTGTATGATTAGTTGTGTTGATGGTTCTTAAAGCAGCCGTTGATGTGAGACTGAAGATCATAATTCAAGCGTCTCAAACCCAGCAAACGCTTCTAATCATTTACTGAAGTTCTGGCCATGCAGCTGTTCCTACAAATCCCTACAAACACATCAAAATATATAAATAATAAGTTTACTTCTTGGGCTTGACATTTATGAAGTTATTGTCGTTTATCCTATATTAATGAGTTATTCTCCTCCCTTTCTTCTTGTTTCTCAGTCATCAGTTTTTTATTGCACGTTTAATCTCGTTTTCTTTGATTTTCAGGTTCATCTCGCACAGATGTTCAGTGTTTCTGGTGCTTACGAGGCTCATTGTTCAAATTAACTGCATTTAAATATGAAATTGAATGCTTATAACTATAATTCAATATTAATGTTGCTGCATCAGAGTTATTGAGACATTATACAGTTTTTATTTCGTTTTATTGTAATATTTTCTATTTTTGTTTTAGTTCGTTATTTTTAGTTGTTTATATGCATATTTATGTACATATTTTATTTATTAGCAACAGTGTACATCCAGAGAGACATTAAAATGAGCATCTAAATTCAAATATCAGAAACGATAATATATTTGCTTGGTTTATTAGTGCAATAATCCCACGCTTTGATGCAAACATGAAACTCTTCAGAAAGATGTGTCTTTGTCAGCATTAACAGACAATGAGACGCAGATGGAATAAACTCTTTAAACAATTAAACAAATAAACAATGATTCGTCTGGAAGTGATTTCATTAAACATCTGTAAAGAACAATTAACAACAGTTTCTTCCAGAGCTTCATCTAAATGCTTTAAATCTATTTCTAGGAGTGTTGTGTTCTGTGTGGAATCAAAGAAGAATCACTCAGAAGATCGTGTTTGTTAGTTTGCTGAGGTTTGATGCTTTATCAAATTACAGTACAAGCCTGTATTCATTCTTCAACTTTTCTTGAGAAGAACAGCAAGTGTTTGGGGAAAAGTGGGTGTTTTCGTTTAAATGAAACTGATTTTTCTGACTTTTTTGTTCATACTTTAAGCAGAAAACACACCTCTACTATAGTTAGTGATTTTGCTTCTCCAGTAAATGTGTCTTGATTGACAGCAGGATTGAAGATGAAAATACTGAGGAAGACATGCATGTTTGATTTCTGATTTATTTTATTTAATGATTAGTAAACACTGCAGCCGAACGTTTAATCACAGAAAGCTGCAGCTGAAAGTAACACAGAGGACTAATAAAAGCTGCTGTGATTACAGGCTCTGAAACACTGTGAGCGTGATGAGAGGCTTAGGAGACGTCTTTACAATTACCATCCATTATCATGTTTTCTATCTGGTTTCATTGTTATTTCCACTTAAATGTTGCTTTCTCCTGTTTTTTTTCCTGACGTTAACTAAGCATCATTTCTGTGCTGCTGTGTGGTTTCTCAGCATCTTTATGAACCTCAGCAGATCAGACATTCTGATAATCTTCTGTTGTCTTCTACTGAAGGAAGAAGGTCTTGGAACAACATGAAGCAAGTAAATGATGATCAGGCCTGCCAGCTGCTTTAAAGCTAGAAAGTCATGATGACACTGTTTAAGTGTCCTTCTGTTCTGAGCATGTCAAAGCTGTCCAGATGTCAAAGGTCAACAGTGATAGGGTCAATGAAGGGGTTATAGCCTCTATAATTTACTGTTGACCAGAAACACAGGAAACCAAGAAAACTTTGATGCATTTGAAAATAAAATGCTTCATTAAAATAAAAAAAAGAAACATATAGACCACATATAGTTGTGAAGGTCTGACAGTCAAGGATCTGTGTTTGGTGACTGTTTTGTAATAAAAGTGATAGTGTGACAGAAAATTATTAATTTGTGACAGAAAGTTTTGGTGTAGCCTGAAGATTATTTTTGGTTTAGTGCCCAAAGAAGGTCTCACAGGAACCACAACTTTTGTGCTGCATGTTCACAGCAGACTTCTAGTCTTTCCGTCCTCACATTCAAGATCTCTTGAAATCATAATTAAGACACATTCTTGTACAATTTAAGACTTTTAAGACCCCGCAGAAACCCTCAGATTGTTTTCTGCTTCTTTTCTTTCTAGTATGTCGACACACACTGTATTCCTGGTGCTCGCGTTCTCGATGTTTCTGCACAGATACTGAAGGAAGGCGAGAGCGTCGGCGCGATCTTCCTGCACGCGGGGGTGAACGATACCAGGCTGCGGCAGACGGAGGTTCTGAAGAGGGACTTCAGCAGCCTGATCGAGACCGTTCGCAGCACGGCGCCCGCGACCAGGATCATCGTGTCAGGACCACTTCCCACG
>JAUCMR010000045.1:354247-368238 GCA_032357425.1 Enteromius argenteus | reverse complement strand
GTTTCAGCCTTGGTGAGCAGAAGAGACTTCATTAAACATTAAATAATTGTAATTATTCCAAGCGTTTGGCCGATACTGTACGTCTGTTCTTTTGAGAAGCTCAAGACTAATGGATGTTAAATGATGGAGAATGTAAGTATAATTCATCATTAATCTACTGACATTTCATCATTTTCTTTTCCACAGTAACTCCTGATTTTAATAAATCACCAAAAACAAACCCAAATGCTTTGTGATGATCTCTTACCTAAATCTTCATTCAAAGCATGAGAAAGATCAAAGTCTTCAGCGTGAACTGGAGAAACACAAAAGCAGATGTAAACAGCAGCAGCAGAGATCAGCTGACCCTAAAGACTTTAATAATCGACAGATAGATCAACCTTTCACAGCGTCGTCAGAGTCCACGGGTTCCTCTGGGACAGCGGTCAATTCTAGGACAAACACAGACATTCGGAAAATAATTATAATCTACATAAACCATCCACATCACATTTCACAACAACATCTGCCATTTCATTATTTATTTGTTATGACTATTATGTTTTTTTACTGTAATATGTACTGACAAGTGTTTAATTCCTATTTTTATATTATTATAATTCCTATTCTTCTCAACAATAAATATCATTAGACTTTCATTACTGTATTACAATCTTTAAAAAAAAATTATGATATATTAACTACAGAGCAACAAATACTACCATATTGTACAAGCACTTCCAAATAAACTGAAAAATAGTAATAATAAATATAACATATTATATTAAAAAATATTTTAACCTGCATAATTTATTTATGTTAAATATAACATCCTATTTTAATATCAGCAGGTACTGTATGTTCTTAACATGTTTTATAAGGTTCATCCATTATCTCCTGATACTTGTTTTGTAAAGTAAATAATTAGAAATATGAGCAGGATTTGTTTTATTGTGTATTCTCTGAAATATGCTGGATAACGGCAAATGCTAGTCTGAGTTGTTCCTGTAATAAGTTTTCTATTGAGCATGTTTACAGCAGAAACACACCTGTTTCACCTGCTGCTTCTGCTTCACTTTCAGCATCAGTTTCTGTATTTTCTTCACCTGCAGACAAACAAACTAATTATCTCTTTTCTCTTATTTAATGCCACGGTAATAGAACACAAAATCTAGTGTTAGAAATCCAAATTACATTCTGTGCTGAAAATCCTTTACATAAAATATTGTTCCTGGTCAAAAATAAACACTCTTTCTTTTTTGCTTGTAATCTCTTATGCTGTATTATCACTAAATCTGTTTTCCTTCAATCAGCACAGTTTCTGTGTCTCTTTCTGGAGATGATTGATCGTAGACCTCACTGATCGGAGGGTTTTAATCAATGTTGCCAAAATGATACACAATGCGTTTTTTCATTTAAAGACTGAGGTGCATGAGCTCAGATCAGTGAGGTTTATAATCAATCAGATCCAGAAAGAAACCCAAAACCCGTGCTAAATGAAAGAAAACAAGGTGATGAAGAAGACTGAATCCAAGATGAGGTGATAATGCAGTATAAAGAGAGATTTACAGGAAAAGACTGGTCATTTTTGAACAGGCAAGTGTAAGAAGGTCTTTTCTTTTTTAAGAGGTTTGACGAGTAAAGTCAGTTTTAGTCAAACACCACAGCATTAACACAACATGTTCTGAGAAAAAGAAAATCTTTTCACGGTCAAAATGACCTGAACACTCTGAGGATTGAAAGACCTCGCTAGATTCACAATAATACTGTGACATTACAGTCTGTGAGAAGGGTTCACACCTAAATGAGCACATGAAAATTAGAAATTAATCTCTTTTATTATATTGTTTTATTATAATAATTTGCATACTGAATAAATTGGTAACACTTTACAATAAGGTTCATTAGTTAACCTTAGTTAACAGCATTAGTTAACATGAGCTAAGAATGAACAATACTTCTACAGCATCAATGTTCATTTGAGCATCTACTTATGCGTTATTAAAATCACAAGCTGTGTTTGTTAACATTAGTTAATGCACTGTCAACTAACATCAACTAACAATGGAAGATTGTAATTTTATGAATTAATGTTAATAAAGATGAATAATGACTGTAATATATGTAACTAATGTTAACTAATGACACCTCACTGTAAAGTGTTACCAATAAATGATATCTTTGATTAACAATTTATTGACTCACAATGAGGAAGTTTATAGACAGCATAATCACGATGCCTAAAAATGTTCCCTACATAGGCAGCACACTAGGTTTTAGAACACAGCCATGAACCATAGAGGAATCTCTGAATTTATTTCACAAAGAGCAGGTTGTTGAGTCGAGTCTATTTTAACATTCCCAGCATTCTCACACACACACACACACAAACATCCAGACGGGAAACATTGCTCAGTATTTATGATGTTTATGATTTATGATTTCACCTTCTTCTGTTTGGTCTTGAGCTGGTTCTTCTTCTGTGTCTCCTGGAGCTTCTCCAGCCAAGATTTCTGACAAAACAGAGATGTTTTAGATGGCATGAACAGTCAAAAAAACAAGAAGTCATAGACATTTTGTCATTGTAGAAAAATTGTTTGTCCAGTTCAATTTTTTGATGTATTTTCCATCAGAGACTTGGTAGAAACTGAGTCATTAGTCAACAAACAGAACAGTCTCATCTTTAAAACATCATCAAACTCCACCAGACTGAAGAAAATACAGCCCTGATGATGTTTAATACAGGCTCTGGCGCTCACGTTTGGATTATGAACGTGTTTAATCATAACATTAATAAAGCAAAAAGTGCTGATCGAACACACAGAACTCTAATACGAGACTGAAGAGTTTTCTTATGAAGTCATAGGCGTTGTCTGTATTAATTGAAAACATTTCTTTAATAAAGATTGATATGCCAATATTTATATAACACCATAGTAACAAGTGGAGGTTGTTAAAGTTTAAGTGTGGCAGTAAAAGTGTTCATAAATCTATTGTTTCTACAGTATGTGATGAAAGCATGAGGTCAGAGGATCAGACTGAGATAAAGACGACAGTAAATCTGTGATTCACCTTCTTCAGTAACTTCAGGATCTCCGGCAGGTTCATCAGCTTCTGAAAGATTGAGTTCAGAGAGTCTGAGAACAGAGTAATACATAAACACACTGTAATACGACAGAAAGTGAGCCGAGTACCTGTTTCAGATGCCTCTGCTTCGTCTGAAACCACAAGAAACAAACACTGATCAATATAAAGAGGTAGTGTTAATACAAGCACTCATCATCTCTAAATATTTTGGCCTAAGTTTAAGATTTATGTTTGAATTGCATGTAATATTTCCATGCATTTGGATTAAAGAGTTACTAAAACTAATAATACATAAACTAATAGTAATAAATATGATGAATATTTGCCAGTCATACATAACACTGTTATTATAGTTAACTAAAACTAAAACGTTTAGGCACAAAAATTCTTGGCAAAATTTCTCATTTATCTTGTACTAAAAACTCAAATAAAAATTGATAAAAATGATATCAACGTATTTTTATTTAAAAACAACTAAAACTAATACAATTACAAAAATGCTCAAGAAAATAACTACAATTTTAATGAAAATTAACATGAAATCAGAACATCTAAAAATTAAATCTAATTCAAAATATTAACAAACACTAAAAAATTATATCTCGATACTAAAATAACAGATACATAAATGATATAGGCCAGATCTCTACACTCAAAAATCATGCTATACTTTATTAATTATTTGCATCTGATTGATTTTAAATAAATAACTATATTATTCAAAATAATGCATTCATTCAAATGGCTTAGAATCAGCATAAATCACATTTATTAAATAAACAAGCAATTATCAATCAGATAAATGTCTAAGACTGAAACAAATAGGATTTAATGAGGATAAATATTTAAACCCTGTTATTGTGCATTTAAAACACTTTCAGTTTATTAGCACTTTTACAGAAATCTGATCTGATTTATTTATGTTTAAGCTAAAACTGTGTAAACCAAATAAATTACAATTTTACATGAAATTCAAAGACATACATCTGAATTTTAATTTTTTTTCTGAGTGCACAACATTTAACTTAAATGCATTAGACGTTAGTTTCAAATATAAATTAATGTTTTTGTTTGTTTTCTCAGTAATGTATGTATATTGAATGCATTGTAAGTTGCTTCACTCATATTCAGACATTTATTACAAGCTTTACGTTAGAAACAAACGGCTGAACAGACGTGCTGCAGATGATTATAAGGAAACATCATGAATTCCTTTCAGTGAAAGTCACTTGAAAATGCCACAGAGTTTGGCCGCAAGAGTCAAAACATTCAGATCGTCTCATATTTCTACCTGTTTCTGCGGGAGCTTCTTCTTCTACTTCTCCAGCAGGTTCCTCTTCATCTGATGAAGCAAAACAGAGAAACACTTCATCAGGTAACATCAGTCCAGTCTGTTCATGTGTTTACTGAGCACTGTTCTGATCTCTTATTACTCCCTTTTTGTCCATTTCATTTTAATTTGAGTTTTGTTGTGCTTTTGTCATTCTTAGTATTTTCTTTCATATTTCTTTTATATTTAGTTTTAATTGGCTCTTATTTTAGTTTTTATTCAATTCTAGTTAATAAAAACTAAACATATTTCAGTTAGTTTGTATCTATTATTTATATTTTAATATATTTAAGCTTTATGGAAATTATTATTTATCATTTTAGTTTTGTTGTGTTTTTGTCATTTTCCTTTCTTTTCATTTTTTTATATTTATATTTAGTTTGAATTTACTCTTATTTTAGTCTTCATTAATTTCTAGTTGATAATTTCTGCTTCTTTAGCTTAAAATTATTTAAGTTAGTTTAGTTTTAGTCCAAGGTTTGTATCTATTATTTATATTTTCATATATTTATGCTTTATTTAAATTACAGAAATGTTTTCATATATAGTTCTAGTTCATGTTTTATTATCCCCCAGATAAAAACTTTAAAAACTTTGGGTAAAAAAGATTTTAAATTCTACTTTTTACAAACTTATTTAAAAAATAAATTTTTAGTTGCCAAAGCTAATTTTCTGTGTCTTGGTTAGTTTTTTTTTTTTTTTATATTTTATTTCGCTTTAATGCTTCAGTTTTAATTTATTTTCTTTAACTCATTAATTAAATCTATTTTAGGTAGTTTCACTATTTAAATTTTTTGTTTAGTTTATGTTTTTTTACTAAAATATTGAATAATAATTAATAATATTTTAATGTTGTTTGTGTAAATGTAAATATATAGATATATATATATATATATATATATATATATAAATAATTGTAGTTTTTTCCATTACTAAACGAGTTAAAAAGATCCAGTTATTGTATTTCCAGTCAGTAATGTCAGTGTTTAAACCTGAACTGGTTTAGTTGCCAGACCAGCATGTCTGATCTGTTGCGTCTGTTTTTTCAGCGAAGCGGCAATAGAGAGGAAAATACGTCATCATCAAAACCACATGATTATTACAGGCTTCCCGGCCCACCGACCGATGAATTTCTATGACTTTTCCAGGCCTTCATGGTTACAGGATATTTGAAGGATTTCTTCAAGATTGCGTTCAGAAAGAGCAGCTTCTGGCTATGAAATATTTCAGGGCTGACAGTAACTGGGACAGGGTCTCTGTTAAAATGTCCTGATCAGGTTTTCTGGGCTGTTCTGAGTCTCTGTTGTTTGTGGAGTGTATGTTTCATCACCTGCTGGTGTTACTGCATCTCCTTCTGTCGCGGCGTCTGAGGAAACACATCAGGGTTAAAACACTGTAAAGCACTTCTTGATTTTCTTTGGTGACTGATTCTAGAAAGCTGTAGTGAATGAGGTGTACCTGTGTCTGTGTTTGTGTCTCCAGCTTCAGCATCTATTAACACACAAAGACAACACAGTGTATTATATGCACAGCGACATATTTCATATCATATCATATATGCAAGGCAACAAATTTTCACGCAAAAACAGCATATTATATTGACGGCAACAAATTCTGTATCCTATGCACACAACAACAGTGTATTATATGCACAGCAACATATTTCATATCATGATAACAGCACACCAAACACATGTGTATCGTATGCACTCCAAAGTCAATTTTTGCGTATCAATACCACAAGTTTTTGTTTTTATTTGCCATACTAATTTTAAGCATTTTCATTTGTACACAATTTTCTCATTGTTTTCAACACTGTAAAGTGCTTTGATTTTAATTTCTGTGTTTGTTTACCCGCTGGTTCCTCAGGTGTTTCTTCTGGTGTTTCTTCAGGTGCTGTTTCCTCAGGTGTTTCCTCAGGTGTTTCCTCAGGTGTTTCCTCAGGTGTTTCCTCAGGTGTTTCCTCAGGTGTTGGTTTTTCAGCGTCTGCAGCTGAAACAGAGATATCTCAGTCAGACAGGAGACAGCATCCCACAGATTTATGGTCTTTTTTCTGGTTGCAGTCAGCATCAGGAGCTTCAGCTGCTGTGGGATCATAACTCTTCTGGTTTGTGCAAGCTCTCTTCAAGCGCACAGATGACCATAAATCACAGATTCAGGCGCTAAATCCCCCCGCAGCTGTGTTTTCAGTGTATATAATATCTATATGTTACGTGTCAGGACAGTTCTGCTCTCTACCGTCATATCAGAAACATCCAGTGAGGGGCTTCATCAAGAACAAACCTGTCCCAGACCCTCATCTCAGCTTCAGAGGAGCACTTCATTACCAGGATCCAACAACACTGCCTTAACATGATCATATATACACAAGAAGTCTCAGTTTAAGTCATTATTCATTGATAACCTTCCTCTCATATCATAAATGCAGGTTTGTTTCCACAGGGAAAATCAGTGGTGTTTCACTATATTTTTTTAAAGTTAAATAAATGGAATAATGTTCTTAAACTAATGTTTATGGAACGTTCTTAAAACTTTAATGTTATATGATATACATTCTCATAATACTGAGAAAAGTGTCCTTATGATGTTTTTGTAATCTTTAAATAATGCTATAATCATGACTTTCTTAGAATATTACAAAAAAACAAACATTCAAATAACCTTATGTTGGGTGAAAAAGAAATTAGTAGAACATTTTAGAAAAGTTTTTGCAACCTTTAAATAACGATAAATGTAATCACAAGAAGAAAACTTTTATAAAATTACAAAAACATTGAAATAATGTTAGGACAATTAGAACAACATGTGAGAAATGTTTAAGAATTAGTGCAATGTTTTTGTTATTATCTTTAAATAATGTTATTGACATTTTGACAATTATAAAACAATACAAATATTGTTCAAATAACGTTAAATTTTGGATAAAACTAAAGTTAGTGGAATGTCAGAAGAAACTTACATTTTAAATTAAATTAAATTAAATATTATACTTTAAAAAAAAATTAGTACAACATTTAAGAAACCTTTAAATAACAACAAACTGGATTTTTAGAATATTAAAAATAAATGTTCAAACTACATTTGATTTTTGTTGAAAATAAGGTTGGCAGAATTTTTAACAAACCTTTCTTGGTAATCTTTAACATTATGACCAACCCAACAAAAATAGTATATTTCAGCATTTTAGAAACATTTAGTTTATTTACTTTTAGTCTTTATTTTACTTCTTTAAAAGTTTATTTCAGTTATTTGCATATGATATAAAATATGGACTTCTCTTACAGCTGAAGTTTTTTTTAACTAATATTTAAATTTATTTGATTTCAGCTTTATTTCCGTTACTGAAAAGTATTTTTAATAGTTGCACTTAACCCTAATAAAAACAGCACTTACTAAAGATAAAAACTATAATATAGTTTAAGAACAATTCCCAAATGCAGGTTTGCTGCCACATAACATGTAAAAATCAGCAGTGTTTCCCGTCATATGATCTCAGATGACATGTAATATACACTTTTTGGGGGGTGCTTTTTATCCATTTTCATTGTGTTCAAAGACAAAAGCTTCATGCAAACATCTCCTTTTGTGTTTCAGGAAAGATGATTCAAATGCAGTTTCAGAACGACAGGTTGAGTCCAAAAAAAATACCAAAATGGCATCATTTTAATTTTGGGGTGATTTATTTCTTATTATTATCTGATATCTAAATATCTCAGTAAATAGTTGAATGGACTCATCACTGCATTAGACAGAAACGGCAAAAACAGACACTTAACTAGTTACTAATTCCAAAAACCTCTGAATCTGTGCCTTTGAGAGTCAGTTTTGACCAAACGTTCACTTTCATGCTCTGAACAAAGCTGAAGTTCAGAACAGGCCATTCCTGAAGCACAGACTCACAAAACCTGCTCAATGCTTCGCATTCGGAGAAAGCCAGAAATCCCTGCCAGCGCTCAGAAATGGTGAGGAATCGTAATGATACGGGCACACGTCTAAAACACTCGTACGATGCTGCTGGAGAACATTCAGAGGCCAGTTTAATGAACAAAGTCTCTTCTGCTCAGCAAGGCTGCATTCATTTGATCAAAACTACTGGAAAAATTCTCAAATATTATTCGAATGTAAAGCAGCTGTTTTCTGTGTGAATCTGTGTTAAAGTGTAATGTATTTCTGTGATGTTCAGCTGTATTTTCAGCATCATTACTCCAGTCTTCAGAGTCACATGATCTTCAGAAATCATAATAATATACTGATTTACTGCTCGACAACCATTTCTGATTATTATCAGTGTTGAACACAGTTGTGCTGCTCAATATTTTCATGGAAAACATGATACATTTTATTTTTTTCAGGATTTACAGATGAACAGAAAGTTCAAACAAACAGCATTTATAGAAAATAGAAATGTTTTGTCATATTATAAATGTCTTGACACTTGTATATAATCTTATTCCAGTTTTTAAATGTGCATCACAGTTTCCAAAAAAAATAAGAATCTAAATTATTTCCACTTTTGTGGGCTGCAGTGCATTCAATGGAATGATTTTCTATAATATTTCTATTACTGTTTAATCTCATGTCATGTGCTGTGGCTTTCAAGAGTAAGTTGCAGATAAGAGGATATCTCTTTCTCAAGGATTTTGTCGTGAGCGGTAGTTTTCCACTGCGTTGGGATGAAAACACCTGTTTAATTCATGCGGGTCAGAAATCCTACAACTAACTAACTAACCCATGAGCTGTTTCAGTCCTCCTGGTGTCTGAGAGTAGAGTCCGTTCACGAATAGTTTGGATGTTAGACAAAGTGCAGTTTGTAGGTTTTGTTTTTCAGACTAATTTCTGTGTTAAACTGATAATGAATGTCTTCTGATGGTATCTGCTAAACAGACCACATCCGACCAGGACATTTCCCTTCTGCAGTGTTTACTGCTGTTATGTTGGCTCCGTGAAGGTTTAGATCACCTCATGAGCAATGACTGCACTATACCAGTGATAAATAATATCCTAGTTATTTATTAAGTTTGCATGTACACTTTCAAAAATAAAGGTAGAAAAGCTGTCACTGGGGCAATGCCTCTTCAAAACGTACTCTTTTGTAACGACTACGTTCAAATAGGTAGACTTTAAGTACTAATATGTAGCTTTAAGGTACTAAAACAGAACCTTTAGGTACAAACATGTCCCTTTTGAAGTGGATGCTGATCATTTCACTTGAAATTATAAATCTAGTAATTAGACCAATGCTTAATCTTGTTTTTGTGAGTTATTGATTTTAAAAAGTATGTAAATGCTACAAATTAATAAAAAACTCGATGCATTGATTTTATTAGAAGCTGTTGTAGAAGCATAGTTTTATTGAAAGCTTTATACTCAAATATGTTATTTGAATGTTTATTTTTGTTTTAAAACATTTTCGCCCATTAAAATGTTGTGATGCATGACTACTGATTTTATTTGGTAGTGTTTTGTCTTTCACTTCTATCATGAAAAAGATAATAAAAGAGTTTAATAAGTGCTATTTATTAGTTATCAGTCATGTATAATAATTATCAAATGTAAAACCATTTTTTTAGTATTCATTATCATAAGGATCTCAATAACATCACAGAACAGTTATGAGAATGTATGATATATATTAATAAAGTTAATCCTAACCCTGTTATGATATGTTTTTATTCTACACAGCAGCACTTTGCAGAAATCCTACAAACAATGAAACACACACCCACAGATTAGCTCCATGAAAATGATCTGATCTGCTCGTGATATGCTGTTCTCACTGTTTTTGCTTCAGGACTCAGATTTTTCGTTGGATATCGAATGGCGTTAATACCAGACCCGTATTTAATATCGCCCGGCTCGTATTGACTTCTGTTTTTGGTTTTGTTGGTGGTTTTGGAGCATGAGGGCTTGAACGCTGTGTCTCAGATTTGACTATATTTGTGTAAAACACTCTCACAGTCTCTGACGTCAGCTCTGAAGCCTTGACTTTTCCTTCTAAACATGCATGTATTGTGTCTTTGTTTTTTGCATGGAGTACTGCTGTAAAGCTTATCATCACCTTCATCAGGAACAGTTGATTCCTCCGGAGCAAGGTCATCCGCTGGAGAATCTGGATATGAGATAAAAGGTAGATTAGCAACCCACGTTTATCATCTTTATCATCAGAGCGACCCAGGTGTCGCAGCAGGTGATATATACTGGACCCCGTCAGCGGGTGGAGATGAACAAACACACTGACAGAGTGCTGTTATGAGGAACTGTAAAATAAAGCTGAAGCGAGAGCTGTAAAATCTTTCTGCTCAGTTTTATTGCTCTGGCTCGTTTCTGAGGAAGTAACTTACTGAGAAGGGTGTGGTCAGGGTTATTATTACAGCATATGAGATGATGAAAACATACCTGCATTCTCTGTATCTTCTGCTCCGTCGTCTGAAAAACAAAATCAACGTGAGGTTTATCCTGAAGAACAGGTGCACAAATATCTGCTTCATTTATAAATACAGCAATATGTTTGGTTTTCATGACTTTACTATTATAGATGCACTATATATTAGTACTAAATATTTGACAATACACTGCATATCAGCCAGCATGTCATTTTAAATGTGATATTTGATTGTGCATGCTCACATTCCTAGATTTGTATGTTTATATTCATCTTTATGGTCACCTAACGTCAGGGTTATTATAATTTAATAAAACCGAAACCATTTTAAAAAATTCAACATACTTGAAATAAAATATTTTATTTTTATTTCAGGTAGTTTCCATGGCAAGACGTATTTATAAACAACAAAAAATAAATAAATAAAAAAGTAAATAAATAAAATGACAAAGTTTAAATTAAAATCAGAAAAATGAATGACAGAAATTAATTGAAAATATTAATAAATCCATTAATATGACAAACATAATATAAAATATTTAATATTTAATTTTATATTTTTTTTTAATCCAATTTAAATACATTTTAAAAATTGACTGGAATATCCTTCCAAACATGAATAGTATTTCAATGATATTAAAATAACACAGCACAAATAATTTAAAATAACATATTTTCATGCGCTAATTTAAAATGTATTTATGTAATTAAAAAATAAAAAGTCACTTGTTACATTTAAAACAGCTGATTTTAGTTGTTAGTGTTAGGATAATAAAGAAGTTTAACATGTGCTATTTATTGGTTATTAGTCATAGCATGTAAAATTATTATCAAATGTAAAATTAAATGTTATAAATGTAACATGCAAAATAATTATAATTTTGATTTCTGCATTTACAGTCATAGATGCATCCAAACTCTTGACTGCTTGTCAATGAAGGGAAATGTTTTGATCTGATCTTAAACAGATGCATCTTCAGTTTTAATGCAAATGTACCGGTATGTTCGGTCTACCAGCAGTTCTGTGTTGTGTTATTGGCCATCGCTCGATGGATATCATGTCTTCATATGCCTTTTGTGTTATAAAATGACGCAGATGCATTATGTAACACCTTCTTTCAAGGTCGTCACGTTTCATTGGCTTTTGTGTCGTCGAATGGAGCTGAAATCCTGCGTGCATTTGCACAATTGCTAATGACTTAAATGATTTTTGTCTCTCAAGCTTTTGATTTCCACAGCCGGCCTTTTATTGGCTGCCGTTGGCACAGTCGGTAGCTGTCAGATTAAGAGACACAAAGGAAGTTTACTCTGGAGCAGAGAGAAGGACAGCGAGTAACGCACCTGTCCACACAAACACAGAACAAAGAGCTTCCCTCTGCGCAACAGAATATAAAAATCCCAGGCTGTGGCAACGCATGCGTCTCTCAGAACGAGACAGAGGCTCACAAACTCCCTCGGGTGCATCAAAAGCATCCCTAACTCCACCATGTTCTCCATACAGGGTGCGGTCTTCATCTGGGACTGGATTGAATTTCTGAGACTATACCTCAGTCTTTTTCTCAGCTTACAAGAGCGAGAGAAATGCATGCATGTTCTCCTCGACATCTGGAGGACATTTTACATATTAGCAATAAACAGGCCTGTAAATCACCAAAGATGTTGAGGAATCAGTATCGGGGTGGGGTTTTTAACGCCGTGACGCTTAAACCTTTCTCACATTCGTTCCTCCCGATGCCCAACATTTGGCTACATCCTGTAAACGTTTAAGAAGTGCGAAACATTTGGATGAAGTCATTGAGACTCTGAGCGGCCAAAGCTGTTAGTCAAGAACACAATGTACAAAGAGCGGCTGGCAGAGCTGGGCAAGGCTTTCCAGCTTCAACAAGTCTGTTTCTGAAGGGGTTTTATTTAAGTGACCAACAACATTCAACCCAGAATGGATAGATTTCCAATCATGCATGGATAATAATAGTCCTTTTGTCTCAAACATGTGATCTTAGAGTTGATATATACAGACCTCACTCCATCAGAAAAGAAAAAGAGAGAGATGCATGCTTCCCATTTCATCATGTTATAAATATATTAAATCAATACATAATATAATTTCAATCTTCAATGAATGGGAAACACTAAACAAATGTGGAAGCAGGAAACAAAGAAACGCTGGAATGCTCTTTAATGTGATTTGAAACTAGTTTAAGTAAACTCTTACCTTGCATCTTCACTCCAGTCACGATTAAACTCCCAAGAACAAAAATCCACAAGTATGACATCATTGTGGTTTGAATGAAACTAGGCTGAATGGGGTCTGAAACACGGGTTAGTTTGAGCGCGTGGAGATTGAGGTGGAAGTATATGACGCGTCCGCTCGCGTGTGCAACTTTCCCGCAAGCTTTTGTTGTACAAACTTTACTTTACTGGGTGTGCAGCTCTGAATCCACCTCCCACCCACATGTGGGACTGACTTGTGTGGGATCCAATTGCAGGTCTGTCTCGCTAGTTTCTCACCAGAGTCTCACGCACGGAGGATGCACTAGGAATCCCTCCCCCGCTGGACACACGATATGATTGCACGACTCGACACAAGTACATATAGGTTTGCATGGCGTTTTAGCCATTTCGATTTCCTTCAGAATTCGTATTTGAATTCATAGCAAGGTTTCTTGACCTCCGTGAATGAGCCCTTTGCCCTTTTCCATGCACACCCACCCAACCCCCCTAAATAATAACATATACGTTTCCTCAAGGTTGAAAGGGAACTTCCCCAGAACGCAGTGAATGGAGCTGGTTTAACCCCTATAGCGAGCTGTCTGTGCTTCAGCATTGGCTTTCAGCTCGCTAGAAACCCACCTTTGCCTGAAGTGCTGGGCTTTTGAGACACAGCTCCATTCATGCGTTTCGGACCTCTGGGGAAGTTCCCTCTTTAACGTTCAGGAAAGCTTTTACTACTGAACTTGAGCCACCCAGCGGGGAACGCAGCAGCACGCTGGAGTTCAGGAGTTGAATGTCATATATGTGACTTTAGGCGCGTTTGACGCAATAAACGCAAACTAATTCTGTGTTTACACGCGGGTGACTTATTAAAGGGCGCGGCGCGGATAATGTTTACTAACGTTAGTAAACAAACAGGAGTTTTGTAGCCTACACTACATAAAAAACTAGTGTTGGGTTTACTTCAAGCAACTGCATTTCACAACTAATTACAAAAAGGTG
>JAUCMR010000045.1:153356-169241 GCA_032357425.1 Enteromius argenteus | reverse complement strand
ATTACACTTTAACACAGATTCACAGAGAACAGCCATTTTAAATTGTAATATTTCACAATTTGTTCCAAATATTAAAAGCGTAAGGTACAGCCCATCACACCTCTAACGTCTAATGTTCTGTTTTTCAGCAGTTAGTTTCTGCTCCACATCTGATCTTGTTCTGTAGGTTCAGAGTGAAGCTTCTCTGTTGTTTTGTGTGACTCATCCAAACATTTCCTGTTTCTGCAGATTCACAGCAGAAGGAAAAAGATCCTGGATTTGTACACAAAAGCCTGCAGTGTTGCAGAGGGTGAGTATAACTGTAACCGTGAATTCATGATTATGTCAAGCCACAGATGACTGCTGCTGTGTTAAAGCTGTAACGAGCAGGAGTGTGTGACGAGATCTCCACCTCACTGCAAACACACTCAACATTTACAGAAGCGCATTACAGTACATCAAATCATGAGTCATTCAGGAAAATTAAAAGAGCAATTATAAAGCAGCAAGATCTTTGAAGAGTGCCTGGAGATGTTGCTGGAGATGTGGCTGAATGACAAACAAACTGGGGAAAAAAATCCTTCGCCAAAGAAGGTGGAGTTTCAGAACACACCCACCGATTGCGTAGCCGCCTCGGACCAATGGTAGCTCAAAGGTGTTTAGGAGCTAAAACCAACTCCCCAAATGTTTGCTTTGGTCAGCCGATTCGAACTACCAAAACAAACTCAAAACAAACTTCATTTTGGTCTGATTTTGTTCGAAATTACGTAATTTCAGTTCATTCTTCGATTTGGTTTGAAATATATTGGGGCCTTAAATCACACATCACCAATTGTGATTAAATCTGACAATCGGTTACCTCCCATCACATCAAACCAAATTATTATTATTGTTATACTTTATTCTCAAATTATTAATGTTAACATCAGCATTGCGTGACTATGAGTATAGTGTGTATTAGCGTGTAGATTTCAATTCACGTACAGTCTAATCTCTAATTGTCAACTCATTTGAACTTCATATTGAGACATTTTTTCAACCCAAAAAGCAAATCCCAGACTATCTGTAATCAAAAGCACATTTAAAACTGGAATATCATTTAATTTCATTCACATGTGTTTGTTTCAGATATTTTCTGGATTACAATCTGCCATCAAAATGATTTTTTTGCCGTTTAATTATTCCAGCTGCTGTGAGTATAGGCTAAAATCAAACGATGCACCCCTGCAGGATCCTCATGTGATAGCCTAGCAGCCAGGACAACTTCTTCATGTTTACAGACGTGATGTAATGACGCAGTGCCATGCTCCAATTTCCTGTGAAAACATACCAGTACCACTCAAATTAGAAAACATTATTATAAGCTAACCGTTGTGTATCAGAATTTGAACACTGGCTGGTTATGTACTTTGGATAAAGTTTAACCAAAAAAAAGTTATGGACTGCAGGTTTAATCTAAGCCCTGTCTGTGAACCTGCCTCTAGTTTACTCTAATGATGGTGTTCTTGATCTCTGCAGGTCTGAGTCCGACCGAGCTGCCCTTCGACTGTCTGGAGCGCACCAGTCGTATGCTCAGCGCCACCTACAGCACAGACAAGGCGGTGGTGAAGACGTGGAGGCACCTGGCTGAGAGCTTCGGGCTGAAGCGTGATGAGATCGGAGGCATGACGGACGGCATGCAGCTGTTCGACCGCATCAGTACGGCAGGATACAGCATCCCGGACCTGCTGACCCGTCTCGTCCAGATCGAGCGGCTGGACGCCGTCGAGGCCCTCTGCTTCGACATCCTGGGCCCCGAGAACAGTGTCCCTCCATCCAGCCACCATCCCAATCTGACCTCGCGCTGCGCCAGCGTCTGACAGGACTCGGACCCGGGGCCCGCTTACAACATCCAACCCAGGTTAAAAAACACACTTCTGTAATGTACTTAAAGTGTGTGTTTTCGTGCGCTAATTTTGTACTTAATAAACTAAAAATGATTCTTTGGTACATCTAAAGCCCTGTTCACACCTAGCACAATAACTATAAAGATAACGATAAAGATATAGTTCTAAAAATTGTTCTCAATATTAAAGTATAGCAGCGTCCAGACCACAACTATAACGATAAAGGCACAGAAAAACAATATCGTAGGAATCATTTTCAGAATGAATTTTTTCAGCTGATGAATGATACGAACATTCACGGCCAATCAGAATCCATCCTGCTGTAAAGAGCTTGAGAATTTAAAGCGACAGACACACATGTGCTTAGAATAAACAGGCGGTATCATTCACTGGCTAATACCGTTATCTTTATAGTTACCGTCCTTAAGTGTACTCAGCTGTGCTATTCTGGGATAATTATGAACTAAAATGCACTTTTAATATACTATCATTAAAATGTATTTAGTAAGCACTTGTAGTACACTTGAGTGTACTAGTGTATGAAAGATCCAGAATCATTTTTAATATATTAAGTACCAAATCAGTGCGTGCACTTTTAAGTACATTATGGAAGTGTACTTCTGTTACCTGGGAAAAGTGATCTTACGATCATCTCTCAAATATGCTTACGTGTGATTTATAGAATGAACATACGCATCTCCTTCAGATGTGAAATCTATGAATCACAAACGATCTTGAACTTGAATGGATTCAGCTCTCTGCCTTCCAAACGACTCCTAATTAATGTCATATACATAAAAGATCACCAGTCATCGTCCAAATGCTTTCGTTTAGAACAGAGAGCATTTACAAAAACCTGCAGTACTCCTTCAAGAAGAGGTTTTCACAGATATGAGCGCTGGCATGGACTTTGGCACACACACACACACACACACTCTTAAAGATCATGTCTTTATGAACGAGGCCCCTGAAGTCAGAACTCTTTCACTGGTCAGTTTGTGTATTTCTGAGATGGACACCTTGGCTGTGACGCTGGTGATTCTGAGGACAGATGGAGGAGATCAGCCTGAAACGTTTCTATGTGTTAAACAGACTCTTTAAACCATGTTTTTAAGTGTTATCCAGAAAATGTTTTACTCTCAGTGTTTCCACAAGAGACATTACAGTGACCGTCTGCTTTCTTTCTGCTGCGACAACAGCCTGAAGAATCATTAAACGCTCTAAATGTGCTTAACGAGCTAGCTGACAAACACCACATCTGTGTCAAGGCAAGACGCTCAGGGCTAACTAATCCACATCACTATACTTCACCAGCTGAGTACATCAAAACTAAACCTTTTCTCAAAAGTTCTCTCTAAATGAGGATTATCTAATTATGCACTTATTTGCATGTAGCACTCTATAAATCAGAAAATACTGTTAACAGACAGAAAACAAGCACATTTTCACCATGTTTTTAGGAGTGAAATGGGCCATAAATCAGTGTGAATGAAATACAAGCAAACCTTCAGAGTACAGAGAGGAATAAAGCTGTAAAGTCTGGTGTTTTTAAGAGAAAAAAGGAAATCTACAGATGCTTTGGAAGAAAAATAGATTTAAATATCAATTTACAAGAGCAAAGTGAGTTTTGTTACTGTTGTACAATAAACACTTCTGTTACTACTATTATGTTAATTAAATGCATTTAAAAAAAGAAAGAAAAAAGATTTCTTTAAAATATTTTTAAATCAACTTAATAATGAAAAATAAATGTAAAATTAATTGAAAATTTAAAATGTTTACTTTTTTTACTTTTGCAACTACTATTATTATTAGATTTCTTTTTAAAATTAACTTTAAAAATAAAATTGTTGTTAAAATTTCACTTTAAAATAGAAAAATTAGAAGAAAAAAATAAAAATTTGTTATTTTTATATAATAAACAGTTGTGGTACAAATAGTATTATTATTATTATTAAGAAATTAATTTTTTTAACTATTTTAAAATATTATTATTATTATTATTATTATTAATAAAAAATGTGTTTGCCTGTAGTGTCTTGCCTAAATGTCACAGAGATGTGAAGGAAACTCTCAAACACGGTACATGTGCATCAGAACTCTGTGTGTGTGTGTTTGTCGTCCCACATTCACCTACGATGAACTCACTGTATCTGCTCACATTCAGAATATGGACTTGATGAAATTCTGACAGAAACATAAATCTGTTTAAGAGTCAGAGCGCTGCGGCTTTGTGTGTGTGAGTGTAAGTGTGTGTGTGTATGTGTGTGTGTGTGTGTGTGTCCTGCGGCGAGCCACGGCTGCTGGACTAATTGTGTGGAATTGGTGTTTTATGACTCTGAGTGTAAAGCGGCTGTGATTTCCAGCACCTCATTAACTAATAATCCACATGGAAAAGTTGTAAAGTGTGTGATGGGAAGCAGAGGCAGCTGAGTGAGCCGCTTTAATGAGTCGACACACTCACACACTTGTGTTTCTGACCGTGTTTGAGGCTTCATGGCTCAGAAAGCTGCAGGGAATGTCATGGAGCTGGTCTCCTGGACTTCAGATTCTGGCTTCAGCTCTTGTTGTTTGTTTACCTTCCTCACGTCCCATTTTTTTATATATATATACTGTATATCAACAAACAATGCGTTTTATTTTACCTTCAACTTGTCAACCTCATTGTCACGTTTCTAGCAGAGCTCCTGGACCAATGCAACAAACACAACTGTATATATAACTTATTATTGTACATATGCACCATGTATAGAAGTATCAGTAAAGAAATAAAATGAGAAAATTATATCATAATGTTGTCCATTTGTACTCTGTGCCACACGAGTGGGATGTTTAACTGACTCTATTGCACTGTTTTCAGATCAGCAGATTGAAGCTCAAATCATAACAGCTAAAGTTATGCTAGTTATGCTGTCTTCATGCTGATTTCAATAAAATAACTTTGTGAAGTCATGATAATCACCATTGATTGACAAAAATAACAACATTTCTAAATACGTAAGTATAGGGTCAATTGTCAGGTTTTTTTCCTCACTAGCAGCACTATTTCTTCTCACAGCATGGTTTAATATCTCAGCAGAAACACTGCAGGTTTTCTGAAGGTCACTGCAGATGTGATGGACAGTGTGTTTGGCGTTTCTCATGAGAAGCAGGATCGCAGAGCTTCGTTCTGTCAGAGGCAGCAGATGGACCACATGTTCTGCCCATGTGAGAAGATGATCTGTCAGCTCTCACACTCGTGGGATCGCTCACTAATGCATTCATGAGGCAGGAATATTCTGACCGGACTCTTATCAGAGCCAGATAAACACTCAACATGTGATTCTGAGCAAACGCTTGCTGCTGGTTACTGTGTCCGTCCTCAGAAGTGGCCAAAGCTTGAATGTTCGAATAAAATAATAATAATCAGTTTTGGGGTAACGATTGGGGTAACAATTTACGTAATCAGATTACTTTTTTTAAGTAACTAGTAAAGCATTACTTTTTAATTTAGAAGGAAATATCGGAGTTGTAACTGCAGTTAAAATGTTTCTCATGTGTTGACTGACAGCTCTGTTGTAAATAAACAGTAAGATGTAAACGAAAGTTGATAAGCCATTGAGCGACTTGATTAGTGTTAGTCAATTTCTGTGCAGCCTGTTGACTTTAGCATGTACATACAACACATCATCATCCACATTCATTTGACAAATGATATCTGGAGGACATACATTTCCATGCATACTAAACAATAATGGGCCTAAAATAGAACCTTGTGGAACACCAATATTATAATCCAAATAATCTGGTAAAGTAACCCTTACACATCGTTTTCTATTTTCTAAATGAGATATAACAGTCCAGTTGAAAGATATACATTTAATAACTGAGAAATTTAAAATCTAGGAATACAGCATCAACTAATCCATGAAAGGTTTAATATTTTCCAATATAAAACAATTTGTCGTTCCTGTAGAATATTTGTCATAACTGCACTGTCTGGTTTGATGTTCTCTTTTTTGTGATACATGCTCTGAAGTCTCGATTGAAATCAATTGATTCATGATCTGAAGTTCTCATCTAAATCAAATGATCCACGCTCCAAGCTCCAAATTGAATCAAAAGATTCGCAAACCCACTGAAAACTACCAATCTGAATCAAATGATTCATGAACCAGGAGTTCTGATCTGAATCAAAAGATTCACAATCCTGCTCCCAAGTCAATATCTAAATCAAATGATTTGCAATCCGTGATCCGAAACCTTGAGACACGATGAACAGATTCAAGCTTTTTAAAATCATTACAAGCAATGTCAAAATTAAAAAATGAATGGCTCTTTTGGTCTGGTTTTTGCAGGTGAATCACTTGAACTGAATGTTTGAAATTATGAGTTTGAATTAAAAAAAAAGAACAGCATATGGGTAGCTGACAAATAAAAATTGGACTGTGTCCTATGGTGTGACAGTAGAAATGTGAGAGAAAAACAACACCACAAATAACATGAGGAAAACGTATCTTCATTCTTAGAGTTACAAATACCATGAGAGAGGCTTATCTTCAATGTTTTGTTTTTTTACGTTTTCAGGACACGCTCATACATCAACTACCCATATCTGCTTAGGTTTTGAAGCTAGGATGCTGGTTTGAGCTGGTTCAGCTTAACCAGCTCAAAACATATTTCACCAGCATATGCTGTTTTGTTCAACAGGGTGGGTGGGTTTAGTGCTTTATACAAGGTTTCAAAGCAGCTTCACAGTAATAACCAGGAAAATAACAGTGTTAGTGTTGTAAAAGTATTTAGTTATGAAACAAACTCAGTTTCAGCAGCAACTTCACAGTCAAGCTTTAATCACATTAAAGATCTAATAGTGTAGACCAGCGTGAGTTTCTGTTCCATTCGTATATTTGGATAAAAGCTCAACAATTCCTTGCTTTAGTTTAACAGTTTACTTTGGCGGTGACAGAGTGTTTAGAGCATCAGGACACAATGACCATGAACTGACAGAAATCAGCGTGACTCGTGAATGAACTGCTCCTTTAAGAGTAAGAAACACTCACAGTGATGCTGGAATGAAGCGGCCTGCAGTGACCTGCCGTCTGCCTCATCAATCACTCCCAACACGCACGGGAAATGATTTACACTTCCTCCGCTCAAGTGTGTAGAGATAACAACACAGTGAAAAAAATGATATAAAATGAGCACAGTTCTTCTGTGTGGACGTGTGTTTGCTGGATCTGCCAGTGTACAACTAACACCTGCAGCACACACTGATTCCGGCTGTGTTCACTATCACACACTCATCACACTAATCAGATGCGGTGCACACTACATGGATGCTCGGCCTTAGTTCCTGAATGACTTACTACACTGCAGTATATACTACAGACAGAGCACACTACACTGCATATTCTATCCCATAATGCACTGCATACAAAGTGTTCACAATTGCATACTAACATACTAATCACATTATTTAGGGTGCATGCTGTGCACACTATGTGGATATTCTGCATGGGTTCCACTATACTGCAGTATATACTATATACACTGGCTGTGTTCACTATCACACACTTTCATACTAATCACACAATTTAGTACACATGCTGTGCATACTATATGGACACTTCGCATTAGTGCCTGAATGACTACACTGGAGTATATACTACAGACAAAGCACATTATACTGCATGCAAACTGTTCACAATTGCACATTAGTCATCACACTATTTAGTATGCATGCTGTGCACACTAGGTGGACATTCTGCATGGATTCTTGATGACCTACTACACTGCACTGCATACAACAATCGGCACAAAGTGTGCTGCTAGCTACAGTGATTCTGGCTGTGTTCCCAATTGCAAACTAACAGACTAATCACACAATTTAGTATGTATGCAGTGCACACTACGTGGATATTCTGCAGTATATTTTTGTTTTTTATGATTATTTTATTTGTTTTATATGATTCTAAGCACACTGTATTACGTTGATGATGGCTGTGTTTTAAATGGCATGCTAACACTGTATACTGACTAATCACACTATTATGCATGCTGTGCACACTAAGTGGATGTTATGCACTTGAGTTTGATGACTTACTACACTGCAGTATATACTGAACTACTTAGCACAGTGCAATGCATTTGAATTTGATTTCCAGTGTAATATGTGATATCGGAAGTGGGTTCATTTGCTCATATTCATATTTGTGAGTTCAGTTCTGTAATGCATCATCATCATCAACCTGTCAAAACTCTCAAATGACCCAGAACTAACCGTTTAGTGTCAAGATGAGTCTTGTTTCTCCAAAAGGACTCTCTGAGTTCATAACGCCCCAAAGCGGCCTGTAATGAGCCTGGAAGCACACAGCGGTCAGGGTCAAGCATGCATACTTTAACAAGTAAATAAATGTTTAATGAGGACAAACGGCCTCAAACACGACTTCCACTGGCGTTACGGTCAGCCAGGAATCCTCTCGTATAAATCTGTCGTTCATACACACTGCAGCACTTAAACACTTGAACTAATGAAAAGGAATAAATCAGGCTGTGACAGATGAGCGAGGGAATCAGAGCTACTTCACGTCTCTGGGCTGCTTATTAAAACCAACCAGAGATGCTCTGAAACTCAATACTGTGCCTATAAAACATTCACTGCGCTGGCATTTTTTGCCTGTTTTACAGCATAAACCATGATATATGTCACTGAGAACCACACATCAGCGCAAAACACTCATTTAAGCATGACTTCAGCACCATCTCATCGCAAAACCTGCCAACAATTATATACATGAGGGGTTCGTGGTTAACTGAAACCATAAAAAATATTACTTCAAATAAAATGTTAACTGAAATAAAATATATATATTTCAAAACCTTACCAAGGAAACATTTCTAGCATTTCAACAATGATTAAATAACAAAAACTATAAAGACATCTTGGAAAAAAGAAGAAAAATTACAAAAAGATACTTTTTTTATTTTAACAAATTAAATGTTTTAATTAGAATAAAGATAATTTAAACTATTAATAAAAGCTAGTTTCTCATTGATACTAAAATAGTATTGCATATGTATAAACTATTATTCAGTATTTTCATTAATGTAATAAAATAAAATGAATAATAATTTTAAATTAGTATAATAAAAATACATAAAAATAGTAATAAAAATGACAAAAATGCACACCATGTGTGCATATATACAAATATATATATATATATATTTTTTTTTTAAGAAAAATGTTTATATATTAAATCTATTTATATAGAATATACAAATGTAAATGTAATACATGTAAATGTTTTCAAATAATATACTGTCTTTATATATACACATAATAAATATACAGTATACACATATATTAAGTAAATATTTTGGATACAGTTAAAAGTGATTAATCATTTGACAGCACTAATATATATATATATATATGTGTGTGTGTGTGTGTGTGTGTGTGTGTGTATTTATATATAAATATAAATGCATGAATTATGTAAAAGAACAAAAAAATTTAAACCTGAAGAAATACTGATAATATTGTTTTAGTTGATAGCTCATTTCCTGTGTTGGTTATCAGATCTGCATATGAACTTCTCAGTGTCAAATTGTGCTTGTTTCTGTAAATCGTGTGTGTGTGTGTGTGTGTGTGTGTGTGATCTGTTAGTGTTCACGTTCATCTCACTATTAGTTTCTCAGCTGACACTGACCTGCTGAAGTACTCGACCTGTTCAGCTGTAAATGTTGTAAATGTAGTTATCAGCAAGGACTAACCAACCTATACCAACCAGGCAAGCCTTGAAGAAGTCAGAAGATGCTCTGTATTTCTCTAACTGTCTGGTGACGCTTGTCCTGCAGGAATGACGTAGATGATGAGGAATGGAGAACGAGTCAATGTTTCTGCCAAAAGAAATCAGGACTTGGATCTTGAGCTCTGTCTGGAGTCTCTCAGATGATCTACGCAGCACATGTTCCTCACACAGCGTTAAACCTGGAGAGAGACTCACCGAGGATCTATTCTCCATCACAGCAGATTGAGAACAGAGACCACAGCAGTCCTGCTCCATCTGGACTGAACTCAAGAGCCTGGAACTCCTTCAGCTCCAGCAAACACTCATCATGCTGCTAAACAAAGTGACAGGAGAGAAGAACCAACACTGAGCCTCCTCACAGGTGCTCTCAAGCTTTCAAACACTGAAACACACCTTTAAACAAATACATGTCAGAAAAACAACGCTTGGAGAGGATATAACAGAGAGACGGACTGTGAGTGATTCATTAGTTTGATTCCTGAGGAATGAATCACTGATGCTTCTAGAACTTTCATCTGACTCAACCAATCACCTGAGAGTAGGGCGGGGCTAACTGACTTAAAAACAGTCTTTATTGTGAGTGTTAAATGATCCTCAAGAAGAAACTAAATTTACAGATTACTGCACTCATTAAAAAATAAATAAGACTTTACATAGCATGTTAAACATTTTTGAATGCATTTATTTCAATTGATTAGAATCAGCATGAATCTGCTCATTGTAGAAATAATGTATTCACTTAAAGAGTATAAACATGGTTAAAGTATGGCTATAGTTCTGGAATAATAAAGATTTCATTAGATAGAATTGTATGAGGTTTAAATAACCTGGATTTATCAATTAAAAAAATATCTAAACATTGTTATTGTGCAGTTAAAACACATTCAACATATTATTATTACAGAAAACCATTTTAATTTATGTATTAAATGAGCTTATAATCATCTTTTTTTTCTAATCTAAAGAGAAGGGAATGTCAAGCAACTCCAGCACAGCTTATATTCAGGCCTAAATATGTCTTGAGTGTATGATCAAATCAGAGCAGGCACATCATCACTAATTAGACACTATTTAAATCAATACAATTTATTGAGCTGTTGTATACAGTAGAAAACATCCAATTCATTATTTCAATGTACAAAATATAAATAAAACTGCTCTTTCCTACAAATATTTCCAGGAATGATTAATGCTCCAAACCGGTGTTATTGTCTTCTTCCATGAAACAAACGTTTATCAGAAGCTTTGAGCTACTCATCATCACAGCATCGTTTGTGATTATTATTCACTCAGTACTCCTGTTATGATTCCTCCATGTTCTTGATTCTGGAGCTGGATGTGTTGTGTTTGATGAGAAGACAGCAGCTCAGATGTTCTGTAAATCATCAGAAGAAAGACTCACACGGGTTTGGATCGACGTGATCAGAGAGAGAGAGAGAGTGTGTGTCAGGAGCGTGAGAGCAGGCCCAGGTTGAGCAGGATGGAGCTGAGGTTGATGATGATGAAGGTCTGGCTGCGGTCGAAGGTCCTGTGCATCTCCTGCAGCTGCAAACACAGCGATGACGCTTCGAACAGACGCTTGTTCTTCCTGAAAACAGACACAGAATCAGCTCGACTCACAGGGACTTACTGATGACTGGTGCCAAGTCTCAGAGCAGGCGGCTGACAAAGCGCACACACACACACATACATACATATATACATATATATATATATATATATAGATTAATAAAAAAGCAAGTCTTTCATATCACATTCACTTTGTTTTACAGTTTTGTGTAATCAATTATTAGTCAGATTTGTTAAACAGAGAGAGTAAACTAATGATGGAGACAGTAGAAGCTCAGTGTGCTCAGGTGCTGGTGTTCTCAGTGCTATCAAAATAAAAGTCCTGCTTCCCATTCCCATATATATATTAGCTGATGCTGATAATTTAATAATGACAAATATCGGTCAAACAAGGAAAAAAAGGCAGGTGCCGATATTTAAAATAAAGTCAGACATCGACCAAACTAAAAGAAAAATATATTAGCTGAAGCCAATCATTTAAAAATGCCAACCAGGATTTTTTTTTTGGCAGATGTCAGCAGTTTAAAAATACCAAAAATTCACCAAACGAGGAAAAAGGCAGATGCCAATAACTGAACAAAGGCCAAGTATCAGCTAAACAAAAAGAAAAAATATATATATTAGCTGATTCCAATAACTTAAAAATACAAAAGGCAGATGTCAATCATTAAAAAAGGCCTAATATCAGCCAAACAGAAAAAAAATCAGCTGATTCAGATAAGTGCCACACAGAAACAAAAAAGAATTGGTCAGTGCTGATTAAAAACGCCAAATATCAGTCAAAAAGAAAACATATTAGCTGATGCCAGTTATTTAAAAATACAAAATGTTGGTCAAACAGGGAAAAGGCAGATGTCGATCATTTAAAAATGCCAAAACAGAAAGACAACACTAGAATCACTAGATCTTCACCAGAGCTGAACGTCTGAACTCAAACACACATGATCCGTGACGTGAAGCTCTGTTCCTCACACACACACACACACACACGTGATGAAGCCAGGGACTGACCGGACGCTGGACAGCTTCTGCAGCAGCATGAGCATCTTCTCCAGCAGCGCCGGCTCCAGACGAGGGTTACGGAGAACCAGCGAGGAGCAGCGGAAGAAGTCCTCCGAGCTGCACTGATCCAGAAACACCGACAGAGTCCCTGCTGCACAGACGAGTGTTAGTCTGACATCAACTGAAATCATGATCAAACTCTGCTTCATATCAGCAGAAACACACACACACACATCAGAGCTCATTACATTACATCTGTGCTCACAAACATCCAGCCAGCCACCTAAACATACTGATAACAATCATATCATATTCAGAAATAATACTCGCTTTGGATAAAAGAATCCGCTACATGCCTAGAGGTAAAAGTAAATTATGTCCATAAGACTGAGGAGCTGCAGCATTTCTACAGTAATTCACTTACTTTAAGACTATGCAAGAAAAACAGACATTATTTCTACTCTAAAACAGAAACATTGACATTACTGCTAAATTATTACACTGTTTCCATATTAATATGAATATTATTAATATTACAATGAATATTATAATTATATAAATATTGCGTTAGATCAATTACAAATAAATACAAACATTAAACATATCAATACAAAAATGTAAAATCAAATTTGGTTTAAATAAGTCAAACTAATAGATTTAGATTAAATCAATAAAAGAATGTGTTAAATTAATAAAATGTCATTTAAATTAAAGTGAAACAAAATAAAATAAATAATGATTACATAAAAATTAATTAAATGCATTGATAAAAGTAAATAAATAAATACATAAAATGTGGTTTAAAAAATAAATTTTACATTTTATTTAAATATTTTATGAAGGAAAAAAAACCCTGAAATAAATCTGATTTAAGTCAATTATACATAAATACATTTGATATAAATAGATTCCAATAAATACTATTTATATATCCATAAATTAAATTAAATAAAAATGTACATAAATATATAAGTAAAATAAACTCTATTTACATAAGTAATGAATCAACTGGGCTACAATAAATGGATTAAAACTGAGCTACTACACTTTCAAGAGAAACACATCTTTGGGAAGAAAGTAAGTGATAACTGAATGATGATGACTATCACTCTCAGAAACCAGCCGCCCGCTAAACATTATTACTGAATAATCTGACTCAAAGGTAACGGCTGAACTGATCGAGTCTGAGCTCAGGGACGTGGAAGGCGTCTGGTAAAGTGTTTGGAGCTGATTTAGAGCTGCTCGTGGACACCTGGAGCACATTAAAGCTGACCTCCAGCCTTCACTCTGCTGTAAAGCTGCTAATTGGCCGGTCGTCTGCTCAGTGTCCTGCCCGCCTCGTTAACACGCTCACTTTAACGACTCCCAGCGCTCACACGCACTAACAACTACATCCAGAACACACTCCATACGTGTACATTACACTGAGATGGGAGTTTAATTAAAGCCATTATTAAACCGCAAGGCCATGACTGGATTAAATAAATGAACTCTTTCAGAACAGGGGTCTGAAAACTGGCTCTGGGGTCCTTAATGAGGAACATGGAAAGGGTCGGCACATGTAAAAATAAATAAAAAAATACAGGTTTTGCTAGATACATTTGACAGAAAATAAAATAAAATATGATCTAAAAAAACCAAGAGAGTAAAGAAAACAAAAAAATTCATCAATCTGATTCAAATAAATGCATAAAAACATATAATATAAATAAATGAATACAAATGAATAAAATTAAATTTGAATAAGTAAAATTAAAAATTTGATAAAAATAAAATTAGACTTCAATAAACAGACATTTCGATAAAATAAATACAATTAATAAATAAATATGATTGAAATAAACTGATAAATCATAAAAAATTTGATTTGAAGTAGTAATAAAATATTTACAACAAATAAAATAAACTAAAAATGTGACAAATAGTTTAAAATATAATTTAATTGTAAATAAATAATTAAATAACTAAGTTAAAACATTTTAATAAATAAAAATATTTAACAAGGAAATAAATTTAAAATTAATAAAAAAAGCATGATTTTAAAAAAGCAATAAACTAATAAATCTGATTTAAATAAAAAACACAAACAAACATTTACGTTTAGTCAATTTGTAGATGTTTTATCCAAAGGGACTTACAATTGGGGAACATATAAAGCAATTCATCTTAAAGAGGCGAACAGATAAAGAATTAAAAAAGTAAAATATTAGAGCTATTTAAATAAATAAACATAATTCAAATAAATTCACTGATAAAATATAAATAAAATTGATTTAAAAAAAAGTGTGTCCAACAAGACACTATAATAGTGAGTAGGGAAAAAATGCTATGATATTAACTAAATATTTTCCAAAATTATTTGACATAAATTCATAATATTCTTTTTTGCAGTAATAATTTGTAAGAATATAACACTATGACAATACATATATACATACATATATATATATATATATATATATATCTGTCTTTTGCATATTTGGGAGGGAGGATGGCCATATCTGGGGGTCGGTCTAGTGGACATCACACTCGTTTAAAACAAGAGTTGCTCACGTGATCCTGAGCTCATCTGCAGCAGGACGTCCAGAGACGGAGCAAGCAGACCGGGACTGCCCGCTCTCAGCAGAGCCAGAACCGCCGGCAGAGCCTGGTACTCCAGGAACAGAGTCTGGCCTTCATCAGTCCGGACCGCACCGGACACGACCTCCACAGCTTGAGCCAGAACGTCCACTACAGTCCAGAAGAAGAGAGATGATTTACAGATGATCAAAACATCACACATCAGCTCGACTGGCTGAATAATAAAATACAGATGACCCTGGAGCTCAAAACCAGTCAGAAGGGTCAAAAAAGCTGAATAAATCATCTCTGCACTGATGTCTGGTTTGTGAGGAGAGGACAAGATCTGTCTGAGATACAACTATTAGAAAATCAGAATCTGAGGGAGCAAAAAAATAAATAAATAAATCGAAATATCTTCATGGAACATGATCTTTTTTGATGATTTTGTCATAAAAGAACAAAAATTATAATTTGTCCCATACAATTGTTGTCTATTTCTACTAATACACCTGTGCACATATAATCATGCATAAATGCACTTTTCAGAAATCTTCAATTACTTTTGTATGATAATCTGTACTGGTCACCACTTTTATGTTCAATGTTTTGAAACAAAACCAGCAGAGAGTCACTGATTAATATTATAGCATGTTAACAGAGCTGCAGTTCCCAGAAGTCATTGCAGGCGAGCTGTGTTTATTATGAATGAGTGATGAATGAGTGTGTGTTGTTCTCACATCACATCAGATCTGCTCAGCTTCACTCGCAGCAGGACAAAGAACGGCTAAAAGCCCCGCGAGTGTTAAAGAGAGTGTTTACAGACGATAAACCAGCTGCTCTGTCACACACACACACACACACACATCTGCTGCTGTCAGCTGTTCACTCACACTTACAGATATTAGATATTAATAAGTCGCAATGAGTAAAAATCACAGGGAGAGGTTATTTACGAATGAAGATTTGCTGAAAATGAGTTCACTCTCAGATCATCCAAGTGTGTGTCTTCATCAGATCTGTAGAAATGTGTCTCTGCATCAGTGTCTCAGTAATGGATGTGAATGGGTGCCGTCAGAATGAGAGTCTGATAAAAA
>JAUCMR010000045.1:39975-55956 GCA_032357425.1 Enteromius argenteus | reverse complement strand
TGACTTGACTTGACTAGGACTGCAGTGTTTCTGGATATAAATCCTGTATTATTACAGCAGAGTGATGGAGAAGCACTGGGTGGAGGTTTTCTGATAAACACTACTGAATAAACAGAAGCATGTTAATAATCTCCAGAGGAAGATAAAGCCTCCATCACAGCTTCAGTCCAGATTGCTCTGATGTTACAGTACAACACAGAGAGGAGTGGATGAACGCCGGGTTAATGTCACGGACAGATGAGCTAATAACAGCAGAAATCATCTGAGACACTTCAGAACCTGCTCGCTGAAGAAGAAGAGAAGCACTGGATGAACATCATCTGCTGGAAACATTTATTAGTTCTCAAACGGAAATAAAAATAGACTTGCTCCAGTAAACACTGAACAGAAAAAAATAGATTTATATAGAGAGAGTTTGTATAAATGTGCAAAACTGTTGCTCTTTTGATCATTTTCCTCTTTTTATTTCCCCAGTATGAATATAATATTAAAAGATCCATGGAACAAGAATAGACTTGACATGAAAACTAGTGCTTTCAGACCGTTAATCACATCCAAAATACATTTGTTCACATAATATGTATATTGATCATGTATATATAAATACAAATGTGTACATTTCAGAAAAAATGTTTATATACTATATTAATATAAATATAGACATGTAAATATTAAAAAAATATATACTGTATGTGTGTGTACACATAATACACACACACACATTATGTAAACAAAAGCTTGTCTTGGATGTGATTAATGGTGTGAGAGCACTACAGAAAACACATTCTGCTGAGGTGTGTATGTCTTCAGTTAAAAACACAGAACCTAAAATACACTGTCTTCCCACAATTCACAGAGGAAACAGAACCAACTCAATCACTTTATTAATTATTTACAAAAAGCAGGTTGTGTTTGTCTGTGTTCGTCCGAATGAAGGCACACGACGGCTGGAGACAGTGACCCCAGAGTCCAGCTGAAGAGGAACACACAGAAACCCTTCAACAGAGCTAGTCCTGGCCTGAGGTTCCAGTCAGAGTCTGGACCGGAGCTGGACACTGAAGGAGGACACGTCCAGACGACTGACCTCAGCACACGGTCACTGCAGGAGACATCACACACTCAGAGCTTCACTGTAACAGACTGACTGACCACCATATATAATGATATCACAGTTTAAAGATATTACATGCAGTAAATTAATATTTCATTTTAGTGCTGTCAAACAATCACATCCAAAATAAACGTTTTTGTTTACATAATATGTGTGTGTGCTTTGTATTATTATGTATATATAAATACATGTATACATTAAGGAAAAATGTTTCTATATTATTTATAAATTATTTTTACATGTAAATATTTTCTAAATATATGCTGTATGTGTGTGTGTCTGTATACATGCATGATAATAATACATAATAATATACAACACACATATATACATAAACATGTTTATTTTAGATGTGATTAATCATTTAACAACATTATTTAATTATTTAACACAGTTGACTTAAATCAAGTCACGCGTGTGTGTTTGTAGTGTCTGTGAGGAGTTAGACCAGAGCTAGGGTCATCTGAGAGTGACCTACACTGAGATCTGTGGAGAAAGCCCTCCTCTGGAGCCTCCTGCCTCGAGCCGAGGGCCGGGGCCCGACCGGAGCCTGCACAACACACACACACACAAACTCAGACAAGTGTTCATCGGTGAGCCCTGCTGCTGAAGAACGAGTGAGAATGAGCACCGCATCATTTAGCAAAAATAAATAAAGAAATAAAAATTTGGGTTGAATTTGAGATTTTCACAAAAATAAGTTGATTAAGCCCCTATCTAGCGATCCTGGTGCTCTAGTAGTAATTAAACATCTAAAAGCATCTATATTGTTGTTTTCTGAAGTGTTCACACACATAAAGCACTCTATCCTGACACACACACATATCAATACATCTCATTATTCACACTGTTTTATCTCAAGTCAACGTTTGAGGAAAAACATCAGAAGTGTATCATTATAGCTTTCTTAATATAGTTTCATTAATGCTTTTCTAGTTTAATTCTATTTATTTTTAAAGAACACTGATTTGTACTTTTTACTATTTGTTTTTCTTGAATGCTTATGTTTAGATGTAAAATTAAAAAAGAAGGTAATAAACTTGCTTTATATTTATGTTTTGTATCGGTTCTTATTTGTAGCACAGATCAAATATAAAATAGCCGTATTGATTATTAATCTAGTAATGATTATTAAGAGAAGTGGGAACTGTAAGAACTTTACTTTAGTTTTTCACTAAATATACTTTGACTAATCAGGTGTAGTCATTTTTCATCTGATTCCAAAAAGAACTCATTTTTGTAAATTTGCTCACTGTGACTCATTTTTCCAGCACAGCTCATATCTATATTTCATATTGATAATAAACTTAAACTTTGCTGTATTTTAGTTAAAGTGTCCAATAATGGCATTATAAGCCTCTGAAGTAGCATGTTAATGTGATCTGGACTGTGATTGGTGGACTGACCTGACTGGACAGCATGGGCGGGGCTTGCAGTACCGGTGGGCGGGGCTGAGGGCTGTACTGGAAGCGCACCTCACCTAACACAAGAACACACCTGATGACCCTCAAGACATCCTCAACGCTTCATTAAACACCAGACGGATCCAGACGACTCACCTGGGCCTGAAACCAAGGATCTGGAGAAGTGAGGCATGATGGGAAGAGTGTTGAGGCAGGGACGGATGTTCTTTACATTAGTGAGGTACGGTGCAGGAGACTGGACCGGAGACGAGGACGAGCTGCCCATCTGAGGACTGCTCTGAGAACACACACACATCCAGATGATGAACCCTCAGAACATCAGAGATCAGGACGAGTGTGTCTCAGTATTGGGTGTGAATGGGTGCCGTCAGAATGAGTGTCCAAACAGCTGATAAAAACAGCTCTAAACAAATCTTAATGCTGGATTAGTTTGATCTTGTGTCTTCTCCAGATGTTAACTGATGGACTGGAGTGCTGTGGATTATTCTGATGTTTTTATCAGACTCTCATTCTGACGGCACCCATTCACTCCCATTACTGAGGTGAATTACAGTGGAGTATTAATACTGAATATAAAGTGGTGTGTTCTTACTCGAGGCGGGTCCAGAACGCAGACGTCTCCGGGCTTCTGTGAGTGTGTGTGATCAGAGCTGTAGTATCTGTTGTGTTTCCACTGCTGCAGTGACTGAGACTGGGACTGCTGGGATACAGGTAACGCCAGGTGCATCATCAGCATTCCACCTGCGCACACACACACACAGAGTCAGAACACTAGACACAAACTGATATCCAGACGTCTCTGAGAGCTGTTCAAGAGTAAAACAGCGCAGAAGAGCCTCAAGACGCTTGAAAAGGGGAACAGAAATCTGATTTGAGCATTTGAGGAGGCCTTCTAGCCTCGTCTTTTAATTAGTTGTTAAAGATGAGACGACGGAAGACGAGAAGATGAGCTGTGCAGGTCTTCTCTAACAGAGAGCCACCAGCAAAGAGCAGGAATGAGTTTTTAATTACAGCCGTATCTGTTCAACGAGCGGAGAGGGTCAGCTCAATTAACACCTCACGAGAAACAACACCCGTCTTTCTCCAGACGTCTTAAAGAAAGGACAAGGATCTGTGTCAGACAGAGCTCAATAAACACGTCTGCAACCCGATTAAAGCAGCGGTCATCAGGACACTCTGTGATTACTAGAAAACACATCATTCAGCTGATTATTATCAATACTCAAACTATTGTGTAGCTTTATATCTGAAGTCATTACAGTTTACTAATTAAAACCATTTAATAAATCTTATTTGAAAAGAAATTTCTCAATTTTAACGATGTACTAAAATAAACTAACACTGAAACAAAAATGAATCAAAACTATAGACATAAATAAAAACCAAAGTTACTAAAACTAAAAAACAAAAGTTCAAAATATAAATGAAATATAAAACCTGATATGAATTTCATAGTTATTTTAGAATAAATGCTTATAAAGCACTAACCTGAGAAATATACTTTGGTTTTAGTTATAGTGTCAATGTACAAACAGAAACGTGTAATTAACTGACTTATTAAACAGTAAGGGCTTTTTCTCCTGATTTCTGAGGATGAAGAGTAGATGTTTGATGTGTGATCTCGTACAGCACCTGAGCACTGCTGAGCGGGAATCTGCTGCGAGCCGCAGGGTGACGAGGTGCGCTGATACGACATCTGCTCCGCTCCTGGAGGAGGAGGAAACCCTGCGGAGGAGCTGACACACACACACACACACACACACACCCGTGAGCCGAGCACAGCAGACCTTCAGCTGTCATCTACTCTCACAGACGACCTCGGGATTCTTACAAAGCTACGAGAACACTGTTTGTGTACAAAGAAAACAAAAATAAAGAATGCATCCAACAATTTGTCTCCTTCATTTAAATCTGATTCCTGCATGTTCTGTGTGTGTGTGTGTGTGTGTGTGAGAATGAGACCTGGTTCTGTTAACTACACAAATACTGAAGTGTGTGATGCTGGCGGTGGTTTTATCCTCTGCGTCTCACTGTATGACCATTACTATTGTATTACAGTATTATGTACGTCTTTATATATTCCATTTTCTGTCAAATTTAAATGAAACAATTAAACGACAAAAAATAAACGTTCCAAACAGATTAACCACTTAACTGTAGTAAATTAATACAATTATTATTATTACTTTTTCAAAAGGAAAATTCACACTTTTTCTTCATGTATTCATTTTAACAGTAAACCTGCCAAAGAGTTTCATTTTCATTTGATTAAATAAAATCTAAAAATGTTAAATGCCTTTAAATCAGAAAAATTCAATAACGCAAGAAATTCTGAGAAACAGAAAGAAAGAAAGAAAGAAAGGACTGCAGGGGCTATTGTTGAAGATGTTGAAACAGCTTTAATAAGGCCGGCGCTTCATGAAGGATGTGCTGCGGTGAATCGCTCTCCCCTCGAGACCCTCGTGTTATATTAAGACCAGCTGCATTTCTGGCCTTATAAATCATCTTGAGCGTGGCCTACTAAAGTCCAGCCCCGAGAGACCACCCTTCCTTACAGCGCAGGAAAAACTAACCTGCACACATCGAGACGTTTCTCACCACAATGAGACAGAGGAGATGAAATCAGTCTGAATTTATTACTCTAAAATAACATATATTCGTCTGCAGACCCATGGAAATTCATTTTAAACTGAGGTATTTTTTACAGTACAGTTTGACAGCTGAACTCAGTGAGCTTCGGATTCATTACGTCCTGCAGATCATCACAATATTGTGTGCTTTTATTATAATCACCACACTCCAGATCTGATTCAGTGTGCATCAATGTTTTACCTTTTACTCCCAGCCCTGAATCTCACTCTCGGCTCCTTTTGAGGTTGACATGTATGCATTTGACAGAGGCTTATTCCAAAGTGACTAGCACTGCATTTAGAGTGAAAATCTGATCGGTTCATGCATTCCCTAATAATCAAAGCCTAATATCAATTTTCTGATAAAAATGCAATAAAGCCAGGTTTGCTTGTTTGTAGTGCTGCACAAAATATCAGTACGGCTACAAAATAATAATAATAATCATTCAAATTTCTGATTACTAAATGAAAGAGTAGAGTGTAGTGTGTACCTGGCGGTGTTCTGGCTGGGAGGGATGATGCTGTAGTACACCTGGACGCTGGACGCCGGAGCGGTCTGCTGCGGCACGGACACCTGACACACACACACACATTCACTAGAGATGAGGTTCACTCTCACAGTCATTACTGCTGTAAACACAATCCTGCGCTCACCTGATAAGATGGCACTGACGGATACTGGACCATCATGCCTTGCAGCTGATGCCCCACACTGCTGTGATTGGCCGGCGGCTGCATCATGCTCTGGTAGTTCTGCTGATGATTTGGCATCACTGTTTGGTAACCTGAAGAAACACCACAACTTCAGCAGCAATACGTGAAGCATGACAGAAACACAAAAAACCTTTCACTGCTCGCTCACAAAACAGCATCATCCTGTCAATCAACAATTAAACTTGGTTTATAATTATACTGCACTATCCATAAACTGCAGATACACAGAAGATTAGGAAAATGCATACTTTGCGAATGCTTTAAGACCCTCATATACATGTCATTTATTTATTTTTATTTTTTACAATTATGTTTGAACAAATATAATATTGCATTTCAAAATATAAGCATTTTAAAATAATGTTAGATGTTTTGTGTTCGAGACCCGGTTTGTATGGAGTACCATTAGTGTCAAAAATACTGATGAACCACTGCAGCATGAAACTGATTTTCTTCATCTGAAAGTGAAAGTATTTATATTTTTAATATTTTGTATAATTATATCTTAAGAATGTTTTTTGGACCTGGTTTGTATGGAGTACCATTAGTGTCAAAAATACTTTTCTAATGTTTGTTTATTAACAAACCACTGCAGAATGAAAAATGTATTTTCTTCATCGGAAAGCAAAACTTTTTTCAAGTAAAATTAATTAATTTGGTTGGACTGGTTTGAAGTAATGAGCTATAGGAAATTTTTATTAAATTCTATTCACTCCTATGGTTTTAGTACTGTAATTATTAAATGATGTGTTCCTACAAATGATAAATACAAAAATATATTGCATTTGACTTTTGTTTTAATTTAAAGAATGTCTAAAAAAAAAAAATTGTAAATGCAGTAATAACAGGCTACATTAAAAAAATATCACATTCACTTCACAGAAATGTTATGGTTTGAGTTTGAAAATATTTTATAATATTGATTCTTCGGGTCCAAATGGAGCAGGAATGTGGAAGTAGTACACAAATATTGAATGCATTATGAGAGTTATTCAGTGTCTGTAATCTCAAATCTATGAATTGATGTCACGGCAGAACAAGCTAATGATAGCCTTACTAGCGAAACGCTTTAAATCACTGGTGATCTCAGCAAACCAGCAGCGTTAGATTACCTCTCATTATCTGAACACGCTCCCTAAACCACAATATCTTATATAACGGCAGCGACGTCACGTCTTCAGAAGCTTCTGCGTGTCAGCGTACGAACAGGCATTAATTTACACGCGCGGCCCGTTAAGAGCCGGGTAATTTGCATCGGTGTCAAGGTTATCAGGGAGCGTGTGACCTCCTCTCCGCTTCAATTTCTGCTGGCTTCTGGCCAAAGGGACGCAATCAATTTAGCCCAGATGAGAGCAGAAGTGGGACAAAGGAAAGGGACGGCCCGCGGCGAGGAGACGGCAAACACACGCTATTTTTAGCTCCGTTCTATCACCTCCACTGAGGAGCAGAGCATGATGGGAATATTATATTAAACACAGCGGCTTAGCTTGCAGGTAAGAGAACAGGAGGAGCATCTGAAGGGTGTAGTTTCTGGGACAAACATCATCATTCATCATCTCTACACACCTTCAAGATGCAAATGAAATGTACAACTACAAGCAGGTTATTCACATCTGTGCGGTTTATTAGAGATGAGCTCTTGTGACATTAAACCCAAGAGAAACCAGCTTTAAATCTGTCTCAATCGATCAGAAGCAGCCTGAAATCTGTTTTTAATATCAGTTTGACTGTTTTGAGACTACACCAATCATCTGGAGTTTTGTCCAGCTTCCAAATATACAAGCAGCTTTCCATATTATACCACATTATACAAACACAGACATTGCCACACGATTATAAAACATTTTATTAAATTTCCAAAAGTGATATTACATTTTAGAGCATTTAATGTCTTTAAAAGTCTCTTATGTTTGCCAATATTTGATCAAAAATAATGTAAAAGCAATAATATTCTAAAATACTGTGAAAAACTGTGATGCACTACCATTCAAAAGGTGATTTAAAAAAAATTATATAAAATTAATACTTTTATTCATCAAGGACGCATTAAACTGATCAAAAGACATTTAAAAAGTTTTCATAATCAGTATATTAGAATGATTTCTGAAGATCATGTGACACTGAAGACTGGAGTAATGATGTTTTTAAGCGGTTTTAAATTTTAATAATATTTCAGAATTCCACTGTATGTGTTTATCAAAAGCAGATGCAGCTTTGGTGAACAGAAGAGACTTCTTACAAAGACATTAAAATAAGTCCTAAAGCGATACATCAATATAAAGAGAAGTGTGTTTTCCTCAGACAGCGTGATCCTGCAGAGAGAGTGAGCAGCTGGAAAAGAGACCGGTTCACTGTGAGAATCCTAGAGCGTCTCAGACAGCGCCTCGGCCCCGCGTCCAGCCGCTCGGACTGACCAAACACTCCAGCAGCAGCCGGACAGCTTCTCCGACTCAATCCAGAGCAATATCTGCTCAACAGAACAAAACCTGTAGTGTGTGTGTTACAGGGTCAATCTGATTAGCTCCGCGCTGTGACTATCACTCTGTGTGTGTGTGTGTGTGTGTGTGTGCGGCACAGAAGACCATCACCACACAATAAATACACAGAGTGGGTCAGAGGTGCTGATATCAGTGCTTCATACAGGCCTGAGCTAAAGTCACTTCAGAAGCCTGACAGAAACAACTGCTTTAAGATGCTGGATCCTGTCTCTTGCTTCAGTGAGCCGGAAGACATCCGTTCTAGATCCTCAAACACTCCTGCTGCAGATCTTACAGTAATCCAGTGAGATTTCAGCCTGAACCAGGAGAGGCTCGTCCAGGACAGAAACTACTGACACTAAAGCCCACATACACAGAAGAACTGTGGAAGATTCAACTAAATTTATCTACTATATTTTAGTTGGATTCAACATTTTGTATTTTTAGTGGCTTTTATAGTGCTAAATAATTTTTATGTAATAGTTACGATCTATTTATTACCTGTTAATCACATTTTAAGCATCGCCCTAAAAATGTCATTTTCACTTTAAACGGTCACACATCGGAAATGTTTTTGAGCACAGATTGAAGTTTGGTCTCTTTTTAAAAAAAGTCACTTGGCAGATAATTCCTGAAAATGTTGAAAATGTTTTAAATGTTTTTTTTTCAATGAAGTTTATTATTATGAAAAATGCACACACATATTTGTATATTTCTTACTGTGGTGTGTGTGTGTGCAGTGATGTACCTGGCTGCTGCAGGGCTGCGGGGGGGATCTGACCCGGACCGCTGTATGGCACTGGACCCACGGGCCGGTACGACTGACCAGACACCGGGAACTGACTGGAAGAGCAGTAACACGTCGGCATCTGTGACAGAAACACACCGTGAACTCCATGACACACACTCCACTCACAGCTGCTGAGAGACACACAGCGCTTCAGAGACGTGTTTCAAGATAAGCTTGTCCCATCATTCATCAGATTCAGACACATGTGCCATAAATTGTGCAACTTTCAGGAAAACTATCAAACTAAATAATTCGGTAGTAAATTTGAAACTGCTGCACAATGCATTAATGCAGGAGTGAGTATGTGTATTTATCTCTTAAGCACTTTTACACTAGTGCGCTTGTGTTTTAAAACAGTGTTTCACTCTGTTTAAATATTTCATGCTGATGGATGTGTGTCTCACCTGCTGCTGGCTGACGGAGGCCGTCGAGGGCAGACCGTATCCGCTCTGAAGAGGGTAACCCTCGCCCGGGGCCTGCTGGACCAACATCATGTGACCGAACTGAGCGCTCAGATTCTCCTGCTGACACAAGAGTTCACACCAGACGTCTCAATCACTCACTCACTAACTAACACACACACACGTTAGCAGCTAGATGAGTGACTCCCAGAGCACAAATAATTACTCTAACTATCTGTCTGTATGAATCATATTAGAAATGGGAAGAGACGACACTTTTCTATTCATAGAATATTAATTCCAGCATCTGCTCCTGCATTAATTATTCATAGCATCTCCCACTCTTTTAATTAGTCATTAAGGGATGTTTACTGCTGAGGGAGGTCAAGAAAAAGAGGTTATCAGAGCACATGATGTGCGTTCTAGTGACAGGTTCCTAAAATACATGCATTTCTTTTCATTTAGTTGTTTATTGGTATACCAGCATCTACGCATGTTTTCAAGGTAAGATCAAAATATAATAAAAACAGTAGTAATGGAAACAAACAACGATTGACAAGCAACTTCCATCAATATAATCACATCCAAAATAAAAGTTTCTGTTCAATGTGTGTGTATTAATTTGGTGTATATATCTATATATTAAAGAAAAATGTTGTTTATATATTAAATATATTTAGATATAATATAAATTATATGAATATAAATACATACATGTAAATATTTTCAAAACATATACTGTATGTGTGTATTTATAATAAATAAACACAGTCCACACTGTTCTACAGGACTCACGCAAGGGATTGTGGGATTGACAGTGGCGAAGAACAAACGACAAGGGAGTCAAGAAGCAGAGAAACACTGGACTATACAAATGAGCAGGAACACAGGAAGTGAAGAGAGAGAGACAGGAAGTAGGTACCACAGTGAAGGGCTGGTTAGGAGGCGCTGGGAGGGTCGCTGGGTAAGACAGCGAGTGCTGGACGCGGCAGGAAGAGGAAACACACACACAGGAAGGAAACAGATTCAGTTACACCATTGCATAAACTCAAAAGAACTTCCCATCATCCTCTACTGTCAACACTCAGAAAGTTAACGCGGCTTCTCAAGATTGACCTGTCCATCAGGGGCACTGAGCTCACCTGTGCCGTGACGTGATTGGTGGGCTGGTGCTGGGGGTGAGCGGCTGGAGGCGGAGCTACAGATGATTGACACCTGGAGGTCTGTGTGGTCACGCTGGGACTGTAGAGGACAGCACTGCCGTCAGGGTTCAGAAACGGCTGACCTGAGATCAGTCCAGAGGATTGTACATCAGTATATAACAGACACATACACACGTGTGAGACTGAGGACAAATAAAGAGACAAACATTTCAGATTTTCACAAAAATAGATTGATTAAGCCCCGTCTAGTGATGCCACTGCTCTAAACCGTTATTAAACATCTAAAAGTAGTTTTAATAATTGTCTGATGATATAATATGTGAACTATATTCTCAGACAGCTCTAATCCGCTACATGACGATATAAAGATATTATAAACATTGACCTCGTGATTTTCTGTGAAGCTGCTTTGAAGTGAATTTGACGTGCAGGACTGCTTCATGAGCAGCACTAGATTACGAGCAGAGGTGTAAACGAGGTAAACGTCTGAATATAACCCTGTAAATGATGACAGATGGAGCAGATGAGCCGCTTCAGTCTTATAAACACCCTCCTCGAGCTCCAGAACACAAGAAGCAATTACCCAGCAGTGCTGCCCGCTGTAAACGCATTACGAGCCGTCCTCGCTAACGCATGCATACTTAAACACAGCTCTCCAACGAGACGCAATCCTGCACACGTCCGTCTGAATACAGACACACAGCAGCTTCACCACCAGACGATACTCGGCGAATCACGCTTTTCTGATCAGATATATCCTATAACATGATCAGACTCAGCAGCGCAAGAAAACAGTGAGCAGGATATTAACATACATGTTTATATGTGTGGGAAAGGTTGCCAGGTTGGGAAGATTAAGCCAATCACAGGACAGTACTGTACTGATTTAAGAGAAAAGCTTTGACTGGGGGATTTAAGCTTTTGATGTCTGGCAATCATGAAAGCTTGCACAGGCTAGTTTCAACGATTAATTCAATTCAATTCAATTCAAGTTTATATAGCACTTTTCACAACGCAAATCGTTTCAAAGCAGCTTTACAGAAAATGAAAGTTTCTACATTATATTCAGTATTAGTTTATCAGTGGTGATCTCGAGTTGATGTCCATATGGCAGAAATGTACGGTAAAAATCAACGTAAAAATAGAAATCATGATCCCAATTAAAATATGATTCATTGTACAGCCCTAAAGGAACATGCTTTTCCATCCACTTCTTCACTATTTTCCTAGTTTCCCAGCGAACCAATCAGAAGACAGGATTGCAGACGTTTGTTTACAGTAGCAAGTTAGCATGGACAGTTAAAGCAGGACTGTATGTGAGAGAGCGGTCACTAACCTGTGTGAGAGTTGACCAGCACACTTCCAGACGCTATCCCTGCGGCGTCCAGCGGGAGCATATAGTAGCTAGCGCTAGCCGTGGACGCCCGCGGCTCGAAGCTGAGAGCGGGGAAGGCCTGGGAGCGAGACAGCGAACCCGTAGATGATCCTACACTACTACAAGAGTCAGAACCTGAGAAGAGACGAGACACTCACTGGAGATATTACTACACTCCCAATACACAAACTTCAACAAGATGCTCAATTCAATTTCCTTTCTAATTACCCCAGAGACCGAAGCAATGGAAGAAGAGAATAATTGTATTAGCGGAGAATGACATGTTCATTAATTTCTGATTAGTGTCTCGCTTCATTTTGCAGTTTACGTGTTTCTGTCTCTACTCTCAAATACAGGATGCTTTTTCTCTCTTTGAAATAAAAAATACTTAAGAGCGTTCACAGGTCAAAGGTCATACTGGCGGAGGACACCGATTAGTGTGAAAACGTTTCAAAGAAGTCTAGTGATAATTTGAGAGACACAGATGAGTCACTATGTAAAACATGCTGTTACTGCGAGAACAGAGACAGGGTCCAGAATCAGCAGATGACCTGTCCGAGCGTCCTCACCGGTGTTGGAGAGCCGGCCCATGCTCTTACTGCTGCTGGAGCTGTCTCCTCGGGTCAGGACCGGGACGCCACTGAAGCTGCTGGCTTTGGTCATGGAGGGCTTCAGGTTCCGTCCGGAGCTGTCTGAATCTGTGCTGCTCCACGGCCGGGGCTCTGAACACCTGGCCTCGCTCTCAGAGCTGCTCTGGAGGCTGTTCCCCGACGGACTGCCCTTCCACCTGCTTCAGGAGCATCACACACTTCATTCAAACAGCGCTTCTAACAATACAGACTGTGTCAAAGCTCTGAGCAGTATCAAACTGGAGAATAGAGTGTCAGTAATGTATAACGACCAGATTACAGTTAAAAGCATTTCATTATTGAACGGAGAGACGTCGTTGTCTAGATCAATTTAGTTTAAATAGTATCTGTGCAATCAAATCAGCAATAATCACTAGAAATGAAGTGTCCCACACGAGAGACGCTCACACTCACCTGAAGATCTGCCGTCTCTGCTGGATGCTGTCACACACCTCGTCCTCCTGAATCCTGAAAAACATCTCGCTTATTACATTTACGTATCTGGCAGATGCTTTTATCCAAAGAATCTTCAATTGCACTCGAGGTGCATGCATTCCCATGACTTTGTCGTTGCTAACATCATGCTTTGATGTATAAACTGAACTGATTGGAGCCGAATAGTAACACTTAAGTCTTATTAGAGCTAGAATCTGGCATCGCTGACTCTGTCTATCTCTGTGAAGCTGCATCAGCAGGGTATGAAAGGCTTGACTTCTCACACTCACCTGTTATCCAGCGGGAAGGTGTCTAAACCCTGTAAAAGACATTAGGTGTTGTTTATTTTGATGTCATTGACCCATAAGGCCCTGATCATATCTGTAAGGTCTCTCACATCAGCGAAGATCCTGTCTCTGGCTCTCTGATACTCCTCCTCTCGCTCCTCGATGGACTTGCTCCTCCTGTCGTCCTTCAGTTTCATGCGCCTCTGAAACACAGAAGACTCTATGAGCTCTCACTGCTGTAGATGAGCTACCGTCGCTTCACTAGCAGACCTCCACCTACCATGTCGTCTTTGTCTGTGCTGGAGTTGTCCCTTTTTAAGATGTAGCGCTTCTGGAAGTCATCCGTGTTGTCGTCTCTGATGTGTTCTGAAAACTTCTGATCTGGTCTGCTCATGAAGAGAGAGAGAGATCAAACCGAGGACCGCTTCAGGAGAAGTCGGGATCAAACGCTAGCGTGCAGAGGTCACTCACACTCGTGTGCTGCTGGTTTTGTTGACGATCACACATTTTCCGGTCTGGTCCACATTGTGGTCTAAGCCGAAGTAAGCGGCGACTCTGTGCAGGAGCATGCGGTGATAAGAGGTCATGGGCGGAAACTTCCTCCTCTGACTCCTGGAACAAACCAAAACACATCAATAACACTGTTTAAACATGTTCACATATCACTGAACTGAAGGTGAAGGTGTAGGAATTCACTTGATTAGGCATGCCTTTGATGATGGACATTTACACTGAATCCAGAAATAGTAAAAAGTGGGTGAAATTTGGAGAAAAAAAAATACAAATTTTATTCGATCGAAATACAGAAGTTTTTAACTCAATTTAATTTCAATTAATTATACACAACTATTAAATCAAATTATTTCATAAAATTATCAGAAATATTACAATAGGAGGAAAAGTTGAATTTGGGGAAATTATATAACCTTAAAATTAAATTTTTGCTAACATTTTAATAAATTGTTTAAGTTTCATATAATTAAATTAATTATACATGCATTCTGGTTATTAAAATGTACTAAAACCATTAAAATAGAATCCAGAAATATTAAAATAGAAAAATAAAATCTCAAAAAAATATATTTTTTTGTTAAACTTTTAAAATGTCCTAAGTTTCAATTCAATTAACTAAACAGGCATTGATTAATACAATATAATTAAACCATTAAAACCAAATCTGGAAATATATAAATAAATCAAAGTGCAACTTGAGCAAAAAAAATTATTTAATAGTGGCCTAATTTATTTATTTTTTTTTAAATATAAAGTTTCATTATTTCAAATAATTAGACATGGTTTTTGATTACTAAAATTTTAGTTTTAAAATGTAAACGTAAAAAAAAAAAAGAAGAAAGAAAGAAAGTCTAAAACAGACAAAAGGATAATGTGGGGTGTGTGTCTTGAGGAGGACACGGAGCTGATGAAGGACTCACTGGTTATTGCTGATGAAGTCCAGGAGGTCCTGCTCCAGCTTCAGCAGCATCATTCTGTCCCTGTCGATGAAGGAATACAGTTAGTGTCTACTGATACACAATCATCATCATCATCAGCTGGATGAAGGTCAGGTGTGTGTGTGTGTGACCTGGGGTGGTTCTTCAGTGTGTTCACCAGGAAGCCATGAAGATCGATGCCAGTCGAGTCCTTGTATTCCTGACTGGAGTCTGCAGAGACAGGACAGTGTGTGTGAGTGTGTTGTTGAGTGTGTGTGAGTGAGAGAGATTGTGAGTCAGAGTGTGTGTGAGTGTGTTGGTGAGTGTGTGTGAATATATGTGTGATTGTGTGTGTGTGTGTATGTGTGTGAGATTGCGAGTGTGTGTGTGTGTGTGAGTGAGAGATTGTGAGTGAAGTGTGAGTGTGTGTGTGTGAGAGTGAGTGTGTGTGAGTGTGTGACTGAGTGAGTGAGCGAGTGTGTGTGTGTGTGAGAGATTGTGAGTGAGTGTGCGTGTGTGTGTGTGTGAGAGAGACTGTGTGTGAGTGTGTGTGAGTGTGTGTGTGTGACTGTGAGTGAGTGAGTGAGTGTGAGAGTGTGTGTGTGAGTGTGTGTGAGTGTGTGTGTGACTGTGAGTGAGTGAGTGAGTGTGTGAGAGTGTGTGTGTGCTCTTCCTTCTGAAACCCAACACACACACACCTCTGGACAGTATCTTGCGTGGCTCTTTCTCAGGTTTCTCCAGCTTCATGTCAGTCTCGTCTGGATCATCTTCATTCACAGTAAGAGCTGATTCTTCCTCTTCTTCAAAAGTCTGCGAGAGTTTAATACGATCTCCATCCTGCAAACACACACACACACACTAATGGAGCTGGACAGCAAGACAACAACTCAATAAAAACATTCAATTAGATTCATGCCAACTACTGCAATCATTAACTAAACCAACCAATAACTTCAATTAATAATGCTGTCTGTCATGGCATAATAATAATCAATAATAATAAGCAATATTGCCAAAAAAAGATCAAAGGCAAAAATCAGTTAGTTTGAAAAAGATAAAACACTGTGTAATATGATCATTAAACAAGCCAATCAGAAGATGGTTCATCTATATAT
>JAUCMR010000043.1:20853497-20883505 GCA_032357425.1 Enteromius argenteus | reverse complement strand
TATACACATATTTATAACAAATAGATATATTTATTTATATATTCTGTATTTGCACTTTCTGGTTAGATGCTAACTGCGTTTCAGTGGCTATGTACTTGTACTCTGCACAATGACAATAAAGTTGAATCTAATCTAATCTAATGTAAAAACATATTATATCAAAATATATGCTATATATATATACATAATAAATCTACTCAACGCACACACACACACACATATTTTATAAACAAAAAAATTTACTTTGAATGCGACTTTGAATTTGACTTGAAAACTTTCTGTACCTACTAGGTGGTTCAATTTAAAGTCAGAATGAAATTACAGTTATTTAAAAAAAATAAAAAAAGGCACATAATTTGAAAAAAAAATCTATAACATGCAATAACATTCAATAACACAGGCAGGTATTTTAGAAATCCATGTTATTGATTTTACTGTGAATGATTTATACAAAATATGTTTTTTGTTTGGTTTTTTTTTACCTAGTAATGTTTAATGAACCTCATGACAGACTTCACTCTGGTCACATATGCAGGGCTTCTCCTCACAATACAAAAGAAAGATCTTTTGCTACTTCCATTTCATCATAACTCGATCCTCAAGTGACGAATTCCAATGACTTAGTCTTTTTACATCAAAAAACATTTTTTAGTAGTAATAGGCTATTTTCTATCCTCACCTTCTCTTAGAAACACGCTGTTTTGCTAGGCATGCCACATTCAACAGTTTTGCATATTAAAATAATAGATGGACGCTGCTGTGTTGTACGTTCATATCAAATGATCTGTAACTGACAAAGCAATGGTGACACAATAGTCACACTTGTGTTGTGACATTACTGTCTGATCCAGTCTAGTCAGCGCTGTGTCTTTTTTAGTTTCAGACTCTCTGAAGAGGCCTGTAGAAAAGTGTCTTGTTTAAAAGCGGCCGCAATCAAATGAAGTGAACAAATGAACAGTGACTTACTGAAGGTCTGGAAAGTATTTACTCCTACTACATGCTTGAAACTGTGGGTGAGCTAAAGAGGTAATGATATAGAAGTAGGCGTTAATCTTCTTCTGCAGAAAATGTCTTTCATCGCATGACGTCATATTGAGATGAAACAGGTTGTTTTGGCAGCTTAATAAAAAACAAAAATGCTGAGTGCTGAAACTTAAAGGACCTACTTTGGAAATCTGATTCATTTAAAATTCATGACTCCTTTCAATTTAAATCTTTATCATAGACTTGTATTGAACCAGGTTAAGAACACAGGTTTTGAACACAGATTTTTTTGTTATGTACTACTCAAAATTCATTATGTTTTGCCCCCAAAAATCTTCTGAAATGCACATTTAAAAGAAAACTTCTTTAGCCATGTTTTTAAATTTATTGGAAACCTTTCCAAATGAGTAGAAACTAGCTTCAAAGGCAAGACCAAATCCATTAATTCTCATGTATTTAAAATTAAATGCCCACCAAGTATATACATCGTATATACGTGTGTTGTTTCAAGTGTCCAGACACTTTCGGCTATTTAACGTGTCCTTCTTCTGGTTTAGTGGCGTGCATGCCAAATCAAAAAAGGTGACAGAAAAGTCCAGAACCTGATCACTCACAGTAATTGTGCATTCCAAACACGGTGACAACTCATCTGTCTCATCTGTAAGCACAAATCATTTACACTGTGCTGGAGGAAAAACAAAACTTAATCAGTGGGATACCTCATTATATAGCTGAATGAATGTGATCGCTTGCTACGCACAGGGTTTCCTTAAAAAGCTTGACAGCATCTCTTTCTCACGGTCCAAACCTGCGGCTTTCAGAAAAATCATCATCGATACAGACTTTTCTCTGACTTTGAAGAATCAAAGCGTGCTGTGAGAGGTGGTGAGGGAGTGAGATGCGCTCTGTGACCTCAACACTGCCCAGGTGTTTGTGTGCGTGTGTGTGTCTGCAGTCACAAAGTTCATCCCCTCGAGCCTCGCAGCCTGCTCACTTATGAGCCAGCGCTGCGTCTCTGTTGTCGAAAGCGAAGGACTGGGGGCTGCTGTTTGTGACTGACCCCAAAACTCTCTGGATGAGGATGGAATAAAAATATAATGGAGAAACTGTTAAAAGTCCTTGAAGGGAGTTTGCTGCAATCATTCAAGACTCAAGGTGTGTGTGTGTGTGTGTGTGTGTGTGATTAAAGCATTGATAGATGATGTGTTTTTAAATAAATTGGTTATATAAATCACTGTAGTAGTGTTTTTAATGGGTATCGGTGAAGTTGAGAAGGCCATGTGATTGTTCCCTACTGTTCTCACTTATTAATTGACCAGCTGTAATGGGCCAAACCCTGTGCCCTCTTTATAGGCCACAGTCTCTCACACAGAAACTCCTGAAAAATACCGCTATGGTATTGTTTAGCTCAACCCTAAATGCTTTTTTGCTATCCTACCAGGAAAGTAGTTTTTTCATCAGCCTTTTGTTGTATTCAAGCACAATTAATTTTAGAGTAATGTCCCATACGGCCTATTGTAGGGCGCATATTTCTCTGCCGTGATTATTTCCATATTGCATGTTGTTGATAACAGCAATAGCTTCTCTGAACACAGTCAGCGGCTTTCTCAAATGAAGGCTTTTTAGAAAAGGTCCAGCTATTTTGATGAGTGTCGGAGATGATAGCAGCGCCTGTGATTGCACAGGAATCATTTATGTCTCCCTTCGCTAGATATAACCATCAAATAGATGTCCACAAAGGACGTAAAGCCAGATTCTAGAATGCCGTCCGTAGTCTAAACAGCCTTTAGGTTGCGTAATTGAAAGAGGACATTATAAAGCTCTATCAGTTCTTTGTGGGGTCTAAAATAGCTAAAATGTTGTGATGACAGTGCAACCACAAGCTGTCGGCAGCATACTAATGCAGGGCCGGGCTCTGCTGTGGTCATTTCATAGTCTGAGTCACACTTGATTTTGGGGTTGATTTCCATGTTTATGAAGTTTAGCGCTACAGGATTCAATTTATTTCATTGATCATTACATTTGATGATCTCTTTACTCACTGTGATGTTAATTCTCCAGCCTCTGAGCAGAAATTGCTCTTGGCATTAGAGGTCGTGTTGTGATGAGGTGAAGACAGGAAAGGGAACTGGATTCTCTACTTAATGGAGCTGTGGAGTACATGCCCCCCGCACAAGTCTCTAGGCCTTGATTTCAAGGGTACCTGCAGTCACTGTGGGTATTCTTTATGTGGATCGTTGGGTCATTTCTATGCCTTTTGTATTGGAGTACCTTTTGAATTCTCAAACTTTTCTAAAAATGAATATGCACAGCTGTATTTTAAAGTATTTCTTAAAAAATGGTTTACCAGACTAGAAAAGTCTGGCTCACCTTTGGTTGTTAAAAGAAAGTGCGCTCATATAAAACAGTTGTGTTCGTTCCTTCACAATTTTTGCGTAATATGCAGAATTCTGATGGAAGATTAAGATGGAATGATTGAAAGTGAGACAAACCAATTCATCAGAATTGCTATTGTTAAAAGTAATTTTGTCCATGTTATTTAATATATTGTTTTTCTACCAAAAAGAAAATTGTGTTCATTTCCAGTGCAATGATGTCTTCATTAAGTTTGCAATATATAAGTAGGCCTGTATCAATCTTATTTTAGTATACTTTATAGGCAAATAGTGCATACTACCACTAATATTTTGAATTTATTTTTAAATATTTTATATAAAATGTATATACTGTATATATATATATATATATATATATATAAAATTATTTTTACTTTTTTTGTAACAATAGTCAGCAATAACAATATGTAAACTTGCACGTGTCCTGTAAATTTGAACCTATGTTTTGCATTTACTCCCCTTTTATGGTTAAGAGAAGATTTTAATTTATTTATTATGTCTCAGATGACTTCCAAAGAATCACGGCTGTCCAGCTGAGAGAGAGTTTTGGTATCTCAGGCACTTTCTGGTAGTGTAAAGTACAATAAATTGTGATATTGTTTGTTTGTTCTTGGGGCACTACCCTATGATGCCTTGCCTCTGCGGTGTCCTTGGGTGTGCTTGGCTGATTATGTTGTTGAGGTAGGTGGTGGTGGGGTGGGGGGGTTATAGTATTAGCGGTATGCCTCAGATCCTCCTGCACCTGCAGTCTCCTGATGTTTAACCCTGCACTCCATGGTAGTGTTGCACTGATTACTGGCCGTCCTGTGGGACATTGATTGTCCTGTTCCTCTCTGGCAAACCCCACACAATGCTGACGAATGAACTCCTGGCCCTGCCAAGTCCAATTAACTGTCAGTGCTGCATCGACGCGCCCCCTCCGTAACTGAGGAGAGGGAAGAAAAACAAACTTTTAATCAAATTGTGCTTCAGGCCCCAAGGTAACAGGGGTTTTATTCTGAATTCTGCTCCATTCTTCTCTGTCGGCTGTTACACACTTTTCTTAAGAAGGTTGTTGAGAGAACAATTTGTTTTTGCATGATTAAGGACAAGGAACAACAGCTTTCACATTTTAATGACAGTTTTCAAGCAGCTATAATATATGAACTTTATATTTAACATACAGTATGTATCTGTTTAGCTTCCAAAACTTAGTTGGCTCCCTACGGAGACGGCATTTTAAAGCATGAGCAGGCTTCCAACATAAAGGCTGATCTAAATGGTAAACAAATTAATTTGGTTTCCTCTTAATTTTAGCCAAACTGTAAAGTAGCATCACATCCCAGAAAGCATTGTGACATACTTAATGAAAAAATAAATTCAATTTAATTCACATATTTCATTTAACACTGAAAAATAGGGACACAAAATGATTTCCTTTAATGAAAAACTGATTATTAAGCAATATTTGTATGCTACGTTTACGGTTTCTAGTTAGCTTGTTAACATAGCTTAAAATAAGCTATTAAGGCCTTTGAGAAGTAGACTAGATGTGTTTTTCATGTTTACCGTGGCTTTATAATCTTGAAGTGCTCTATTTCAGGTTTTGTGACATTAACCATCAGTTTAGAAGTTTAGAAACAGCATCTTTGCTATTTCATAATTTTTCATTATGTTTTCTGACTGACTGAGCTTCGAAGTCTAACAGTACTATGCAATACTGTTTGGTTTTCCTTTTTTTTTTTAAAGCTTAGGACAATGGCTATCTCTATGAACGTGGCCTTGCTGATGCTCCCAAGGTCGTGATAAACAACTCCAGTCTGGCTTGCTTTGATTATCCTGATGCAGACATTAAAAGCCCTGAAATTCAATTAAATTGCCTGAGAGCAAAAGGGAAGAGGCATAGGAAAAGAGAAAGGCCGGTGTGCGTTGGTAAGGCTTAATAAGAGGAACAAAGGGATGGGGTTTGTGATCTCTGCGTATGAGAAAGGGCATCTAGATGATAAGGTTCAAAGGAGGGTCTTAAAGAACATTTAGTTGCTTCCATGATTTCACACTTGTGCTCTTCTTTTGAATAAACACCAAAGGAATTCAAGGTTACTGTCAGGGCTGAAATAAAATAGTGTGCTGTGGTATGCCTCAAACATGTTTGTTCTGAATGAAAGTAAGAATAATTGTAGATTGCGATTTGCCTTTGAGAAACAATTTGCTATTAATAATTGTGAAGACTTGAGTGAAAAAACCTCTAAAATTACTACTGTATTGATACTTGTATTAATAATATAATGTACATTGTAATATAATGTATTTTGCTCTATGCTATTTTTCTAGAGTAAAGTTTGTTTTAAGGATGTCTAGATATTTTTAATAGAAAACGAGACATAGCTAATTAATTAAATTATGTTTTCGCAGTATTGAATAGAGACATTTTTGTGCAGTGAAAGTCTTTGTTACCTCCTGTAAGATTATTTTTAAATTTCTTGTCCAGCATTGATTCTTTTTCCCTTGTTGCGCATCTACAAGAGTAAATACCAGCTATTGTGAGCCAGACTAATTTTAAGTCTGATTTAGATAAGATCATTTGCTTTTGTTCATCAGGGGAATAAAAAGGATCTTTTCCTCAGCAGATCAATACGGCAGCCTCTCTCTAGTAAACTTTACCGAAGAATGGATGAATCCGATTTTTTTTTTTTTGCATTCTATTTGTCTTCTCGTCAGACATCTGCAACTCTATCTATCATGAGGGAAGTAACAAATAACTGCATTGGGAGTCTTGTGATTCCCAGTTGTTCTCGGTGCCAAGCAGTTTTATTGCCATGCAAGAGATCATGACTAATAATCCATTAACTCGCACTAAAACTTCCCCAGCAACAAGCCTTTTTTTCTTCAAATCTATTTTTGACTGTCAGTTAGAGAAAGAGATACACAATTGATTTCTCAGGGAGTCACTGATGTGTACCTTTGACTTCACTGTGACTTTGAGAATCCACAGGAATAATTCATGGGCCCCGGTGAGTTCCCAAAGACGAGAAGAACAAAACTGCATTCAGAGATCCTGCCGCTCATTCTGGATAATTCTGCGCCTCTGAACCTGCCAACCTTTTTCCGGAGAGGCTGAGACTCTCCTGAGGGTTCTCCATGTGACTGCTGAGTGGATGAGGGAGGAGAGGGACAGCTGTGATTGACACACATTGGCCACTTCACAGGACCCTCAGACCCTCAGAGCCCCGAACGCAGAAGCAGTTCTTCATACCAAAGCCTACTCCGGCCACTAAGGCTGTTCCCTTACCTCCACTTTCGTTGCTGCAGTCACTCCGCTAATGAAGCTTTAATGTGCTCCTTGCTTAAGTGGGCAGCTCTCTGATGGAGCTCAAGTGGCCGTTTTCTGAGAACCCAGTTTTTCTCAAAACACCTTAATTTTTAGCATTTAAGTTTTAAACGGCTGTTTGCATGGGTTATGGTTGATTCAAAACAACCCACTTGTTTAATCCAACGATGACAATGTTGTAAATGCAACAAAAACGTCTCTTCTCATTTCAGCCTAATGCTGATGATGTAAACACATAAAGTCGTTGTTGCAAAGATGATCTGCTTTCCCACGCAAACTGATTCAAGCGATGCACTCTGACCCTCGATGATGGAGAACGTCATTGTTGTTCTCCCGAGTCTGTCCTCCATGTTTAATCTCCATGGCTCTGGTGGGCAGACGGCCACCTGCCGAGAATCGTAAACCCCTCGCAAAGATTTATCTCCTTACAATGAACATTAGCATAATGTCAGATCATTAAAAGCCAATTATACTGATCTGTGTGTGTACGTGTGGTGAAAAGTGTTGGGAAAGTTTCTTGGAAGGAAAATTTTCAAGCTTTTTCGCTGTAGATTTTGTGGACTGATGTGGCGGTAAATCCAGGGGCATTCACAGGAGCTCGATCCATGGTGCAGAGAAGAATGCCCCCAAAGACCACCCGTCATTTACACAAGCATTGCAGTTGTGAGAAACAATGAATCGTGCACTTACAAGTTGATTGTTAAGTTGGTGAACAAACTCCAGGGTAACGCTATGAAGTGTAGGAGGCAGAGATGTTTTTCATCCAAAGACATGTTTAAAATAGATTTTATGATCATTCTATGAAAAACATCAAGTTACAGGTCATACTTTCAACTTTACATCACTCACAACACAAGCTAAACCCTCTATATATATATAATTATTTATCATTATAGAATGTGATAACATACAGCATGACATATATTATTATTATTATAAATATTACTTTAGCAAATCAAGGCATCATTTATTTTATATATAATAAATTAAGAATAACTTTTTATAATTATTATTGATTTTTCTTTACACCATTAAATATTTAATAATAGTAATAATTAATACTAAATACATTTTTATTCCTCAAATGACACTTTTTAACATTGTGTAAACCTGTGTGCATATATAATTATTTCACAAGTTAAAGGGATATTTAACCCCCAAATGTAAATTACTCTATCATTTACTCTCCCTCAAGTCATCCTAGGTGTATATGACTTTCTTCTTTTAGATGAATACAATTGGAGTTATATTAAAAAAAATGTCCTGGCTCTGATGCCTGGCAGAGAATGGGGGTCGAGATTTTGAAGCACAATAAAGTGCTCCACATGGCTCTGGGAGGGCGTTAATAAATCCCATCTGAAGTAAAGCTATGTGTTTTTGTAAGACAAATATCCATATTTACAATTTATAAAAAGTAATCTCTATCTTCGTCTAACTGTTGAATACTATTTCATTAAAGGGTGGGGTTCCAATAGATGACGTAAGACGTAGATGTAGCGAAAGCTCTTGTAAGAAGTGACAAACATGGAAACACAGAGGAGACAGCAAAACTAAATGTTGGTCACGAATTTGAAGTACAAAATGAGGATTAATAAAGCAAAATGTTTAGGATTTAGATGTAAGCTAGGAGAAACCTTCTAAAGGCATAAAAGTTTCATGATGGATGGATGTTCTTTTTGTGTGCTTCTAAATTTCAACCCCCATTCACTCACAGTATGAATTTTGGAAGAGCGAGGACATATTGTAATGTAACTCCCATTGTATTCGTCTGAAAGAAGAAAGTCATATACACCTAGGATGGCTTGAGGGTGAGTAAATCATGGGGTAATTTTCATATTTGGGAGTACTATCCCTTTTACTATCCCATTGCGTATGCAGTCAACTTTTCCCATTCCCCTTGTAGCTCTGCTTGAAGAAGATCCTACAACAGCAGTTACAGCAGCTTTATTCCCACGGCTGCAATCGGAAGCAGCAGGCAGTGGATTGAGAGAGATAATTCAAGAATTGTCTATTACTAGCATTTGTATTTGCTTGTAGGCGTATGCATATGCACGCACAAAATGCTTGCAGTCATAGGAAGACTTTGCCATAGCCTTACACGAATTCCATTTATGAAAATATTTGCTTTTTCTCACACTGCATAATTCAGTTCAAGTTTATTTGCATAGTGCTTTTCACAATACATATTGTTTCAAAGCTGCTTCAAAGAAAATGCATGTTTCAGTGTTACGATCAGGAAATATTCTCAGACATGAGTGATGTCCAAGTGGCAGAAATATAGTAGTAAAATCATTCAGTTAAACAGATATATTGAACACTATAACATGCCAATGCATTGTTATTGGGAATCATTTTTTAAAAGAAACACCAACATGTTTTGCTATGATAGCTTGCTATTTCAACTAACACTTCTATGCACGCTTTATACAAGGCTTTTGTATGAGATACTTTCTTTTCACATAATATGCAGTATACTATTGCCAGCACCTGCAGAATGAGTTCATGCTCAATAGACTAGCAGCAAACCCAAGGAAAGATATATAACATAACCTAATTTCTATCCTCCCCCCCTTACCAGTTTTCAGCAGGTGCAGATGCCATGGAAACCCATAATGCATTGGCAGTGTAGGTCAGGAGAGATCTTCATGCAACATTACTCTGTCATTGTCCCTGTCCACACATGAGTTTTAATTGCCTTATTCTGGGTCTTCGTTTCTGTTTATTTGCTTTGGCAAATGGTCAAGTGGTTCTAGTAATGGATTCATAACGAGCAGACTTCTGCTTTACGAAATAGGCACATATGCAAACCAAAGGAGAAATTTCTCAGTATTAGTAGACTCTTCCTCTCGTCTTTTGCTTCATGTTTCTGTTAAAAGTATGTTTTACAACTACAACCTTATTCTTACATTTTTTATTATGCTTTACTGTATGTAAGAGAGAATGGCATGGTCTTAGTTTTTAAACTGTAGCTTTTAATAAAATGCTACACTGAACAAATGTTGTCATTTTTACAGAAAAGTACTGTAGAATACTACAGTAAAAACATGTTTACTGTAAATTTAGTTTAACCATGTATGGTGAAAAACTTCCAGTTTTACATGTTGTTACTTTCAAATTATGTTCTTTTTTCAGGAAATTCGCTGTTAGTGGTCGACCAGTACTGTTTTTTTGACAGCTGATGCCAATATCAATATCTTGGAAAGTAGGGTGGCCAGTGGTAGATATAAAGCTGTTATAATTTTTTTTAATAATAATTGTATTTATTTTAATTAATATTTAAGGAATTTGAAATAATTTGAAAATGGATTAAAAATGAATGTGTTAAATAAACATACTTACACTTTAGATGACAAAGTATTTATTTATTTTCATAAATAAACACTGTAACTAACAGGGCACTCAGGATTCTGGGAAGTATGTGTGCACTGGGAATCATATTTATTCAATTAAAGCCAAGGTTTCACAGTGAAAATGACATGAATATGACGGTGACCAAATGCATAACGCGCAGCATAATTAAAATCACGAGTTAAAATTTTTTCCATTGCGCATCTCTAGTGAAGCTGAACTCTCCTCCTGTCAGCTTTCAATTCGCACAGACTGAGCGTCACGCAGAGAACATGCGCATGCACACAAGATCTCACAAGTGCATTCGACTAAATCGGCAGGGTTTGTGAAATTAAACACTCATCGGTCTTTCAAAAATGTGTTTAAATGATATAAACGCGTATTTGTTAAATGCTGATGGCGAACAAGAAAATATGTTTGCCTTTCTATTACTGCAGTCGTTATAATCGGTCGACCACTAATCGCTGTATAAATGCTTCGACAGAGCGCGACTGAGCATGATCATGCCTTCCTCTTTACTACTAGCTTTAACACAAAATAAACACGAATGAACATCTCATGCCTCGTGTAATCACTCAATCAGTGTTTTAACTGTGAGAAAACATCAATAAAACAGCTTCTAAACAAAATCTCACGCAGCATTTCAATTACCCCAGGCAAGTCATCAGTGTCCACAGCTTGTTAGTTAGCTAGAGAAATTTGTCTGTTAATGATGTCTTAATTATTTAATGTATGTTTAAATACATTAAATAATTAAGAGCTTCCTACAGTTTAGTGCATAAGTTGAAATTTGTTATCCCTTAGACAAGTTTAATTATAAGTGAATTTATTAAAAGAAACACCAAACCATAACTTCAAAACTTATACTGATCCATCTTTTTTGTGTACCCTTTATACCCCATCAAGTATGCGTATTAACATTATATAACCTAATGAAATATACGGTTATAACTGCAGCTGTAAATTTAACAGGTTCATTTTCCAGTGTATGCAAGTCCAGCTCAATGGGCGGCCATGTTTTTTGATGAATGCATTGTGGATTATTGGTGATGCATCATGGTTGTTGTTGTGTTTTCAGCACTAGCTGGAGGAGGGGCTGCAACCGTCACCACATTGTAGCAACCTCATAATTAAACATACATCACGAAGCACCATTCTGTACGTCAGAGCATTGGCAGGTGCACAGCCTTCTCCGCACATTGACCTGTGCTTGAACTAATGTGGTATACTGCCCCCTGGTGAAAGACTTTCATGCTTTTAGGTGAGGAATCAAAGCTAACGTGAGCATAAAACCCCCCGGCTCAGTTCAGGATGGATGATCATATAACATTATGATGTTAAAAAGCTTGGGTTTAAATCACTAAATCTATGAGTATCATTATCAAAAATCCAGCATTTGGAGTAGAGTAGAGTCACACTCTTTCTCGTATGTGGATCACTCGCCTACATCTGCCGGGCCTCTCCATCATCGACCCTCTGCCACGGCCCCTGGCCCCATCTACTTCATCCTAATTAGAATTAATAATTGAAAATAGGAAATCGATGGGTGCAAATTAAGCGCAGCACGAGTGGGCTTTATTGGGTTGACATTGTCTCAAGAGCAGCGGTTGTTGGTCACTGCTGATCACCCATTTGTCTCGTGCATCTCCATCTCATGCATATCTTTATTTCGAGTCATTCCTTTCTGGGTGGAGCGTTGTAAACGAGCCTCTTTTCATACTTGTTGGCCTCGTGGCTTAGAGAATAGCTTGTGTTTTTCCCAAGGGAGGAGAGGAAGATAGAATTATTAATTTGGTAAAGCAACGACCCGTGTAACAATCTGCTGAGGAGCACACTTCTGACTTTTGTTGAATAAGCTACTGGTTTGCTGCACTAGGTCATGGCTTTTCTCGAAATTATTCAGGAGCGCGATAATGACCCGACTTGTGCCTTGCGTGATTCACTTCAAAGATCTCCTCACCCTCCACAAAAGATGCTGTGATTGGATAGTGCCGTCCCGCAGCTTCTCTGTGAAAGGTCTCTAGCACTGTATTGAATAGAAGGTGACTTCTCAAGGCTGATATTGATCTGAGTTCACATCCTAGATATATCTCGAACAAATGACCTAGTTGTATCCACAGGGGAGCATCTTTTCTAGACAGTGATTAGTCAGTGCTTAATTTGATATAGATGTCTCTAAACAACCTTCTTTGAATACAAGGTGCTCAAGTGGGAGAAAAAGTTTAATGCACACTAAGTTGTCTTGGGTTTGAAAACGTAGTTCCAAGTTAACAATAGCTTCAGCATCTCATCTTTTCAAACCTAAATGTGTCTAATTATTACATTATATATTCAATCCCAGACTTTTGCTAAAATTCATGTGGCACAGGACAATTTTTTTCATAGGTGTTCTCCCTTTTCCATTTGGCAGTGTTATATTGCATGTCATTTAGGATTATTATAAATAATATAAATAAGTCAAAAGTTTTGGTGTCAAAAACATGTTTAAATATAATTTATGATGATGACCAACCCTGCATTTATTAAATCAAAAATACAGTAAAAACAGTAATTTCTATTTTAAAATGCCGTTTATTTCTGTGATGCCAAAGCTGAATTTTCCGCAACCATTACATTTTTTATTGTCACATGATCCTTCAGGAATTATGCTAATATGGTGATTTTATGCTTCAAAAACATAAAAAATAGTGTAGTTAATTAATATTTTTTGGAAACCATGATACATTTTATTCTAGGATTATTTTTTCAATTTAAAAAAATCAAAAGAATAGCATTGAATCATAAAATAAATAAATAAATAAAATAAATATTGTGTCTTTACTGTGTATTTTTATCAGTTTGATAAATTTTTGGTCAAATCAGTGCATTCTTGTCAAGTAAAAGCTCTTTTTGAAAAGAAAATCAAAGGAATAGCATTTCTTTTAAAAATAAATAAAAAATAAATATATTAATTTAAATTGTTATTTTAACAAATCAATGCATGTGTACTATGTAGATAGATAGATAGATAGATAGACACACATAGTATAGTAATAAAAAAAGTAATTTTGATGGCCAATCATTCATCTATGGGCAATTTTACTGAGCACTGCTAAAACAGATATGAAATCTGTTAACATACATAAGTTAGTTGACGAAATGTTAATTTACTGCAGATACTGTAATAGATAACAGTACAGTAAAATTCTTTACATGTGAACCGTAACACAGCGTGAGTCATAGCGCAAAAAGATACGACATCAGCACATCCTTATGCTACGTGTCTCCCCTGAGGCTTTGGCTGGCAGGTCCCATGCTGCTCCTCTCTACTGGGGAAAAGGAAACATGTAGCAGGGGCTTGTCTGAGATAAATTAGGGTAGGAGGGACGCCCCAGTCCGTCGAGGCTGCCTGGCAGCTGCAGTGCAAGCGCTCCCCCCTCTGTTATTACAACTCAGCACTATCCACCCCACATGACTATTGGCAGTTCCTTCTGTATATTTAGAATAGCATCCATCAGCTCTCCACCCCACATAATGTATCCCAAATTCCCTAATGTATCCCTAATTCATTCTTCAGCAGTCGGCTGTTTCAGCGCACAAATAAATAACATAGTGATAAGTGTCAGTGGAGCTCTAGACGGCCCAGTGGGCCATTTCACGGTGAGAGTATTGGCAGCTTTTACAACTATACGTTTAACAGCATGTCCAGGAGACATTTATCATCCTAGTGTACTAAACAATCGGCACTTTTGTCCCAAAAAAGAGTTATATTTGTAAAGCACTGTAGGTCTGTTCATCTGTTTCAGAGCTAAGATGACTGTGGGAAATGTAAATGAAGAGTGATAGGAAAGAGGCGTATGTTTGTTTTTAATTTGAGCGGTAAAAGCGCTGAAAGTGACGTTCGCCCTTCTGGAACTTCTGCTAGTGGAACTGACCTTTCCATTTTCAAAATACCAAAAAAGAATGACGTTTGGCTCCATTAATGGTGCTCATTTTTCAGCAGATGAATGAAATATTGCACTAAAACACTCACAGAGTTTGATTCACCATTATTTAAATGTGCTTCAACACCACCGCTGAATCTACAGCACAAACATATTTCAAAGTCTGATTACTGAAGGATGACTCTAAAGAACTGGTTCTATTTAGTGAATTAAACCATGCTCTGTATGTTTTTGTTTTAATAGAAATGCAGTGAAGTCTGATTACTGAGCAAATAACCCTTATGAGCATAAGGAATGAGAATGACAGGGTAGAAATGGAACAAACATAACTTACAAGGATACAGAATATGTCAAGAATATAGAATTACTTGTAAGATCCAGTTGTTGAATGAAAAGTCCAAAGTGTTTAGTATGATTCCCAAATGAATGACTCTTATGATTTAGTTCATTTTAGTGAATCAAACATACAGCATACAGCTTAATGTTGTTGTTTAGTTAAAGATACACATAATGAGTTTTGTCAGTAGGTTTTTTTGTATAAAAATGAGTAAAATGTTATCATATTTTTGATCATCTAATGTTTTTATTTAATATGTAGCCTATAATTAAGGCAAATGTTTGGATGGCATTTATACCTCCAAAGGTTGCTATCAAAAAGACTATGTGAAAAAGTTTTGTGAGATGTTTTGAAAATAAATTTATTATCGAAATAATCTAATTTGACAATTTCTCTTCTTTTCCCTCCTCCCTAATCAGAATACCTGTGAGGTAATAGGAGTGCAGGATCTATAATTGTTCTTGCCGTCTAAATCCAATCAGCCAAGGTTTCTGAGTGAATATGAATCTTCACTTATTTCTCTCTGGACAGAATATTTTATCAGAACACGTTTGGATCTCCCGTTTGCTGTATATTTTATATCTTTTATGCCACTTTGCCGATATACTTTAATTTATTTTTGCCTTCTTTGAAGCTGCGCATTGTTTCAGTGACTTAATAAGGATTTTGTATAACCTGTGCTCTGAAAAACACACTTAACTGGCATGAAACACGTCTCGCTCGAATGTCATCGGGTGCCGAGTCAGACTTGAGTCACGTAGCACATGGTGCTGTGACATTGCTCAGTAATTAAGACAGTCTGTCATGTAGAGACAAACTCCCATCCTGTATTCATCATGGCATAGCAGAGATTAACCCAAACACAAGAGTTCAGCTGCCAAGCTTTGGGATCTTCATTTATCTGCTGGTTTAATTGTCTGGATGCACTTCCTCCAGTCATTAACCACAAAAGCTAAAACTTTGGGTGTGAGGGGTTGACTAGAGTCTTCCCCTCCACCGCTGGAGCTTTAATTAAAGGAGTGGAGTGGGCTGGACTGGGTGCAAGGAAGTAGTAATTGGCCCTGGAGGCATTGTGTGCTGTGATAGAGACAGTGTAATCACACTCTTGTACAGTGCTTCCTATTACACTATCTGATTCAGAAACCCCTGGCTCTGTAACAAACATCTAGATGGCTGCGGTCCATCTATTGGATGATAAAAGGGCAAATGGTAGATTGGCAAAAGATTAATATGTTCGTTTTAATGTAGTCACGAAGTGGTAGATGCAAAATGTCACATGTGTTTTTATTGAAGGATGCAAAACTTCCATCAGAGAGAAATTTTATTCTGAAACTTTAGTAAAGGATGTGTCTATTAAAAAAACATCTAAAGATATTGTATATTTCTGTATGTAATTATATCTTTGGACATTTTGGCATGTCAGTTTGAGGAGAGACAGGGAATGCTAGAAGAGGAAAGATGCAACGCACTGTATATAAATACATTTATTATTGTGCAGGACTGTTTTTAAGGATTTTATAATTATTTTAGTTATAGTTATTTAGCCTTTGATGCTGATGTGGTATCAAACACATAATGAAATAAAAATTAAATAAGTACAATAGTTTCTGAATAGATTTTGGCCTTTATTTGACTGTGAGGAGAGACCGGAAATGCTAGGAAGGGAGTGATGCAAAGCAGTGTTTTTGCTTTTTATTATTATTATTATTAATAGGTTTAACTTTTTTAAAAACTGATTTTAACCTTCATTGGCAATAAAAATAACACTGGATGCAGATGTGCCATAAAACATCCGAACAATAAAATGTAAAAATAAATAAATAAATTAACTCCTATTTCCAAAAAAAAATATTTTTTATTTATTTATTTATTTTTGCCTTTATTTGCATGTGAGACAGAAAATGCTAATAAATTGAGGTAGTTACTCTGGAGTTTTAGCATAAAATAGTCTTAGATTTTCACAAAAAAAAATAAATGTAAAAATAATAATAATAAAATACATTTATATTATATGATTTTTAGTTATTTTTTTTATATTTGAAGTTCTATTTGGATTAATTTTGCCATTGACATTTTTGAGGAGAGAAAGGAAGCGATAGAAGAGATATGAAGCACAGTTGCGCAATATGTAGGTGCACTACCCTGAAGGCTATGGCTCCGACACAAAACAGATTTTTAATAAAAACAGACAGCATAAGCAGAGCTTCTATATTCCACAGGAGTGAGACATTTTGTCTTCATAGAAAATACAAGAGTTTAGACTCTGGAATTCTCCCTAATTAGCCTTTTGTGATGTTCATGTTTATTTAGCTGCGCACACAGCTCTAGGCAGAACGTAGCACCAAAATACATACAGTATTTTTCTTGTCAGCCTTAATCATTTTTAAATCAGGCCTGCAGCCGAAAGAATTTCACTTGTTTTGTAACAAGTCTTGCCACTCTTATGAGAGAGCTTCGAATAGCGGCATTAGGAATTCTCACAGGATAGTGCATGGCGCTGCCCTGCGCTGAGATCTTTCTCAACCATCTGATCAAATCAGGCGGTTACATTTTTCTGCTTATCAACGTACAGTACAGAGTCGCATGCTCACAGCTCAGTCCTGATGCCTCAAGGTGTAAGCTTGTTGCGAAGAGGAGCATCGGTTGTCTCCCCAAACGAACACTTTGATTAGTCTGTTTGTGAGATGCTGAGCGCTTTTAATAGGGGTTGTGTTGCAGGTCGGCCGTTTGGTGTACTTACCATTGAATCTCTGCCCACACACGCCGCCCATCGCCCCGATGGGGCCCTCATCCGCTCTTCCTTCATCTCTTCTCCGATTAGACTCATCCTTGCGGATGCTTTCCTTTAGATACTTTAAACACAGAGAAATAGGAATAAGACTGTGTGTTTTACAGCCTTGCCCGTGGCACCAAATGATCTCTGACTCTTTAATCACGGCTAAATGCTGTCAGAGGGCCTGCAGTGAGAGACTGTCTGCGGCGATTCTGAAACTAAACGTAGAAGAGACGGGTTGAGATAATGGGCTTTAGGAGGAAATGTGCTGAGGCGTCTCGCTGTGGGGGGAAAAGAGGCTTTGAGTCTTCAATGGCAACATTTTGTGCTGCTTCTGAGCACCAGAGAAAAAGACTTCTGCAAATTAAGCTCTGTCTAAATTTCCACTTTATTTGTCCTCCTCCGCAATGATTCAGAATGGCTGCAGATGAAGAGGCCGGCGGACTTGGATTTGCCGTGTTGAATGGGAGGGAAACTGTTTGCGTCCCAGTATGAGGCTTCTTTGAAAGTGAAGCGCTCACTTTGGGGCTGATGGGGAGTTGACGAGGTCCGGGGGCCGCTGAGTGAGGCAAGCGGTGGATGCGTTGTGTTTTTCTGCTCTTTTTCTCTCATCAGCGTGGGAGAGCTGAGAGGAGCATGATGAGTGCTGATTGACTGCGAGCCGAGCAGACGATGAGCGGCTCATCCGTCTTCGCTGACCTCCTGCAGGTTTCCTGCCTTTAATGTGCCCTGGTCATTTGTGTGGTGTGAGAGCTCAACCGACAGGAGAACTCATCCGTAGCAGACTTACTCAAATCAATAACGTGCCTCCTGCCCTCTTTCAGCTACTTAATGTGGCCTACGTCGCACCTCCTGGGAAAGACTCGCTGCAGCACCATGTTGTTTCATGACCCCCCTCTGTGCCAAGCTGTCTTCTCAGTGCTGATCATCCACCTCGTGTTTGTCTGGCGTAGACGGCGGACACAGGTGTCTCGCAGCACACAGTCTTCATTAGGGCTTCATCCACTTTCAAAAGAGCCTTCTGAGATTAGTCAAGCATCTGGAACTTCAGTGGTTAAATATGGACTAGTTTCTGAGGTTGTTTAAATCACATGGTACTTTTAACATGTGTTTGTATATTGCTTCGGATCCAACCATCCAACCATCCAAATGACAAATACTACTCACAAGTGTTGAGTCTGTAAAAAAAATCTGTCGCTATGCTCACTTATTTCATTAAAAATTCAGAAAAAAAGAATATTTATTTATATTAAATGGATGTTTTCTATTTGAATATACTTTAAAATGTGATTTATTACTGTGATGGCTGAATTTTCAACAGTCATTATTCCATGCTTAGTCACATGATCCTTCAGAAATCATTCTTTTATGCTGATTTGGTGCTCAAGAAACAATTAATGTGATACTGTTGTTTTCAGGATTCTTTGATTAATAGAAAGTTAAATGCATTTATTTAAACCCCAAAAAAGTAATTTTTTTGAAATGTAGAGATTTTTTTTCTATCTGAAAGCTGAATAATTATGCTTTCCATTGATGTATGGTTTGTTAGGATAATATTTGGCTAAGATACAACTAAATACTGAGATTTTTAATGATATTTATAAATGAAGTTCATAGCAATGGAAATTACTAATCAAAAATTAAGTTTTGCTATATTTACTGTAGGAAATTTACTAAATATATTCATGGAACATGATCTTTACTTAATATCCTAAAAGAAACATCATCATTTTCACCTAATGTATTGTTGGCTACTGCTACAAATATACCCATGTGACTTGACTAGTTTTGTGGTCCATGGTCACATATATCGTAACATTTTAAATGTCTTAATTGTCACTTTTGATCAATTTATTTGCATCCTTGCTTAATAAAAGAACAAATTTCTTTCTAAAAAGGTCTTATTGACTGATTTTTAAAGTATGCGGTGAGGGAAACCAAAAGTGCTCTTAAAGTCAAAATATTTCCAGATGCATGCAGTAAAATTTATGCAAGGGTGTAAACGAATATAAAAGAAAAAAATCCAAAATTGATGTCTATGGTGGTTATGGCCCTGTTTATGCTAGCTAATATTGTGTAAACACAAGAATGACTGTGTCAGTCTTTTATAGCATCTCTGGGCCACTTTAAGTGCGTTTGCAAGATTAACTCATTGCTGTTTCATCCATTTTATTGATAGTGTTTGCTTTCAGCATGGTATTAGCTCGTTGATAATTTAAAAAGAATATATGAGGGGATGTAAATAATCTATGCTTTAGCTAATCCCCACTCACAGTGGGATTCACTTGTATTGACAAAACACTGTACAAACTTGCGTACATCAGCATATGTTCTGTAATAAAATCCTATGGCTTCACAAATCTTGTGTCTCTGCAATTCCAAGACTACAGGTCACCTTTTGGAATGTAATACAAGAAGTCGGACTGATAAGCAGGAGTTTTTATCCTCAGCTCTTACTGGAGTGTGGCAGCATTTTAGTTGGCTGGTGTAAAAAGCGTTCTTTCTTCTTCCCTGTGTTCCAGGTTGTGAAAGTGGCCACTGGGGGCCCCACTGCAGCAACCGCTGTCAGTGCAAGAATGGGGCCCTGTGTAACCCCATCACAGGAGCCTGTGTCTGCACAGACGGCTACCAAGGATGGCGCTGTGAGGATCAATGTGAACCTGGCTACTATGGCAAGGGCTGCCAGCTGCAGTGTCAATGCCTCAACGGTGCCACCTGCCACCACGAGACGGGGGAATGCATATGTGCACCAGGCTACATGGGTCCCATGTGAGTACCAGGGATAAAGCTGCTTTGCAATATAGAGATATGAAGGTTAGTATGTCATTCCTGAAACATATTCTTGATATAGAGGAGACAAGGACAAGTTGTTACTCTAGTGAAAAGGGTAGGTTTATTTTTGAAAGTCAATTTTCTTTACAGGCACACACCTCCTGACTACAAAAAAGCTATTGAACCTTTACACCGTCTTTGCCAAGGAGCCATATTCAGCTTTTGTGACCTTTTGTGTTGTCACAATGAGAACCTAAATAAAGTATTTTTCAGATAAATTAAAACCCTAAAGTTTTGTGCTATGTGAAAAGAACATTTAAAAAATAGAATTCAAATACACACTATTCTTTAAATCTTTGGGGTCAGTATGATTTTAGTTCTTTAAATAAAAATAAATACTTTTATTTTGCAGGGATGTAAAAAATTGATCAAAAAAGACGTAATGTTAGATAATAACAAGAAATACTTTTTAAATCAGCAAATTTGGAAAGACTAGATATAATTGTTCTTAGAACTTGTTTTTGCTATTTTTATTATGTATATATTATATATTATTTTGTATATTTGTACCTATTTATTTATTTTTAAACTGTATATATAACATTTTCTAACAAAATAGTTATATGATTGTTTTAAAATGATATATGCAACTGAATTGTGAAATTGAAATATTTCCTCTTGCCATGAATATAGCCACTGTTGCTGACATGGCGTTAAATCATAAATAAATAAATAAATCAGCAAATTGAAATATTAGAATGATTTCTGAAGGATCATGTTACGCTGAAGACTGGAGTGCTGATGCTTTGTTGCAATAAAATGTCACAATATTAATGTTTTGACTATATAGTTGAATCAAATAAATGCATTTTTTTTTGTTTTGCATATTAATAGACTTCTTTTAAAAACATGAAATCTTAGCCACGAGCTTTTGAACAGAAGTGGATCTTTTTTATATGGGGGAGATAAATTGAATATCCTTAAAATATCAATTGTTTTGGGAATGGAGATTTTTAACCTAAAACCTTCTGGGTGTTTCCCCATGTGACAACTAGCCCCAGTCTCCCATACTAATCTACATACTATATACTTACTCTTTGTCTATATTCATTGTTAGCATAGTGAAAACACTGTGAAGTTCTTGTGAGGTTACTTTAAAAATATGGTTGGATTTTTTATTTTTTTTTTAAGCATTTGTTCTTAAGTCTTTGAACGTTCTTGTGTTTTATGTTGCAATCCTTTGCAATGGCTGCCTGAGTTTCAAGTGTTTGCTCTTGTGGTTCGGCAGCTGTGGAGAGAGATGTCCCTCTGGAAGTCATGGGCCACAGTGCGAGCAGCGCTGCCCCTGTCAGAACGGAGGAACCTGCCATCACATCACTGGAGAATGCTCCTGCCCCGCTGGATGGACGGTAAGAAGCTGCACACGGGGGGAACCAAAAGGGTGGAGACGTTGGGGACAAAGGGAAACTGACTAAGAGAATAAAAGACAGAAAAGAAACAGAGAGGAATAAAGATGAGGTGACAGATGATAAGGAATGAGGGTCAGTGAAGTGAAGGAGAGTAAAAGGGCAAGATACTGAAGCGACGGAGGAGGTGAGTCATGCTTAAAAGGAAGTAAAGAAGGAAAAGAGAGAGTAATTAGAAAGAGAAAGGGAGGGTTAAGTGAATGGAGGGAAGGTGAAGGAGTTTAAAGGAGGTAAATGAAGGAAGGGTGGAGGAGAATCGGAATGTAGTGGGGAAAAAATTACTTGCAGAGCAGCTGAAGTTATTATTTGGAAGCAAATTGTGTGAAGCTTGCTGATCCTCATTATTGCTCCTTTTGCATCATCTTAAACTCGTGAAGAGGACATATCAAAAACACAAGTTTCCTTTCTCTTCTGAAAAGAGCTTAATGCGATACAGTATGTAGACGTACTCTAATATTCACAAAGCAACGTTCCATCTTCAGTTCATCGTTTATTAAAACTAAACTGCAAAAATGGGTCATTTAGAAATTGCAATCGTATTGACATCATAACTGTGTACTGTACATTTTCATATGCACTGTTTACATATAAATTTAATGATTTAATTTCAGAACCTTGCTTAAAGATCTTAAAGGTACAGTTGCATAGACTGGATCAGATAGTGATCATGTACTTTCATCAGCTACAGATATATAGAATATGCCCTTTTTTAGGGGAACAAATTTTATGTTGCTTGTTTAATCTTTAATTATATAGATGAAATACTCTGACCTGTACGAGAAATTCTATTCTAAATGTTTATTTTTATTTTGAAAAACGTATTGGCTACTACTATTTTTCTAATATTGAAAGTGCTTTCAAAATAGCAAAAAAGCACCAATAAAGCATTAGAGAAGTCTATGGCTTTGTACGATGAAAAGACTGAAATTTAAGTCGAAAAGTTGCTGTTAATTCTTTCTAAATGGCACCCTGATGGATTTTTTTCCATTGACAGCGAATCAGAAGCTACCCTGCTTTAAAAAGTTGGATCATTTAAAATCAGTAGTTACAAAGTATTACACAGTTATCTTTGTGGTGTTAAAGGACCTTTAAAGAGTTTCTCCTTTTGAAAGAAAGTTATATGGGATTAGATGATGACTGAATTTTATTTGAGTGAATTGTTCTTATAAATCAGTGCAGCTTTAATAGGTATGACTTTTGATTCATACCTATTGATAGGTATGACATTTGATTCTCAAATCATTTTCTCTGCCCTCTTTCTGGACAGGGGTCTGTTTGTGCCCAGCCATGCCCATTTGGCAAATACGGGATCAACTGCAGCAAGGAATGCTCATGTCGCAACGGAGGACTCTGTGACCACATTACAGGACAGTGCCAGTGTATGGCAGGATACAACGGCCACAGGTAAAACAAATAGCTTGTTGTAAGCTTATTAATCCTCTGTGTCTTTAAAAAAAACTACCACAAAAGCAGTTTGTTAACAAGCCTGCAAAATTTGGTTGCTGAATAATTGATTAATTGTTTTTTTACTGCTATGTGTTTACATTCCCTGCGTCCACCGATCCCACTCCGAGATCCGCACTGGTCTGTTAAGTTTCTGCCCATTAATTACCAGTAATGGAGTTTTATTAGGATCCAATTGAAATTGCTCAGTGCCTTTATTTCCCCGTGTCTTCTGCAGCAGCTTAGGGTTTATTAGCGCAGTAAAGTGATTGTCTGCAGAATGAAAACACTTTCAGGACAGACACTTCTTATCCTCTAATATTTAACAAAATTGCCCTCATTCATTTGGTCTGTGACAGGTGAATTAGCCCAGCAGGAATAATCTCAGATTGCGTTAGTACCCCCTCCTCCCTTCCCGTAAGTCCTTCTCACACCCGTCTCTCCTGATACAAACGACGCTGGTGTAATTTCAACATGAAACATACCTAGTCCGTTTTATAATTTAATTGAGCTATTTATCTGTCTCCTAATGGCTTCTTTGGACACTCAAGATTGATGTTCTGCCAGGATTGTATATTGAAGATCTTGTGGAAGTCGTTGTTCCTTAAGTCACTTTGCTATTCAACAGAGAGAATGAGCTGGGGTCTAATTGTATTCACAGTAATTAATGACTGCAGTCTTAGTTTGCTGTCACCCCAGGCGAAGCCAAGGGGCTGATCAACCTGAGGCACCAAAGAAGATGCCCAGAGCATTGACCCTTGACCCTTAGATTAGAATGACTCTGTAGTCTACTAAATCTGCTTGTGATTCTGACGGGCTACTTTTTCTTACAGAGCCTCTCTGACTAACGAATAATGTTTGCTTCGGGGTTTTCTTCCCTCACTGTTCCCAGGTGCCAGGAAGAGTGTCCGGTCGGCACATACGGACCCCAGTGTGCCCTCCACTGTGACTGCCAGAATGGGGCCAAGTGTTACCACATCAACGGAGCGTGTTTGTGTGATACAGGATTCAAAGGGCCTCACTGCCAGGACAGGTTCTGTCCACCAGGCCTCTACGGTCTCATCTGTGACAAATACTGCCCCTGTAATGCCACCAACACACTCAGGTGAGACATGCTACCACACTGCAGTAGACCACACTAGAATGATATTTAAAACAGTTTTTAGTGCTGTATTTATGTATTTATTTATTTCATTTATTTATTGTTAATTTAGCCAAAATAGAAAAGAATTGAATTGAAATAGAAAAGAATGCTATTTAATTATTGTAATGTCCGTGCATCCCTACAATGCATTTCATTTCCCTGCAAAGACAAAAATTCTAAATATATAATACATTTAATTAATAAGCATATAGTGTAATTAATTTACAATTGCCATTTAGAATTTATATATAAATATATATAAGGGATGCGGTATCGGTATCGGACCCGATACTGAGCCCTGAAATTAAACATTCAGTATTAATGCCTGTACAGTGGATGTGAATATCCCTTTCTCACAGATATCACTGTTTGTAGTTTGGTCAGATATGTCAAAAACAAGTGAGTAAACCAATGCACAAGTTACTTAATGGTAGGGAGGAAGGGAGAGAGAGACAGATGTTCGCTCACTTAGCACACATAATTTGGATTAAAACTAAATCGTAAATCTAAGACAATTTATGGGGCATTCGCTATAAACATCATTTATTTTCAACCTTAAACATAAATGACTTTCTGTGAAAGTGAAACTAGCAGCCTGTGTGAAATGCGCTAGACTTACTGTACTTGTCCCTCTCATTCTGCACCAGTACAAATAACCCGACAAAGTATTGATAGTTATGTAAATATTAACAGCTATCTGAATAATTTTTGATTGATTGTAATCCATGACATACCTTTCTATCAAAGCTGAATTTATTCTGACACAGTTTAACTCATATTTTATTACCATAAATAAACTGTGATAATGTGAGAAATGTTGTTTGACTATATCTATTTGATAAATGAAGTTAACCAATTAACATTATACATGCTCCTTTGGTTTCTGTACCTAATATTTAAAAAACGCTTACAAATGCAATGAAAATATCGGTATCTGCAAGTAACAAAAATAAAAGTACTGGTATCAGGCAAGTACTAAAAAAGAGGTATCACTACATCCCATATAGTATATATATATTAGTGCTGAGCAATGATTAATCGTATCCAAAATAAAAGTTTTTGTTTATATAATCTGTGTGTGTATACTGTGTATATTTTTTATGCATATATAAAGACACACACTTACATTATATGTTTTGAACATATTTACTTGTATATATTTATATTCATATAATTTAGATTATAAATAAATATATTTAATACAGTACATAAACATATAATTTTAAATTTTTTATACATGCATGTGTTTGTATTTATATATACATAATAAATATTCACAGTACACACACAGGTATTATGTACACAACTTTTATTTTGGATGTGATTAATCACTGTCAGGCACTTAATATATATATATATATATATATATATATATATATATTATGATTAAATTTATCATAAATGCATTAATTATCCTAAATTACAGCCTTAATTAGATCATAATCTCCTCACACTTTCAATATTGCAAATCAGTTAGGTTATTTGATACAAACATTACATTTTGGTAGAGTTTCCTATGGTTAAGCTGAACCTTCAGTCCTACAATCATCACTTTTCTAGCCAACTTTTCTCGAGTTAACCTCCAGAGCTATGGGTGAGTAAAGAGCTCCATTTGAGTTCATTTGACTTGCAAGTAAAAATTCGAACACCTTTCAACAGTAGCATAGCACTTGCTCTTTATCGCGACCTGTGCTTCATTCATTATTTCTTAGCCGCGTTCCTGGCTAATGCAATGTTAATGCCTGGTATGGGTAGATTAGGCCCTGAGACACTGGGGCTCATTACTACATGAAGGAGAGAAAGGACACCCCATTTATCTGAATGGAGCTCACAGACACCAGGATGGATGAACTCAAATGGTTTTAGTACTCCGATTTGGCTCCCTTGTTCTGGAAACCAAAGTGTTTCTGTTTAGATGCCGTATACACAACGTATCTTTAGGCATATTTGTACATGAATGTCGATCTGTCTTTCTCTTTTTCAGCTGCCACCCTCTGACAGGTGAATGCTTGTGTACTGCAGGATGGACGGGTCTATACTGCAATGAGACCTGTCCCCCGGGTTACTATGGAGAAGGATGTAGTGTGCTGTGCCAGTGTGCTAATGGAGCAGACTGCCACAGTCTCACTGGGGCCTGTATCTGTGCCCCAGGCTACACAGTGAGTCCATGTTTATCATTTATCATTGTCCACATTCATTAAATACTAGTAAATCTTGCCATGCTGAAATATAGTCACATGAAATTGACTGCTGAGCATTGATGATTATAGTTGCTAATGTTCTGAACTAAAGGATGGTCTTTTTTCATATGCCTTCCTGACATAATGGCAACCTATACATTTGCCATTACCATCACTCAAACCTCTCAGTTTTAGCGTAAACACAGATATGTCCTAGGATAACCGTTAAAAACCGCCTACAATAGCTGTCAGATCTGAATGTTTTGGTATTATGTTTTGGGATGTTAATCATTTAAACTGCCTAATCAAATTATATATTTTTTTTGTTTTCAGTATTTATTTAGTTTTTTATTTATTAATTGCATACTGATTAATTAATTAAATGAATCAGTCACATATATAAGTAGCTTGTGGTTAAAATGAAAAAAATATATATATTTTATTATAATTTTATATTTATATAATTTATTTAATTTACTGTTATTAACTATTCTATTTTATTTATTTATTTTTATTGTGGCAGACTATAATAAGTAACTTTACAAGTCAGTTTTTTTGTGAAATTATACATTTTTTAATTCTTTTGAGCTATTTTTAGATAATTGGACTGTGAGTGCAAAAGTACAGTTCTAATTACATGAAAAGTAATTAAATTCATCATGTTTATGTAATTACTTTTACAGCCCTAATTATATCATAATTTACTGATTAATTAAAAATCAATTAATTTAATTATTTAGTCATATATACAGCATATATATTAGAAAAGCCCCCAGATAAAAATCCTTCAGTTCCCAGATGAGAATCTTGATCAAAACATTCAAGTGGTGGTAACATATGAAGAGTTTTTTAATTTTCAAAAACCATTTTTTCATACATCATGTATCATTTTGTTGTTGTTATTTTTTAATCTAATCAAAATAACTCAAATGCAGTTTGATTGAGATTAATTGGAATGCATTAATTTCTGAGAACTGTTTAGAATTAGAGTTATCTGGTTTATATATATAACATCATGCAGTAAGTGAGAAGTGTAGTAAGTTTATACTCACAAATTCAGTAACACTCCTATCACAGGTGTTCACAGGAGACACATTTATGTGACACAGATGCAGACAGCAATGTGTCTTAGCTCACCGCTTGTGATGGGAAGACCAAAAATGGAGTCTAAACAGGGCCATAGATATGACATATGAAGGTGGCAAAACTCATAATTACATAATAAAGGTTTATGATTGTGGATTTTAAGTGAAAACTGGAAGCATCTTTCAGAGAACATTTCTAGTCAGCACTTCCTTTGATCTTTCTTTGAAAAGTTTGTGTGTCCTGATACTAGAAGCAGAAGTGTCAGCGAATACAGTTTATTGCTTTGAAAATGATCTCTATAGTGGTTTAACGCACAAACACACACACATAAACACATCACCTCCAGCAGGGAGGCTGGGAACAAGGTGAGAGTCTCAGCAATGCTACTTTCGCAATGCTTGTGTCATTACACAGCAGGTTTACACTTAACACAAAGACCTTGTGAAACACAGAAAGAAACACAAGATACAAAGACTCCAAAATAGATTGTGATATCTAGGCAAGACTCTATATGACATAAATAACAAATCGTTTTGTTATCCAGTTGGTTGCACATGGCACACAATCAACCCGGATTCGTGTTCCCTGATGAACAAAGGGGATGCTAAAATGAAAGAGATAAGATGCAAGGAAAGAGCATGAGAAAGACAGATAGAGAGAGATGATTATATCAGTAATCTGAATTTATTTTAGAGAGATGTTAAAATAGATGGATGACTCGTTCTTTTGCTTCACTGAATGCGTCATAGTATTGCTTACAGTCCTGTTCATCTTGTTCATTCTCAGAAGCAGATGTACTTTAGTTTACAGCTAGTAGCTTTAGAGTTAGAGAACTAAGAGAAACTAAAAAAAAATAGTTTGGAGTAACAAAAACTAAAAGTAACAACCTTTAATGTTGTTCAGCCAAAATAGTTTTCTATGTTTTTCTATGTCTTATATGTAACTTATATGCACTATATTATTTGTTTGTTTGTTTGTTTAATATTACATTTTTAAATAGTTTGGGGTCAGTATGAGTTTTTATTTATTTATAATTTATTTATTGTTAATTTAGACAAAATAGTAAAGAATTTTAATATTGTCTATAACATGAAATTTCAATAGCAATTCTGCAGTTATTTGTTTTATTATTTTATTTATTTATTTTTGATACTTCTATTCATCAAGGACATGTTAAATTAATAAGAAGGATCAGTACTATAAGCATTTATGATGTTACAAAAATATTTGAAATAAATGCTGTTCTTTTGAGCTTTCTATTCAACATTGATCATGAGAAATGTGAAAAATTCAGCATTGTCATAACTGGAATCAATTACATTTTATAATATACTGTATTAAAGCAAAACTTTCACAATATTTTGTTTTAACTTATAATAATAATTCAACTTTGGTGAGCATAAAACTTTTTTTATTTCTGAAAAACAGAGGAATACTACCAAATCCAAACTTTTAACTGGTAGTGTAGCTTAAATATAGCTATAGCTCCTTTTTGTTAACTTGTAGCGTATTGTACATGTTCAGTAGCGTCACTTTAAGTTAGAAATAAGACGTAACATGGAAAGCTACAGTTTCAATTATCTTCCCCATCACTGAACTGATTTCACTCCTGCTGCATTCAGAAACAGCAGAAATATTGCAAAGCAGATGAAATTAAGACAGTGCCGCGGGTAAAGAATAGAACGGCAGTGATGATTAAGACAAACTCAGTACCAGGCTGTAGCAAACTCCTTCCTTGGCTGTAACTGTTGCAGTGTCCTGTGGCAAAGCTACTACAGCGATTCGAACTAGCAGGCGGAGGCACAGACTGTATCTTAATTTTCACCACCTGCTCTTTGTGTTGGATTTGGGGGGCCTGCTGCCAGTTCTATTAAACACTGCTCGAGGAGCTTTGGCCAAGGAGTCTGACCGAGATGCAATGGAATTGGGACGCAAGGCTCCATTTCCAGGCCAGCTCTTTCATTCGGACCTATGGAACAACAAAGGTTAACAATCTGACCACAGTCTGGTCGAAAATAAGAGGGGGTAATGGCCACCAAAACTCATCTGTAGAGTTCTGAGAGAATGATATTTATAGGGGTGGGAAAGGAGCATATATATGCTTGTGCTGCTGGTACTGAGAGAGCACGGGTGGGGAGATGAGGGACCAAATGTGCTGGTAGTGCCACGTTAAAAGCACACATGCCATGTTCATGTGTGCTTTCATGACACTTCACTAGAAAGAGGCATTAGTGGGAATTTTAATGCTTTAAAATAGCATTCATTACCAACACTTACTGTGTTAATGACCACTAATTTAGTCTAAATTATAAAACAATTGTTAACATATACTTCACTGCCAGATGTTTTTACAACTTTTACTTACTTTTGCCTCAGTAATCTCCTTATTTGCTGCTTATTAATAGTTAGTTAGGTAGTTGTTAAATTTAGGTATTGGTAGGATTAGCGATGTAGAATATGGTCATGCAGAATTTGTGCTATATAAGTACTAATAAACAGCCAATATGTTAATAATAGGTATGCTAATAAGCAACTAGTTAAAAGTGAGAATTGGTCCCTATACTAAAGTGTTGTCAAATGTTTTGTTATTTTGTTTTCCAGCAAGATCTAAGAATTTTCCAAAACATATCTGACCTTTTGTACAAAGAAGCTCAAATGATCAGTGGAATTAATTAGCTTTTTTATATTAGAGTACTTGTTTCTTTTTATTGTTGTTGTTGTTTTTATCCCAAACTGATTATTTGTTTTCCAGCATGATGTGAGAATTATGCAAAGAGAATTTATTTTGTGCGTCTAATTTGTTATCCTAAAATTTTAATATAAAAAAAAAAAAAAAAAAAAAAAAAGCA
>JAUCMR010000043.1:20836493-20853397 GCA_032357425.1 Enteromius argenteus | reverse complement strand
AGTGACCAAAACATCAGCCAGAAAGCATAGGAACTGAGAAGTGGTCTGTGGTCACCACCTGCAGAACCACTCCTTTACTGGAGGTGTCTTGCTAATTGCCTATAATTTCCACCTGTTGTCTATTCCATTTGCACAACAGCATGTGAAATTAATTGTCAATAAGTGTTGCTTTCTAAGTGGGCAGTTTGATTTCACATAAGTGTGATTGACTTGGAGTTACATTGTGTTGTTTAAGTGTTCCCTTTATTTTTTTGAGCAGTGTATATTAAAATATATTAAAATGGAAAAATATTTAATAATATAACGTTTTTTTATTATGCAGCCTTGGTGAGCATAACAGACTTTAATTTACTGACCCCAAACTTTTAAAATCTAATATACATCTATCAAATCACTGAACATGAGCACTAGCATCATTACTAACACCTCCATTTATTTTCTCAGATGCATTTGATCGTGAATACAAAATGGCATATGACCGTTTAACGCCCAGCCAGGTCAAGATGACCCACAATTGTGACCGTCCACCCAGCGCTGGAGTCATGGAGTGCAGGAGAACCTTTGGGCTGCCCAGTCTCTGATTCGCCTCCTCTAATTCATCCCTCTTTCCTCTCATCCATCACACAGGAAGGCATCCAAAGAAGGAACACTTTCATTCATGTGATCCTGAACATTCATCGTAACCAAAGCTACCTCTGGCTCCCATGAGGTCTCTTTTGACACACGTGTATTTATGTGACTGTTCTTCTTCATACGCTTCCTGTGAATACGTCACTTTATATAGTCTGTAATCATGTTGTTTTCCTTGCATTTCCCCTCACTTTTGCTCTTCCACCTGCCTGATGTCTTGATCCTCAACCCCTTGGGGTCATGTTTAAATTATCTAGCACCGCTCAGGTAAACTTGAGTTTAAAGGTCATTGTAGATTTAGGAGCAATATCATTGTGCTCAGGTCATTCTATCGCTCCATTCGTTCACATCTAGTTAATGGTGGAGTGGATTTGGGACCAGTAGCTATAGAACAATCAAATCAATCACGTTTAGGATTCGTAGAAGCACAATGAGCAACCCCAACAAACACAGTCGTCTTTAGGCCATCTAGAGGCACTTGTATATTTCACATACAGAGAGACTTTGTGTACATAGTCTTATTATTTTGCATATTTGTATTATACAGTTATATTTTAAGACTGGAATTTGTTATAATTGACGTGTCTCCATTTGTAAAGACTATGCTGTTCGTAGTGTATAGGTCTCTCTTTTGAGCGTGTGCTGTTTGTCGTCTTGGTCCTGGAGACCAGTCGTATGGTGACCGTCAGTGACACTGTCGTCTTGAGGTACAGAACTGGACCAAATATAAACTCTGGACTCACAGTTTACATGGTGAAACAAATATTTGATGAGATTTTGAATTGAGAAATGCCTTACCTTGGGGCGAAGAAAAGTACGGAGACAAATTTAAAACAGGGTTTAAAGGGTAATATAGCGAGTATAAAATAAAATGGACTGTTAATGTGAATGTGAAGTCAACATTTTACACTCACTTACATAATCCAGTGTGTTTGCCATGAAGGTACGGAATTATTTGGAAGCATTGCTTTATATTATGCAGTGTTGCATAAACATGGGTTTCCATTGTCAAGATACATAAAGTACCTGAAGCATACAAGCACTTATTTATGCTGTAACTGGAACTGTTATATTTTAATACTGTTAATTTTTTTATCATTATGTTAATGAAGATGCACTTTGAGTCTGTGTGGTTGGGAAGAGGATTAATGAAGTTTAAATATTTAAAATGCAATGGATTATGGAAAAGATAATAATACATGTAGTTATACACAATGATTGATACACATTGATGTTAAAGCCCCAAGTAGGAAAAAAACCCCAGATAATACTGCCCTAAACCTTTTAGGATGTTTTTTTGTTTGTTTGTTTATTGACCTGATGCTGTGTAAAACTACAACAACAACAAAAAAGACAATTTACACTGCTGTTAATGTTTAACAGTTTTTCTATCACCTGCTTTTTACGTCAATATGGCATGGTAGTGAAACAAACTGACCTATTTCATGGAAGCTAATTTAAAGCGGTTAGTGTAAGGTGATTTGTTTTGTTTGTTTGTTTTGTTTTTTTAACAATATGTTACATTTTATGTTAGGGCAATGTGCTTTACATATCACTCCTTTTGTTCTATTTATATTTGTATATATCATTTTGTCAGATCTGAGCCAGGTCTATAAAATTGTTTAGAACTGTAAATAAACACTTAAATCGACTCCAGTGTGTTTGTGTTGGTGCCTCTGGTTTGTTTGATGAATTGAGGGAGAAAAAAAGTCGCATTTGAAACCCCATTTAATTTTGCACTGAACCAACAAATGAATATTTACAACGAGCAACTCTCAGGAGAGAAATCAAGACAATGTGCGACATTCGGAAAAGAACAATCCTTGCCTCTATTCAGTAGTGAATTCAAACAACAGTGTGACATTTGTATGGAAATTCACAAACTGTTTTTATCAGAATCATACTGATTACATTAGACTTTGTAAAGAAGTCTCTACTTTTATGATGGAAAAAAGTCATAACTTACATACACACAGGATCTGCAATTATAATGCTTGCTAATGATATTTTTTCATGTAACAAAAATAATTCCATTAGGGAATGGTTAAATTACATAATTTACAATAAGCTCACGATTTCTCCCAAAGTATTTCCATAGCTATCTGAAAACCCACAACATCAAATAATACAATCACAATATAAAATAAATTTAAAAACAATTTGGAAACATTTTTTTTTTGTTATGAAATGCAATTTTTCATCACTGGAAAAAAAATTAAAGCAACACTTTGACTTCTTATAAGGTTATAATCTTTGCACTTTTATATGTTGTAGAGAATTTTTAGTTGTCATGTGTGTCTTGGTGTCATCCCAATAAACCTGGTTAAATTGCATCACAAATCATAATGTAAAAGATTTTACATATTTAGTACTATGTGGTCCTGTCCCAAATGGCACACTGGATCTGACCTTTGATTATACAATCATAACCATATTGTGTTTGCCAAGTCCACAAGGCAGTAGGGTGTCTTATTTGTCATTTTATAGTTCAAAGGGTGCTCAAGAGTGCCTCTGTATGTGGTCTCAATGTGCCCTTTTGCAAAGCCCACACTGGTGGGCCAACACAGCAGTCAACACTCAACAATCCATATGGCATTACATCACCAAAATGTGGAAAACACAATGGTGACCATTTGGGACAGGGCCTGTTACTCTTTTCTGTCATTTTAATGTAACAAGCCAAAAGTGGTGACCAAAAAAAAACTCAAGTGTCTGTAACAGTTAACATAGTTTGGAAATGATGGCCAGTTATTGCATCCCTTTACAAAAGATCTTGCAAAATACAGAATAAATCAACAGCAAGTCCAGAGATGCTTTCAATATGTGTGAAGATACAGTTCAAAACGTGTCATAAGACAAGACTGTATCCACAGGTTTGCTTAGATGGACACGGGACATATGATTATTCGATCCTCTAGCATGACACTGAGCACCAGGAACACAAAGTAGAGGATGAACATGGTGAATCCCAATACTTTATTCATCCTCCACTTACAGGCAGCGATGGAGATAGTGACGAAGAGGAGCATGAGGAAGAGCAGCACAATGGCACAGAACAGCCCGTTACTGCTCACGGGCACCGGTGCCAACGAATGAAAGAATGAGTACATCAGCCAGGGCACCGGCAGCCTGTAACAGTGAAATGGTATATAATTCAAATATATAAAATGAAAATAAGTAATTACCATTTATTCATACTAATGGGATGATTGCAAGTGTGATATTTCTAAACAAACAACAGCTTTAAAACGTTATTATTCATTTTAGATGCAAAATTACCAGATACAAGACTACACATCTGTGTAGTTGCTTCTTCTGAATGAGTAATTACTTGGCGACTGCTAAAAAGCATGTTCTGACTATATAGAATGAATATGTGTAGTATAATTATAATACATTCAGATGTACTATATTCGCCATGTTGTTATTGTCACTGGCTACCAGTGTCGTATGTCATTCATAAAACCTCTGGATGCACACTTTCTAACTTCACCATAAATATATAAATCCTCCAGGTACAATTCACCTACTGTTTTGCTATTCAGACATACAGACATACTACTCTCTTCTCTCAGTTTTTTATTTACTTTAGAGTACACATGCATGAAATTTGGGATATAGCCAGTCACTTCATCCGATTTAGAGTTTTTGAACAAATTGGTTGAGCGAATGACTCACTCAAAAAATTACACTTATTTTGTGCATGATTAGACAGATTAGTGTTGGTCACAGGTTTGAGTCTCAATGCCAGGGTGTGTGTTCATGGTGTCTGTTCACTACTCAGTGCTCTGTGTGTGTGTTCACTTTGATGGTTTAAATGGAGAGCACAAGGTTCTAGTATGGGTTACCATACATGGCCACATGTCACGTCACATCACTTTCTCATTTCTCTTTCGTTTTTTAAACTAAAAATAAATGGTTAAAAACTAGCTAAAAATAATTGTATTTGATTCACTCATTAGGGTCTCTTGTCACCACCTACTGGTGAAACTATATAATCTGCAGAAAAATTCACAGAAAAATCCCTACCACAACACATACCATCTGAAACATCAAACCTGTGGTGTGAACACAAGGAGCCAGTGTTCAGCCAATCACATTTGACAAAAACTACCAATCAGTTTCACCCGAATTACTGAATATTTACATTTTCCATTGTCTTACCCCATGGTGATGTCAAATATGTTGCTGCCTACAGAGCTCGAGACAGCCATGTCTCCCAAGCCTTTTCGAGCCACAATCACGCTGGTGATGAGATCAGGAATGGATGTTCCTGCGGCCAGAATGGTAAGACCCATGATTTCCTCAGAGATGCCAATGGTCTCACCCACCTAGGAGAGAAAATCTTGATGAATGATTACTTGTTTTGATCTTTTATTTGCTAATGCAATGACATTCAAGTGTGGCTTATGAGTCACTAATATTGTTTTCTACACTGACCTGATGTGCCCACCACACCATAAGATAGGAAAATATAGCAATCCATACTATTGAGCCAAGGAAAGTGATGACAAAGAACTTCTTGGATGCCTGTAATCACAAAATACAGTATGTCAGTTCTATCAAATTTTGTAGAGGTGGAATACATTTTTTAAAAAAACAATGCTAATGTGATGTTTTGTTTCTCACAGGGTTTCTGACATCTGGAACTGTCAGCCACAGTGGAAAGACAATGGGCAACAGAAACAAATATGTGGCCTGTTTGCGTCTGGTATCTGGCCACTCTAAGGACAGAGGTTCATCATTTTCTCCTTCTTCTCCAGCATCATCCTCATTTTCATCCTCATCATCATCATCATCATCATCATCGTCATCACTGTCTTCATCGCTGTCTTCATCACTGTTATCTTCATCATCCCCTGAATCACCTGAACCTCCTGGCTTCTCTGAATCTCCTCCTGCTGCAGTGTCTTCTTCCTTAAGACAAAATAAGAAAGAGACTGGTGAAAACATCTTACCTACACAGAAAAAAAGAATTAGCAGAACTAACTTAGAGCAACAGTTCACCCAAAAGTGAAAGTTTTATCATGATTTAGTCACATTCAGTTTGTCCCAAACCAATATGAATTTCTTTATTCTTCTTTATAACAGAACGCTTGCTCTTTTCCATGCACTTATAATAACAGGGACGGTCTTTCAAGCTTCAAAAAGTATGCAAAAGCACAATAAAAGTATAATAAAAGCAGCTGTAGCTTCATTGAATTCATTCACAAATAATCTTTGTCTTCACTGAGATGTTAACCAGAGTCAATGATCTAAACTTGATCAGTCTGAACTGTGAATGTATCAGTTTCGTAACCTTAACGAACTGACTGATTTGAAAGCTCTGATTTAAAGAATGATTAATTAACAGACACACTTAATTCATCATGAAAAATACCATGGTTTTTGCCTCTTTTAAGCTCCCTTCACAGTGAAGAATGTTCTTCAAGTATTTCTTGTCTTCACAGAAGAAAGGATGTCATGGTGTGAGGGTAATAAAATGACTTTTCATTTCTGGGTGAATTTTTTCTTAAATATGAATCACATACTATGTTTGACAGATCATATCTGTCATCTTTGCAACAAGGTAAAGAATTGATAAGCTCATTAAAAGCACACAAGTGTCTCAGATCTCCTCCTTCTTCTTTCCAACTTTTTTTGAGATCCAACAGGCCCACCTTTTGTGCCTCAGGCTTTTGATTAGCGTCTTCTTCCTTGGCTCCTGGAGCCGAGTCTTTGGAATCCTTGGACTGATCCGTCTGATCGTCACCTTATTTAAACCAAAATAGATATAATATCAGTCAAGTTTGCAATTACTTCCTAAATGTTGCAATGCTACAAGCTCCTTTCAGATGTGGAGTGAAGATTTCTTCAATAGTAGTGAGTAATGCTGCTATATCGCTTGGCGGCAATTTCAAACGCAGCAGTTGCGGCACAAGATAATCCGCACTGATTCCAAGCCTCTCATGCTTAATTCATGAGATGGAGCTTGGTCATTATGTCAGGTAATGTGTAAAGCAGCTCTCGAGTAGAAACAAAAGGTGGAAATATGGAATGCGGGATGCTGAGTAGAGGGCAAAATGGGCCAAACTCCTGGCAGCTTGCCCTCTCTTTGTACCTTTCATCCAGCACACAGCTGGTGCGTTACTGCTTGTGGAAATGCAACATTAATAACCATTTTGAATATGCAACAGAGCTTATCTGTGAGGTAGGACAATGTACCGACCTGTCTACAAAGCTCTGTGCAATCATAATAGAACAGACTAAGATTATAAAATCTCACCTTCACCAGATTTTTCCTTCTTTTTGTTCTCTACTTTCCCCCGGGCCATGTCGTTCAAAATCTGAGCCTTGTCTTTAAATTTCACTGCAAACCAGGAAAGGAAGAATATAGCTTGAATGTAGACTTTGACTGAGACTGTCAGGGTCAACAATGGCAGTACCACAAATGACAGAAGCCCTCATTTCACAGACGTAAAACAAAATGTCATTTCCTCACATCTCACAGGCTACTACTGTACAAGACGGCGTCACATCACAAGAATAATATCACAAACACTAAGCCCCTTACCTTTACATTCCAAAGAGCTTCTAGCCTTTGCATCTCCATTAAACACTGACTCTAATGAGTAAAAGTAGATTCATTTACAATACCATGGTGAGTGTCACAAATGCAACTCCTAATGCTTTCCAAACTAACCATTACTGCACTGGTATATAAGGTATATAAGGGTGAATCTCATGTGAAGAAATGTTTGGGTTATCAAGCCTGATTTCTTAGATTAAGAGATCATGTGAAAAACCTATTATAACTTTAACTTTTTATTATATTATATTTTGCATTATGTAATAAAATATGGGGAGTCGGGTGTTTATTTTTAAAGGAAATTATTAAGACAAAAATTGATCTAATGGATCTAATTAATAGGGTTGTTCATTTATTTAAAAAAATTTGTCTATTCATTTTGGGGTAAAATATGACCAAGACATTTCTTTGAGAGATTCAAAAGACTGATACAAGCATTTTAAGGCCTCAATTGAGGTCCTAAAGCTGTTAAGTGCTTGTCAGTGATTTATCAGCCAAAATGTAGACATGTTTAACTGATTCTTTAAATTTATCTCATTGACTAAGGCTTGTAAATGAGCAGGGACCCCATCACCATAACAAGATTGAGCTGCTGGAGCCTGGCTCTCATCCAGCCTTTATGAGCTCAATCAAAAGCAGCTTAATGATGGAGCAGCACAGAGCTGGGAGGTTTTTGTGAGGACCCTGAGAGCGCAGGTGCTGCACAGCCTCCTGAGGACAGGCTGAAGGTCAAGAGGTCCAACCCAAACCACTGACCACAGACCCCCAGAGCAACAGGGCTTCTGCTTTACACGTATGCATGCCAGCCATCGAAGAGCCATGCAAGGTATTCATATGATATCACATCTTCAGTGCATATAGTTTTTATGTCATTAGATTCAAATTTATGATGATGTTCCTGTAGCTTATAATAGGAACCGACATTTCTGACAACATTTTTGTGATGCTAAAAAAACATTGTTTCTGCACCATCTTGTTTGAGAGCCCATGAGTAATGAGGAAATAATATAGTGTATGTTTAAATGGTGACATACACACTGATGTGACTTGACAAAATGTCATAGAGCCACTGTGGTGGGCCTTCTCTCACTACTATGAATCACTCTCCACTCCATAGACTGAGAAAGAGCTATTTATCTTCTTAGTATCAATCTGGACTTAGTGCTGTCATCATATGGAACACGCTTTGCTAATCCATTTGTACTGGGAGAAGGACAAAGGGACTCTCCTGCTCTCCACATCTTACAGCGCTTCAATATAGGCCTATGATTGGTATTTTGATCTTAATACAATATTGATATACAAAACAGCTCAGAAGGTGTAACCACAAAACATCTAAAGCAAAAAATGCATCAACCCTACACCTTTAATAAACCAGTAGTGTTTAAATCAACCACTTTGTAAAAACAACAGTCAGTAAACATCATAAAATGGCAGAATTTGCTTAGCATATACCTTTTCTGCTTATTTAATATTAACATTTATTTAAAAACGAATTTATAAACCTTGTGATACAGCTTTCACAAACAACTTAAAGGGAATGTTCACACAAAAATCACCATCTTACCATCTTTTCATTCCAAAACGGACTTTTTTCTTCTGTGGAACATAGGAGATAATAGATTTTTTTATGTCCATTCAATGAATGCATGTTGTTTGGTTTCCAACATTCTTCAAAATATCTTCTTTTGTGTCCCACAGAAGAACCAAAATCATACAGGTTTGGAACGACACGAGTAAATGATAACAGAATTGTAATTTCTGGGTGGACTATCCCTTTAAACCACCAGAATTGAAATTTGTAACGGCTTCGTGCAATGTTTGCTTAATGAGTAATCATTATGAGGGTTCAGGCACTGAAGGGCTCTTACCCTCTCCAAGAGGATCCAGTGTGTGAATCATCAGCTGAAAGATGGTGTTCCTCATGGTGCTGTTGTGCAGAGAGGCAGAACTGCCCCCGCGCTGCAGTGTGGGCTTCAGCTAGACAAGAGAGGAGAAAATATTCCGACAAATGCTCTCACTAAATTATCATGTCAAAAGAATTCATACCTGAACCTGCAAATTATGTGGACTTAATGGAGAATACATGTCATATATACGTATGCTGTTTATTTCATATGTGAATTAAATTAATAACCCCATATTCATATGACAGTGTGATATTTTTCCAATAACATCAAAACTGTTGTGTGTCTCTGTTGTTTTTTCATATTTCCTCATATCTTAGTTTGTAATTCAAAGACAACTATGAAAGCAATTTGTAGGATGACATCTCCGTAGATAAAAAGGAGTTAAACTATGTTGCTAAATCAAACATAGCTTTGTCCAGGTCGACACATCAACGTTGGCTGAACCAGCTGTGTGATGTCTGTGGAAATCAACCAGTTGTGTGATGTTTTGTGACTATAGCAATGCCTTGATTACACCCTTTTCCTTTAAGAGTTACCAGAGATCACATATTTTGAATTATTTCTATATTTTGATTACCTTTAATCTATTCTTGTCTTCTGGTTCAGGTGGCCTGTTCTCTTCCGCTGAGGTCCCATTGTCCTGTGTGCAACAACAACAAAAATTACAGAAGATGCAAGGCACTGATTTGACCTTTGACCTTTGACAAGTTTAATAAACTTGTTACGAACTTGACAAAGGATTAATTTCATTTTATTTTATTTAAAATTTTATTTTGTTGTCTTTTGTCCCTTTCTTAATATTTCTATTAAGCTTTAATTTATTATTGTTTTGGTTTACGTTTCAGTTATTTTAGTACTTCGAATTGAACTTTTTTTATTTTCACTTATTTTTTAATTTCTCTTTATCTTTTTTAAGTTTAAGTTTTCCATCTAATATTTATATGTTATTTTGTTACAGCTTTATTCTAATTTACAAAAAAACTTTTTTATAGCTTTAGTTGTAGTTAACATTTACAACACTGCAACATACGTAATACATAATATTCCGTATTTTAGTATTAATGTTGTATTTGTTATCTGTGATAAGTTCAATCCAGTGGGTTTAGTTTGACAGAGATCTAGGTCCTTGGGTCTAATAAGCCTTCTTACGCTATATAAGCTTCAATCACACTTAGCAGATTTAAACACTCTATATGTTACACAGTTTGTAAATCACAGCAGACCCTCAGCGGATTAAGTGAACATCTTTAGATCAGAGTGTCATTGTTTTACTAGTCCAAAGGGTCTCTGCCAAATATTAGATTCAATTATTATTTTCATCATATAGATGACTCATGCTGTTCATTTATTAACAAACCTTTTTCCAGTACGAGACATATTTACTATAATCAATAGACCGTCAGTCATTGCAGTTTAAAGTCTCCCTCTCAGGTAGAGTTTGAACACTGAGATGTTATGACAGATTATCAAGTGTTGATCTCTCTAAAGCCCTCTCTCACCACAGCGTCTAAGCTGAGGGATCTTCAGGATGAAGAAAGGAACTTGTGAAAATGAACACACAATTTTATTACGTGATGGGATAGTGTCACTAATACAGATGAGGCTGTCACAGTGAGCCAAATGCACCTGCTCCAAATACCTCGCTTGCTACAAGACAACTCATTAACAATGTCTGGCCCCAGTAGACACAAGAGATCCTTTTCATTTCTGTTTATCAAAGGAAAACGCAACCCATGCGTATCTGCTCAATGAATAAACATAAGTGACTCACATTCACATTCACCTGAGTGGGATGCTATTATAGCTCTGTTATCGCAGATATTATAACAGAGTAAATGTTCCTCATCACTTGAAGGCTTACCACTGCAGAAACCGTCAACACTATCCAAAACTAAACAAATTGGTAATTACAAATTATTAATTGCTATAATGCAATCCATGTTCTTGAAATCGTGCACTAACAATGCACAAGGTTGTGGGTTCGAATCCCAGTACTAATAAAATGTGTTATTTAAATACACATAAAGTTGCTTTGAATAAAAGTATATGCTTAATGAATAAATGTATATGAAATTATGATATTTTTTGTCCAATTTATAAATATAGCTATTTATATATACATTTTAATACACCTCTTCTATGATGAATATATTTTTAATTTCTGCATTAAGATTAATTTGGAGTCAGTTTCATGCTTATAGAACTGTATATGCAAAATAAAAACTTATTAAGTAGTCTGGCATAATTTTTTATTATTTATTAATTAAAAAAAAACATACAATTTGGCCATTTCAGAACAAGGCAAGTTTAGGTGAAATGGGATGTGATTCACTAAAAACTGTGTGAATATATTAAGGCGTACCTTCTCAGGTTCTTCGACCGCTATAACTTTGACGATGTTCTTGTGTTTCCTGAGTTGAGACTTGAAGGCTTGCTCAATCTGAACATTAAACTTCATGAAGGTAACATAGGTGGCATAACCGCATACCAGCATCATACTCTCCCACCACATAATGGTATTGTCCAAGAAGAAGATGATGAGCATGATGAGATCGAGGATGTAAAACGACACATCCCGAAAAAGAGGCCACCAGGTGAGGTGAAGCATCTCCCGGGAAAACAGTGCACACATTCCGATCACAAACAGGATGTTGAAGACAGCCGAGCCAACGATAGTTCCAATGCCCACATTGCTATGAGAAATGAAGACCCCGATTAAGGAAGTGAAGAGTTCGGGAGCAGAGCCTCCAGCGGCCATGAACGTCGCCCCGGCCACATCATCTGAGATCTCCAGTTTGTCTGTTATAACCCCTAATGTAGGAACGAAAAACTCATCGCAGACAATGGCCAAAGAAACAAACATGTATACCATTCCAAAGATGTGTAGAATGACCCAGCCTTTGCGTCGGTCCTCAATGGAGAAGATGTCCTCCGGATACTCGCCCTTTATGTGTGGTGCGTCTCCAGGTCTGGATGCTGTAGTGTTGGGCACTACAGTGGTCGTATCGGTTGCTGGTGTAGGAACTGGGGTGGGTTTTGGAAGGTCTGGATCCACGTAGATGCATTGGTTGACTGTACTGTTTGTGGTTGTTGTAGGCGTCTCTGTTCTAGATGTTGTTTGGATGGATACATTTGTCGCTGGTTCTGACGACTGGACACTATCTGTGTGGTTGATGCTCTTTGGCTCAGCAGTGGTCAAATTAGTCGGAAGCACTGTCATATCTGACCATCCAGAGCCAGGATCAGAGCCATCCTCAGGTTTTCCTGCTATCTGGGGCTCAGACCAGGGTTCTGGAAGTCTGGCTCTGATAGTGAGTTGATATAAAGAACAAAGGAAAACCCCAGACAGAAGTAATATAATCCGGCTAAGCTGAAGTCTCTTTCTTCGAGTCAGGAACATTTTCTTGTATGCTAGTATGCACCAAGTTGTTTTTCAGGGCAATGACACCCAGAACATCCAGAATTTCCCCCCAGAAGATGCAGGGGTATGCAGCACTTGCTCTCAGACTGTTTCATCTCATTTCATTCATCTCGGTGGTGCGGGTTTCAGACCTTGCAGTAAATAAAAGGAGCAATTCTGAGTGCAACAGTTGTACAGAAAACACTGAATGCAGGATCAGCAGATTACAGTGGCCATTACACTACTAAGATTGTTCATCTAACCAACCCATTGCATTGGATTAAATAAAGCTAAAAACCAAAAAAATATTTTAACAACTCCAGCAACTTGTAATTGCATTGTTAGAAGAATATGAATTGTTTAAAATGTGGATCAAACTTGGTCAGAAATTGAGAAAAATCTGAGCTTGGGGCAAAATGACAGTTATAAAACGGCCCCTAATCTTCAGTTAATCAACTATTTATACATATCATTCACATCTATCCATCTATCTACTTCACACAACCTAAATTAATAGCACACTATGCGTTAGCCTATGAGAAAAACGCCATAATAAAAAATAAAAGTGCCCATTTCAAGAGATGATACTGTTCCTTTAATAAAAAATTTAAACTTTTGACACTGCTTCTGAATAAAAAAAAATGATTAAGGAAAGCATTTCTCGAAGCATTTCATTCATTTGAGTCTAAACGAACATAGCATGGAAAATATCCGTCTCTTTTCTATTAAAGTTTTTGTCACGACTATACATATATCGTGCCAGTATAAGAAGCTCCATAAAAACAATGAAATGACGTATTTTGTAAACACAGTAGCATTAACACTAAAATGTAAAGTGGGACCAACTGTTTGGTGGCGGCAGGCATTTCTATATCAGCCATAAATTACCCATATTAACAAAGAAATTTATATGAAAACTTTCTTTGCTCTCATGCAAGAAATAATCCAGACCGTGCCAAATAAAACCTACCGGGTGAAAGACGACGCTCGCGGCGGTGCGTGGAGCGCTGCTGTCTCACAGCTGGGCTGCAGGGAAAGGCACGGATGCTGGGAGCGCTGCTTAGGTCAAGCAGGACGCACCGCAGGACAGCTCTTCAGCGTGGATCAGCACAATACCTAATACCTGAAGTCTTTTAAGAGGATTAGATGTACTCTCTCCTCACACTCTCATTACGTCTTGAACCATTTATCCCAATTATTTTGCTCTTATACTTTTCATTCAGAATTGCAGAAGCAAATACACGCGTCGATTTGATCATTAAAAATATAATTTGAAATCTTAAAATAACTTTTGGATAATAGTTTATTATTATATAATTATATTTATGCATTATACATATTAATATTTAATTGGCGCCACAATGAGTTTTTTTTTACTGATTCGAACTGTTTTTATCCACGGCATTATTCTAGATATGTACGTTTCTGCGGATGCTATCTCTTATTCTTTTCCCGTTTATTTAATGCGCTAATTTATATTAAAATATAACTTTTAAAATATAATTTTCTCGCGCCCGTTCTCGACTAGGAACTAGTTAGCAGGTTTCTTTTGTTTCCAAACGGTTCGGTTATCACGGTGCACACTTGGTTAAGAAGAAGGGATTTCAGCGATGGGTAAAATTGTAACATTTTGTTGAAATATTGAGAAGTTTGTTTGCATATCTAATTTACGAATTATATCTGAAAATATCTACTGAATTTAAAACGCTTAGAATCATTTTGAGTCAAATTGACAGTGCGAACGTTTGCCAGGACACTGGAAAAGCAATATTCATATTTGCTTTGTTTGTTCAGTAACATTAAAAATTATTGAAAACTTTTTTTTTTTTTATGTTTTAATGATGTCTCCCAGCCTGGTCAAGCAGCTCTTGTTTTAGAGGGGTTTTGGATTCTGTAAACTGGTCAGACTGGGAGACCAGTTAAACCAACAAAGACAGGCTAACCATCTTAGGCTGGTTTGAGCTATTTTATGTTTGTTTTATTTTTTTCTTCAGCACCAATAACAACACCAGGGAAATTATTGTATACGTGCCTGTGATGTCCACTTTGCTGACACTGTAATATGCTCCTGTTTCTACACAGATATCTCAAGCTTTCCTTCATAACATAAGTGTAAAGAGAAGAGCTTGCAACCATGCCCACTGTGGTTCTTATGGACTCGTCGCTGTCCATGACACGACCCGTGTCGGTGGAGGGCAGTGAAGAGTTTCAGAGAAAGAACCTGGCAGTTCATGGACTGACCATGCTGTTTGAACACATGGCCACAAACTACAGACTGGAGTTCACTTCACTTGTCGCCTTCTCCTCCCTCTGGGAGCGTCTGGTGCCCTTCACCAGAGACTACAATACTCTGCAGGTAAAAACAGACCAGTTAAAATATAAGTTGTCTGGGATCCTGTTGTTATCTCTCGTTCATTGTTTTGCAGGAAACCTTGAATAACCTTGAAGACTATGATAAAACCTGCCTAGAGGCTGCATTGCAAGGTGTTAGTAATGTAGTACAGCAGGAATGGGGAACCTCTTGCCCATGCCAGGTATAAAAAAATCTAATAAACAATTATTGAAAAACAATGTATTATGAAAGAAACAATATGTGAAGCATGCATATACAGTACACTTATTGGAAGTGCAAACATATTGGAATAACCATAATATAGTATGAAATACAGTGTTATGCAATGACAGTGTAGTATACAGTAATGTATTGTTAATTAATGTACATGTGTTGTACATTTTCAAAATAGCTTGCGATAGGTTAGGTCTGTTTAGTTAAAGGATGTCATTGATGCTTTATACTGGTTACTGCTTTAGTAGAATGTCTACATTTTATACATTGTTTTTTTAAAATATAGTTGAGATAATTGTTCCATTCTATTTTCTGCACACACACACACACACACATATATATATGATAAATGATAAATGTTTTACTTTGACTGCATTGGTGGTGTTTATCAGTGTTTGTGGTGTTCTTATGGTGGCCTGTAGGTGGTATTGGTTACTGATGGTGCACTTGGCATTGGTCGTGGATCTTTGCGTCATTCCCTGCAAACAGTGAAACAACGTGTGGAGGATAAGAAATTCCCACTGCCGTTCCCATTCCCTTCCAAACTTTATGTCATGTGCATTGCAAATGCAGAGGAGGTACGTTAGTCTGTTTCACTGTGTCCTTAACAATGTTATTTGGGTATGATTAAGAGACTGTTTTATTTTTAGAATTATTTGGAATACGTTTTCATTTTTATATCTTCTGTTTTAATTTCAGACAAAGTTTTAGTAATATTGTTGTGTGTTTCTTTTGTTTTTATTACTTCCTGTTAGTTTTTTGTCTTTGTACTAACTTGGTTTTTCCATTATAAGGAACGTACGTAAGAAGTCTGAACATACAGTTTATTTCATAATTATATATATATATATATTATTTATTTAATTATAATTTCTTCCTTTATTTTTTATGTTTTCCTTTCTTCTTTTATTTTTTATGTTTTCCTATATTAAATCTATGTTGTTTTGATGTTTCCTGAAGCTCCAAGCTACGGATACCATGGATAACCTGGAGCAGCTTATTAATTTGAACGGTGGAGACGGTCAGATATACACTATGGAGGGACCCCTTTGTCTTAAAAGTGTCCAGTCTATGTTTGGGTGAGTTATGTTGCTTACATTTCCATACATACTACTAAATACTGTATATTCTTGTGTTTGATTTAATTAAGTGCGTTTGACTGTTTATGCAACATTTTAAGGTTAACATAACTTTTGTGTTGGCAGTAAGCTGATTGATCAGGCATACTCTCCCTTCCATGCGGTGCTGCGCTGTGGGAACCTGACCTCTGATGTGCAGGTCTTTCCCAGGCCAGAGCCTGTGACCATAGATGATGAAGTTGATCCCATGCCTAGAGCAGTGCAAACGGGTATGAGCAAAGAAGATAGTGAAATGATTATGTCCTTAATGCTAATAGATTGTTTGAGACATCTTGGCTGATTAAGGACCATGTGAAGTAATACCAGAAGATGCTCTCTGGTTGGGTTTAAAGCAAATATTACAAAAAAACAATACAAAGCACTTCTATTCCAAAAGAGTTAAAAAAAAAACCCTATCTCAGTAAACATTAAAACTGCCTGAAACTCAGCCTTCCTCAAGAGTGTTTCAGCATGTTTATATTACAAATATATGAAATATTATATAATTTATATGTATACAGTGGAGCAAAAAAGTATTTAGTCAGGCACCAATTGTGCAAGTTCTCCCACTTAAAAAGATGAGAGAGGCCTGTAATTTTCATCATTTTTCAGGATTTTTAAAGAATTCATTGCATATTATGGTGGAAAATAAGTATTTGGTCAATAACAAAATTTCATCTCAATACTTTGTTATATACCCTTTGTTGGCAAT
>JAUCMR010000043.1:20820234-20836393 GCA_032357425.1 Enteromius argenteus | reverse complement strand
GATGAGCAGAAGAAACATCTTTAAAAACCATTAAATATCTTACTGACCCCAAATTTTTGAACGGTAGTGTATATATAAACATACGTTTTTTTTCCAATAGATGGTTTGATGTCGAAATATAGAAATGAACTTGCCTAACATTTAATCACGTCATATGAAAGAATCAGTAACTGTTGGGTCAGTCAAACAGCCATCATGAGAGAGGATGCCAGTGGCACTTTAAATTTTAACATTTAATCAAAACACATGTTCATCCTCATTTGTTTAGCAAAGCAGCTGAGGTGTTGTCATCAGATGTAGTCAGTGCTGCTTTACACACAGTCCCCAGTCTGATGCGGTGTCCTCTTGTCATTGGCTGCCAAGCCAGACTTTCTCTCTCAGGCTCTCCGGAAGGAGGGGAAACTTTTATCAAGCAGGTGCTGGAAGAGTGAAATCAAATGAGTGTAATGCGGAGGAGGCTCATATCTCTTGGCATGCTAAATGAGAGTAAAAATATTCTTAGTCCAATGTGGGTTGTGATCTGCGTTAGTCAAGGCCAGTTCACTGAAATGCACTTTGTGGAGGAGTGACAGGAAACTACATGGGAAATATATTGCGAAACATCAAGAACTAAAATATTGCACAATTCTGGTGCAATTACATCTGTCGCTTTTGAAGAAAAATTATATTAATATAATTAACAGGTTTTGTCCTTGCCTGTACCTTACTTTTTATCATCATAGTAAATCTAATGTATGATTGTAAACTGCACACACAAAGGACTGGCATGCACACACGGGGCTCAGGTGTACCCCAACAGATTGCTTGATGTTGGAGGTGTCACTAAGGTTGAGTAAACACTTGTCACATTTCCTGCTTGTAGTCCTTTGGGGATGCTGACAGGCCCTTGGTGCTTCTTCCCCAGGTAGCTGAGAGGTAATACAGACATGGCTGATGTAACTCTACAGCTGAGTGAACTCATGACTCTTGATGACTGTAGCTCCTGAGCTGGCACGGTTTCATCACTCATACTAAACATATCACGCGGTTAAAGTAAACACATGCAAACTAGCAAGATTGCTGCTGCTGCTAAAAAGGTACAGCTGTGCACCAACGCCAGCAAACGTTTGAGAATAAAATGGTTTTATGTGTTAGGTAAAATAAGAAGTTTAACAGCATTTATAAATCTAGGTTTATGTTTTACCATTTACCATTTATAATACATAAATTCTTGATGTTAAAAATGTATTACTAGGCTAAAATTAAATTCACTTCCTCAAGCCACTGAAGTTTGTTTCAGTGGATCTATTGGTGACATGGTGATTTAATGTTAAATCTCAAATATGAAGAATAAACAAACTCATCAACATCTTTGATGGTTTGGGGGTAAGTAAATATTTAGCAAATTTGCATTTTGGAGTGAACTATTCATTTAAGATGTGCCTGCAGAAAGATGCAATCATTGAACTCTCCTAACTATCGCTATTTTCTGTTGTTTTCTTCCTTATCCACAGATGGTTATTTTCAAGATATTTCATAACTGTAACTGCAAAACACCTTAAAAATATGATTAAGGCGTCAAACATTACAGCTTCCAAAAGGCCACAGGTAGAACATCAGGGTTAATGTGCATACTTTTTTCAGAATCAAAAAATCTCATCTCACCCCACCCCCTCCCCTGAACTGGCTTAATTGTCACAGCCCTCACATTAACTGGAAGCACTCATACTTTGGCTTCCTTTTTCCTTTATCTAAAATTATTTCACAACCTTTGTTCTCCCTCTGAATATTGTTCCCTTCCTGAACAGTTTGGACTGTTAAAATGATAATTCTGAACTCATGAAGCTTCAACTTATGTTTGTTTGTTTTTTTGAATAATTTAGAACAACGAGAACACAAAATGCCAGAGTATAGTTGTAAGAAAAACCTAGCTAATAGAAAATATTCTTATAACTTTGGCTGAAGCTTCTCTCAGAGGTATAAACAATTGTTTTTCTGATAATATTAATAACAATGTTGTTTTCATTTCAACGTTGTTAAAAAATAATGTTCATTCAAAACTTATCTGGACTTTAATCATGTTCTAAGTTTGTCTAATGTTTTTTTTTTTAATGTTTAAAAGAGAACATTTAAAAGTAACATTACCATAATGTTTGCAAAATGATAAAATGCAACTCTTAACGTTTGTATATAATGAAAATAAATGCTTTCAAAACACTGGATTTTGTGAACACTCAGAAATAACATTTTGAAAACTCAGCACGAATGTTAGCAAAACACTCTGACAACATATTTGTGTTAGCTGGGAATTGATAATCATCTTCTCTTATAGGCTTTTATATAAAGAACTCCTGGTGCCATCTGTTGATCGGCATTAATGCATAACACCATGGAAACTGGAAGCACAAGGCATTGTAGGAAATCCTGTAGAGACTCTACTTCTGAGTAAAGACCATCCCTTAGGGAACAGGGGGTCTTACCGAGGACATCAACTTGTCTAGGCTTTGTAGATGTAGTCTCGGCGGGTAAAATATTAGACACAGTTGACACATGTACTGTATTGTTTATAGGGTATTCTTCTTATATGATACTGTTAGTCCACAATTTACTCAATGATTAACATGTGTTAGTATATATGGTGTATTTTTCATATATAATACTTTTTGGTCCAATGATTCTGTATCACTCTCAATCAGTCTCTCTAATTGTATTTTGCAGGCATCTTGTCTTTCTTGTCCTAACAAATAAAGTCTAATTTTGGCATCTGGAACTCCTTGACTTTTTCTCAGTTTCTTTCCACAAAATAAATAAATAAATAACTATATACCAATTACAACAGACCTACTTCACAGTAGTGATTAAAAATATTTTGTGTGCATGTATCTGATTCACTCCAGATATCAATTTTTATGAAATAAGCATACAATATAGATCCAGATAATAAATGACCTAGTTCTGTCCTCCTGAACCAATTATGGCCAACCATTAACTCAAGCAAGACGATAGGCTTCAATAAACAACAGACGGCTGGAATACTTTATCTCTGCCATCTGTGTTGCATCAAACCTGAAATGCAGAGATTCCTTGGGGAAAAAAAAAATGACTTTGAAGAAACCTATAGATTAACCCTTTCTCATATTATAGTGTAAAACCAGAGCTAGGAATAGTTTCTTTTTTTATTTGGCTATTATATGAACAAAACAGATTAAATATTCTTCAGAATATCTTATTTTTTAGAAGAAATTAAGTCATACAAGTTTGGAACGACGCGTGGATGAGTAAATGATGACCGGACATGTATTTTCCAAGCGATCTAGCCCTTTAAGTTTGAAGAGGGTTTGGAAATCATTTGTGCTCATCTATTATTGTCGAAGTGTCTGTTCTGTACTAAATGGTCGTGTGCGGTAGTTTAAGTAAATGGATAACTGATGTACCTTATTTATGTGTGTGAGGTGATGAATTAAAGCAACTTTGTCCTTCCAAGCAATATTTACTCTTGCTTATCTGGGTCAGATACTTAAGACATCATTCTGTGATCACAGATAGCAATTTTTATAAGGGTTTCTGTAATTAGAGGAAGTGAAGCAGAAGTTATTGGTCATGCATGTTTACCCTTAACCATTTATTATAAAAGATGAATAACCATTTATTATACAATATCTTTGATACTAGCATGCATATTGACTGCAAAGCTCTTGACCTTTGCAAGGACAAGGAGGTAATAGGAGAAGGAAATATTCCTTCCAGTTCTAACAATCATACACGTTTTCTTATTTTTAAAAGATGTTCATTTCTGTACATTACAATTTTTTTAAATAGTCCGAATTTTTTTGAGGGATGGTGTGAATCAAGTATTTCCAGCAGATTTCTTACAGATGTGCATCAGTACCAAAAGTGTACATATCTAAATGATGCATATAAGTACCTTTTAAAAAGGTGGGCTGTTGTAACTTTTCTGTTTTTTTGAGATTGTACAAAATATTTTTAAGCATATTCTTAAGAATATAGTATCTGAAGAGTATAATGTGTTCTTTTACACGATGGATGTGGATTTTTTTTTTTACACAATAATTCTGTGCACAAAGACACTAACCTTTAGTGAAGGCACTTTTTTAAAATAAGAATGACTATTATATTTCAAACTCCAATCAATCTGACTGTAGATGGACATAAACCTCCCCTTTTTTCTTTAGCTGCACCAACTTCCTGATAAGCGAGAGCCCTTCAGTGTAAACATTGAAATGGTATTATCATTCCCGCCGGCAATGTTTGGACTACCTATCAGCACTGTTATGAGTCCTAACAGGGGGTGATGGGGCTGGTTGCAACTCAGTAACTTTGTGAAGGAAAACACGAGCAGTGAGCCTCTGCACTTAGTTACGACTTCTCTAATTTATGGTGACACACAGGGGTTCGACTCTTTGAACTTTTTGGTTATGTCAGTTTGAAGATTACTCTTTAAGGAATTGTTGTGTCCTAGTTAAATCATGACATCTAATTTCCTGCTTCATTTTCTTATATAATTCTTAGTTCTACATTCTTTTTAGGTCAACATGATCTACTGTTCTAAAATTTTGTCAGGATAAGCAGGATGACTGGACACATCTGTGTCTCAGGATAGATAAAAAGGGATGCATTACATTCCTCTACATAGAAATGTGGAAGGATGCCAGTGTTCAGAATAGCATAAATGTGTTTTAGATCACTTCTAAGATTAAACACAAAGACCTGTTGGTTGCAGTGCGCTGTATTATCTTCTCTTTTCTGCCTCTAATGTATTCCTCTGCATTTTTCTTTTCATCTCAATATTGACTTTTGCACTAACAGTAGTTTATTGAACAAACACAAACGGCAGAGCAGATATAACATCAGATATAATGTCATGAGGTTATTCACATTTCCATACAAGTCTCTGAGTAAATAAACTTCATGCATAACATATCTGCATTACTAGTTCGACTAATGAGGCGTAGTGAACTTGCAAGTAGTACGTTGCATAACTCAAACGGCTGCCTTCAACTGAATGAAATATACAAACAAACACACCCCTTCATAATAATTATGGGCTTATATTATTATATAATTATAATTCCACACATGAAATATTACTCATATGGTGTGCTGTTATTATTACTCATGTATAACTTTGTAGTGCCAGTGTAGGCCAAACTAGGACATTATAAGTCCTCTATTCACTAAATGTTTATCAATGTTTTACATGTATCTAACGGTATTATACAAGTATATTTCCTATTTTGTTCAAACCCTGAGTTGCAATTGTGATGGTTAAATGTTTTGTAGGCATCACAGCTTTGTTGTCTCTACAAATAAAGTCTGATTTGGCATTTTACTACATTTGTCAAACTAATTCTAATCTCTCAGTTTCTGCATCTGATAAGTGTTAAAATAATCATATAAATAAAGATATTATTTCTGGAACTCTGTGTTTTCTATATTATTTTTCAAAGAAGAGACAACAAAACGTGAAGTCAGAGGTGTTGGGGAGTTTCTATGTCAAGTACTGACTGGTACTTTGACTCCTCCATAAGTGACATAATGGCTTGGAGAAGCTTGACAAAGGAGACCAGTTTGTCAAGGAGAGGTTTTCCATGTAAGCTCAAAAACGGACAGTTAGTGATATTTCCACACAGAGATTGGTGAATGGGCTTTTCAAGCATAACAAACCACATATAGGCCTACAGGATATGTTTGTAGCTCATGGCTGTTAAGGCGCTGCTCATAGCAGTAACACCTTTTTTTCTTTGAATTAGTACAATGTTTCCTGTTAAAACCACTATTAATTTACACCAGTTGAGTGACTGTAAATCACTAATCAATCTACAGCACTTTTACAATATCTCCCACCCAGTGTAGAAAGAAATATCGCCTATGGCAATCAGAGAGTTTTTCAAATTATTATTTAAAATAAGAAGAAAGATTTGGGATTTAAAATTATGTAAAACAATTTATTTAAACATATATTTTTTTATTAATTGTATTAAATTAAGCTAAAATAAATAAATTCAGTTTAATTAAAATAAATAAAGAAGAACTAATATTCCACTTTTTTTTTCAGTTCAAATTGATGACACTGATCGTGTGAACTACATAGGACAGACAGTGTGATGTTCTTGCTTCCAGTGAAGCACAAGATTCTCTTTGGATCATTCTCAAATCATGCTGGAGAGCATCGACATCAGTTAAAACCAAGTGTGACACTGAAAACCAAGACATTCTAAAAAACCAACGCTCATTTTCCTGTTAAAATTAGCACTCAGTTTGTTTTGCTGATCATATGGTCTGTTTTAAATAAGAATATAATGTAAAACGGAAGATTTTTTTTCCCCTACAGACATTGGGACCCCTCAGTATCCCCTAACTTTCTGTAATAGCAAATTATTTAGGCTTAGTTGTCTAAAACTCTGCTTCTTTTACTCAGTGCAAGAGCAACTAACAAACACACTTCCAAATCTCTTTTCAACCTGTATAAACAATGTGCAGCTGGGTGCTTCACTTAAATCATTGTACCACTTGGTGAATGGTGCAGTAAAGTTGCTGAAGTGAAACATGCAGTAGGCTATAAATCAGAGCCCTGAAGCCTAAATGAGACCAATTTCTTGATTTCATTCATATTGTTTCCAGGCTGTTCTACGCAACGTATACTATGCCGTACGGATTAAAGTGTATTCATTTAGGTAAAAATGTTTCATGTGTTGCAACAAATGTAGCCTACCTCTCACGCTTGGTTTAACTGCTGCCGCCGGGGCGTTGAAGCCCCGCCCTCTTTGCATTGTCGTCCTCTGATTGGCTAGACGTGCTGCCACCGACATACTTCGACTGGTAGTGTGAAATAACCTTTCGGAAAATAAGCAGAGGCGTTAAAGCATGCCTCTCTACTCTCTGCTACAATACCTTAATCGCTTCCAGACTGTTTGGGATATACTTTGGGGTGTTTCAGTTGTCATGTATTGGTGCGGTCGGATAGGATTCTCATTGCGCGAGGTGAGTGTTCCCGCATAAACAAAAGTTGTTCTAGGCATGTTAACGTGAACGTAAACGTGTTATCGAAGAATGACGAAGAGATGAGATACGCACATGATCATTACAGAGATGAAAGTTGACAACTGCATTTAGCACTGGTTTGTTACGTTTTAGTTACAGCTTTGTACTATATTTAAAACATATTTTTCTAATTGTTTGCTTAGTTTATTCAAATGTATATTGAGTTACGATATCTCGTGCTCGGGAGGCTTTGTCGCTTTGGTTTCACCACAGTATATAGAAGTGTGTAATAAACATATTAAACTAATGTTAATGTTGACGGAAGTTAACCAAAATACTCAAAACGTTCCCCAAATGTTTTTTTTTCTTAAAGCAGATTTGCATTAGTGAATTTGCATGTTCGCTTCGCGCACACAATAGAGTATTGTCCTCAATTTATGGTGATGGATGCGTCTCTATAATGTTAATGTATATTTTTATAACATTTGATAACTGTTTAGAAGTTTCGGGTTTTAACAGACATGACGCCTCTGTGTTACAATAGCATCAAAGGCACGTGCTGCCTATTTGGGCATTTTGGGCGCGTTGTTCCATGCGACTATGATGCTGCTGACTAGGAAGGCAGGTCACTAGGTTTTGACACGCAGCCACAGTATGCTGAAAGATGTTGGGGGTTGTTTCATCACCTGTATACCTCTGGGTAGACTCATCTGGGGCCTGGCTGTCTTCACCACTGATAAACCACTTAAATCCACCTTCACTGCCACTGACAAGACTAGTGTTGCCCTCCTGTGAGCATCATTATGCTCTCTTTGCTCATTAGGGAAGGTCACCAGAGGGAATGAGTATGCCTCTCCTCTAGGTGAACACCTTTAAAATGGTGTATAGATTTTTATATATATCATCTAATTTTATATAACTTGTACAATAAAAATGTACTTAAAGAAAATATATTAAGATATGTACAAATGTATATCAAAATGCGTAACTAAAATACAAAACAATATAATTAATAGTAAAAATCCAGTAAGAGCAGTTGATTGAAAGACATAAAAAAAACATGAGTGTGAATATAATGACATATATATACATATAATTTATTTTTTTTTCCTTCTGTCCTAAATGAATTTTAAAATGCATGTGACAGTTAGAACATTTGTACATATTCACACCTAATTAACTTTGGTGTATTTTGCCAAACTACAAGATGCTTTTGCACGCAAAGGAAATAAGATGCTCCCCCTCTGTTGTGAGACAGAAAAGTGACAGCTTTTTCTTGTTGTGGTTACCGCTCACATATTTCTTCCTTCTGTTTGAAGGAATCTGTCACATGATGTTTTGTGGAAATTGAATAAAGAACCGTAAAGTCAGGCGACTGTGTTTTGACACAACCACAGAATGGAAGGTATTGCTAAATAGATAAATAAACCACAGAGGTGAAGCTGAGTGACTGTTTGTACAAACAGTTATTTCAGAAGATTGTACAGTATAACTCAAAAACTGTTTTTGTTATTTTTTTCTTGTATAGCTATGATTTAGTTGGATCAAGCCAGAGTCAGGAGTCCCAAGATGAACAGTAAGCAGGGACGGAGCTGCATCAACCCTCTAGTTCAAAGTAATATGGAAGGTGCAATGGGCACTGTGGTCCCCACAGGACTCCCTAAAGCTGACAGCCTACCACACTATTCCCATGACAAAGCTCTGCCAATCAGCAGAGCTTATTACCCATATGCTCTTGGTGGACAAGACACACTTGACTTTCCTTCTCCATGGGGCCCTTCAAAAACCTGCGTGAGAAATGGGCAGAGCCCAGGGATTCACTCGTCGGCCACCGAGGGCTCAATTCCAATTCCAACCGTTTACAGGCCTGATAAAGTGCCCTTCCCTGTGGACGCTGGTGGTGGTGGACGCTGTGCTGTACCGCAAGAGTTGGCAGCCAAGCAAAGGTTGGCCTATTATGCTAGCAGTCCCAGACAGCACAGTCCCAGGGCAGCTGGAGTCATCTCTCCAGTGGCAGTTCCCAAGGGTCACACTGGAGGATCAGATGCAGAAAGCTGTGTTGGGTTGGCTATCCCAAAATCGGTATACGGACATAGCCCCTGCTGTACTGAGCGTAGATGCACTGCAGGGCACTACGGTGTGGAACATGGACCACAAAGGATGTCCCCTCGCATATATGATGATGATTGGGCTGCTCATTTCAGCCGCTTAGCTTACCTGCATAAAAAGGGCCAGGAGGCACTGGTGCAACAAAGGGTTTTGCAGTTAGAGCATGGCACGGAGGGTCTAAAAGAAGGAAAGACTGACAGTTACCATGGTATTGGATCAAACGAGCCCAGGAGGTCACTTTCTTTAATGCAACCAAGCTATTCTTACAACCATGCACATCAGTTTATTGGTTCCACACCAGAGTACTGCCAACGTGCCCCAATTCCCCCACAGATTTACAAGGGTCTTCCCCACACTTATGACCCAAGGACATTGGCACACCGTGGAGTTCCTTCGAAAGTATATCAGGACCATCCTCGCGTATCCAAATACACAACAATGCCTCCATGTCCCGCTGTCTATTACCCTCAGAGTCACCATGAGGCTTACCAAGCTGATCCCAATGTTATTACAGATGAGCATGGTCAGCATCATCACATGGGTCAGTTTCATTCCCCTCGAGCTGACTTGATGTCACCGTCCTGCTCTGTTGTACCCCCACACCATTCGATAATCGCCAAATATCCTACTTATCATTCGTATAGGGTGCATTTTAATAGTAACCAAGCACCCATGCATGATAGGCCACACCCACCTTTTCCAGTGCATCAATCAGAGAGACCACTTGATTTCTCCATACGAAGAGTGCAGACACCTGACTCCCCACGGGAGCTTTGCAAACAGTCTGGAACCACAGGGGCTTTCCATCCTTTTTCGGCCCACTACAGACGTCTCAGTAACACCTCTAACCTTGAACACTCAGAGATGTCCGGCTTTCTTGCAGGCAGTTCCAAAGAATTTCCCACAAACACCCGTGAAGATGTACTTAAGATAAGGCATCATGTTTTAGATCCAGCCGACAAAGATGTGTTATCTAAAAGGCCCAGAGAGGAACTTGAAACGGACATGGTCAGGAAGAGGCAAAAGATTGACTCAACACGAGAGTTGTCAGATAATGAGCCCCAGTCACCCTCCTCCCCACCCATGCCAGTTATTAATAAAGTTTTTAGCTTGGCTCCTTATAAAGTCTATTTCGAAGCTACAGGCATGTTGTCTTCGCTAGAGAATTCAAAAAAGCCACAGCCTGAGGCGACGCTGCTTAAACAAGAGCCGGAAATTCAAAACTGTGATCTAGAACCAAATTCAGGTGAAGATGACCTCAGCTTGAAACAAGACATCCAGATGTCACCAGCTAACATTGACATTCCAGTTCAAATGCCAGAGACTGTAAAGATCAAAAAAGAAAAATTGGATGAAGATGAAGCGGCTTGTCAGTCGGAAACGAAAGTGAGCATTGCTGAGGAGATGAATCATCAGGCGGACTGTTCCAAGGTCAAAGAAGAGCAAGGGGAGCCAGACACGAGTACATCTGACTCCCTTCCTTGTCGTGTTGTAGTAAAGAGTGACTTTGAAGAAGAAAGCAGTCCTTTCTTAGTTGAAAGGTCTGAATCTTTAGCCACATGCAGGACTGAGATTGCTTTGAAAGACAACATGGACTACATTCCAGTTCCTACGTTGCCCACAACACCTCCAGTGCCTCCTCCTAAATTCTCCCTCACTAAAATCCCACCTCATTGTCTCAGATTGGCCAATTTTAAAATAGTCATTCCTGAGGTCTTGAAATCTCCAGTAACCCAACCTGTTGAGGTTCCTCAGTCTCCACTGGAGGCCAAGCCAATTATAATTAGCAGCAAACATGCCCGTCACCAGTTTATGGAGCTTCATCAGTCTCTGTGTAGACTCATATACTGCTGCGTTAATCGAACCCCATGTCAGGAGCTCAGGGACTGGTTATGTAGACTGGACCTTCGAGATTCAGGCAAGGATCAGAAGGTGTCTTGTCTCTTGGGCTCAAAAATGAGGGAAGAATGGCTGAAAGGTGATGAGATGGAGGTGGCTCTTAAAAAGGTGGTCTTCCAACTTCAAAAGTATGTTGAAAGCCGCGAATGTCCCTTTCCTCATGTCATGAGGGCTGGTGCGGTGTTCATTCCCATGTTGGTGGTCAAAGAGGTGCTGTTTCCTCAGGTTCAAGGCCCATTTATAGACCAGGTTCTGCAGGAGCATCGGGTGGAGCTCAGGCCTACCACCCTTACAGAGGAGAGGCAGCTGACTCAGCTCCACAGAAAGGCCTTCTCTTCCAAACTACGGAGACTTCTGTCCCTTAAACATCTGCCAGATATATACCCTGATGTCCTTAACCTTCTCTACCATGCCTGTGTCTGCAAGTTCCTTGGTGAGTGCTGGATGACTGATTATTATTAGCATAGTAATCAAAATGTGTTGAACTGCTGTGTGAAAAGTTTAACTCAGGCATCCAAAAGATATTTGTATTGGATCAGTTAATGGTTGATATTAGTTTGTTTGTTTTTTTAATGTATTAATCCATATCATGATATTGAATTAGATAATTAATTGAGGGGGAAAAAACTAGTTTCCCTTTTTTTTTAGATTATTTTTGTCAAGTTAATCACACTCAAATCTCAAAATAAATACAAATTTTTCATATTGTAAATTATACTGTTGTGGTGCAAAATTCTCCTGTAGCTTTTAAAATATATATATATATTTTTTTTTTTAAATAGAATTTAAATAGTACAGAATGGCAATATCAATTGTTGGCCATAACATAAAACATTATGTGAAATATTATTTAGTATCTAGTAGTGGTATTTTAATATTGTTGCATCCTTAATAAAACATTGTGGCATCGCTAATACAATTTATTACATTGCTCATTTTTGGATCTTACTGGTACTATGGTGATGATGGTACTTTTATTTTTGTTGCTTCATTTCAAGAAAACACTCATAAGTATCAGACTTGTGGTTCAAGATTATTATTTTCCATGTTCACAAAAGCATTACTTGAGGGCATTTGGGGTTAAATAACTTTTTATAGTACTTAGAAGGATGAATGTGCGTACTGAAACTTTATAATTTTAGTAATCTTCATTTTCAGTTCCACATTTCTAAACACATCAGCACTATTGTATCGTTTGGATGTTAGTAAAATGGATTTTGTACAACATTCTGGCTGAGATCTTATTCTTTAGATATAAATACTTAAATATTATATGGTTACTAATATTAAGGTTTAGTCTTAGACCCACCTCCAAAAAAGTATGTGTGTATTTACCATATATATGCTAAAATATATTAATTCAATATAAATTTTGGTTTTGGAAGGCCAGTTATTTTATTTATTTTGATATTGTATGTTTATTTTAATTATTTTTTATATTAAGCTGTACATAGTGCATACCTGTTTTATGTTTTGTTTTTGTTTTTTTAAATCATACTTTTGTCATACTTTTTTTGATTTGATACACATTTGTTTTTGCAGATTCCACTGCTACAGATGGTGTCCAAAAAATGTCCAGGTACTTTCTTATTACCTTGTCCTGGAGAACTCCTTCTCCAATCACAAATAGTTTTTGTTGACCGTTGTAGAGAGGGCTTTGAAAAATTTTTGAGCTGCTCATGCAGTCATAGTTCCTTGTTGGTGCAGTTTTGTTGCAGGTGCGTTTCTGATCAGATATTGTCTGGGAACGGAACAGTGATATGATTTAGGATATATTTCAGTTTCAGACACGTAGGTTAAAGGGAAGGAAGTGTGCTTTTGGAGGATGGAAGGAGTTACCATTTGCACTGGTGTTGCATTTCTCACCTGCAGTGCTATTTACGGTCCTCCAGATTTTGACAGCTGTCTGTCATCAGTTAGGGCCCTCAATTAGTTTTATCTCTTTTCAACATGTCACTTAGTTAAAGGTGCAGTAGTTATTTTTTATTAAGACACCCATATTATTTTCTGTTCTATCACTTGTAGCCTTTTTAAAAACTTCTGACACTTTTGAAAACTATTCTATCAGCTATTATGTTTCATCAAATGGCCTGTTGTTCTTATTGTCACGTTTTTTTATGTACTATCATGTTACCACTCAAATATTCCAAAAGCATTCGGTAATATCATCAGGTATCATAAGGGTGCGTTCTTACTGGAAACAGCGTCTTTAGATGCTTTTTTAAAAAATCAGCATTTTACACTGTACCATTTTCAAAATTCAGACAGCAGCCAAAACTGTGAAAATTCAAAATTATCTCAGAATGTAAGAAGAAATTGTTAGGAATAATGTATGAAAATACTAATTAACCCCAAAAAAATGACATTTATTTAATTATTTCAGCCTGTGATGTTTTATGAAACACAAAATATATTATCCTGGCCCCCAAAAAAATAAAAAAATGCTATGTTTCATGAAAAATCATGCTTTATGCTAGCATTGACATTGTGATTGCATAGTTTGAGTGAGTTTTAATTCTGTTTTGAGTGATTGTCTAACTTCTTAAATAAAGCTGAATAAATTGTCATTTTATGCAATCTGTAAATATGCTTATGTGTCTTGGAGGGATAGTTCACCCAGAAATTCAAATTCTGTCATTTACTCACCTTTATGTCTTTCCAAACCTGCATGATTTTATTGTTTCTGTGAAACCTAAAAGATATTTAGAAGAATGTTGTAATATTTAAAGATAAAGATACATAATATTTCTACAAATTTAATATATATAAGAAAGACAGACATATATTTGGAAAAACATGAGGCTGAGTAAATGATAAATTCTATGGTAAACTATTCCTATTCTGCTTTAGTCAACACTAACCCATTCTAAGTCTGGTTAATAATAATAACGGATTGTTCTTTAATTGTAATCTAGCTTTATACTTGTCAGTCAAGAAAGGCTGATACTAAATTTAGTTTCTTTTTCTTTTTACAGGAGTAGAAACCAGCTTAGCGTTCAAGAGCGAGAGCATGGACAGCTCAGATGAATCAGCCGGGCATTTGAATGGCGCTGAGGAATTTTACCTCAAGTCCTCCAGACCTCTCACACCGGAAACCACATGTGTGGACAAGCTGGAAAAACAATTTTGCCTGCAGAGAAAGAAAAAGAAAGGCAGAGTAAAGACTTCCTCGAAGAGGACATTTTTAGAGGACACCAGTTCATCATCACAAGAGGATGAGTTCACAGAGGAACCGGCAAGGTGGAGCGTCGTCAGTTCCTTAGACAGAGATGAATGGGAAGTGTCTCCTGTGACTTCCAATGACAGTGGACCACATGTGGAGGTAAAGATCGAAGAAGAGCCTGAGAACTCTGCCTGGGTGCGACCTTTGACCTCGGATGACTTCTCCTCTGATAGCACCGATGAAGAGACGGAAAGCACGTCACTGATGTCTTTTCAGAGCCGCAGATCCAGCTCAGCAGAATCTCAGAGCTTGCCCAAAGGGCCCTCCAGCATGGTCCTCAAGCTCAGGAAGGTCTTCTACAATAAGGGTCACGGGGGTAGAGTCACCCACTATCAGAAGGTCACAGATTCTTTGGAGGCTCCGGCAAGATTCAGACGCACAGACAGCGAGCATTACAGAAAAAAGAAACACAAATCATCCCGGCACAAAAGACGCCACATGGACAGGGAGCTTTCTTTCAGTTCGTACTCTCAAAGCTGCCCGTTCCTCTCCAAAAAACACAGACGCAGATGGGTCCTGCGCTCCGCCGTGCAGTCTGCCCGTCTGGCCATGGAGAACAGATATCCGGACCTGGTGGGAAAGAGGATTCGGCATTTGTACGAGGAAAACGACAAAACAGAAGTGTGGTACAGAGGAGTGGTGCTGCGCATCCACGAGCCACATACAAACCCACTGAAAACTGTGTTCGAGGTCAAATATGATAGTGAGCCCGAGTGGCAGTACTATCTTGAGCTGCTCTTAGACTATAAGAAAGGATGGTTGAAAGTGGAGGACTGAGTCTTGACGGTATTAATGTTTTTATTTTGCACTGGAGAATTGGTTCGAAAATGTGAACATACTTTGAATTAATGAGCAGCAATGCAGTCAAGAGTCTTGAATTATTCTTTGCATCCCAAAAACTTGACATAGCATGTTATTGTTGTGTGTAAGCAGCGTACGTTCAGTTTCAACTTTGTGTTTCTGGTGTCAATAATGTTTCAGTTGCTACTGTGAAGTTGTTGCCTTTTTTTTTTTTTTTGGCAGAACATTCCCAACAGGTGACATATCGTAAACGTGTTTTAGCTTTCAATGTAATGGAACGAAAGTTAATGCTGTATAGCAAGATGTTTAACTGCTTACAGAATTATTTTTATATTGGCTGCTGTCACGTGTTATATACCTGACTTTTAACACCTTAGAAAAATTAAATCCATTTGGGTTGTTCAAATTCCTTAAGTGGCTTTTTATTAAAACGTGAAAAGCTGAATCAGTTGCTTGATCAAACAAAAATCCAAAATGTAAAAAAAAAAGCTTTTTTCCCAGGATTTTGAAGGTTCAGAAAAACCAATTAAAAAAAAAAGTTGTAACATTGTTTTTACGGTCACTTCTGCTCTATTTAATGTGCCCTGGCTGTAGAGAAGTATCCATTTAAAAAATTGCTGACCCTCAGACTTTGATTCACTCACCACAGTTATTATTTTTCTAAAATAAGTGGAAGTGGAATCAGTAGTTTCTTTATGAACTTAGGGTCAACTTCTGCAACAAAAATGTGATAGTCTTCAGAGAAGTTACATGATTTCTTTTACAGTACCTTGGTCTTGTAGGTTTAATTTTCAAAAAAAAATTGCAAAACATACTCTTAAAGTAGTTCACCCAAAAATAAAAATGGTCATTTAATCAAATTTATGTTGTTCCAAACCTGAACACAAAAGACATTGAAAAACCAAACCGTCCCCATTAACTCCCATAAGTAGGGAAAGAAATAAAAACTATGCCATCAAACCGTTTAACTACCATTCTTTAAAAAATCTTAATATATTGAATATATACTAAATTGTTTGATCAGGGATTGGATCTGAACGTCAAGAACAGTTTTGGGCACGTTTATTTTAAACAAATCAGTTAAGATTGGTCTCCCTCTAGTGGACAATTACATTAAAATCCAACTCTCAAATGTAGGTTACCACA
>JAUCMR010000043.1:20766597-20798937 GCA_032357425.1 Enteromius argenteus | reverse complement strand
ATTTGATCTACAAAACTGTATTGAGTATTTTAGTAAGTGGTGAATAATGCTTTAACCAGACAAGTGAGGGTAATGCTTCACATTAAATGTTTTGGCTTAAAACATATAATTTTTTTAAATTTTTTATAAGAAAGCCATATCTACACTAACATTAAAAGTTTAGAGCCAGTAAGGTTTCTTAATGTTTTTGAAAGATGCCTACCGTGCTCGCTAAGGTTTGTTTATTTGCTCAAAAATTCAGTAAAAGCAGTAACATTATACTATTACAGTTATAATAATAAATATATTCTATTTTTCATATATTTTGAAATATGACTAATTTCTGTGATGGAAAAGATCCAGACTTCAGTGTCACATGATTTTTCAGAAATCATTCTAATATGCTGATTTGGTGGTCAAGAAACATTTCTTTTTACTATTCAATTAGAAAAGTTGTGCTGCTTAATATTTTTTGCGGAATCCATGATACACATTTTTTGTGCTTCTTTTGAGTATTCATTTCTTAAGAAAATGGTGGTTTAAATATTTGTTAGGTGGGAGCATTGCTAACATCTGAATCACCTGATCTTGGTGGGCTGTAACATCATGCTGTTATCTGAGTGTTTCATAGATAAGCCTGACCTTACTTTAGAAATAAGGCAGGATGGACACACCTCTCTCAGCTCACAGCATTTGTGACTAATTGTGTAGTGTGTGTTCAAGACATGTTTTCACTCACTGCAGAAGATCCCAGATGACCATGCCAGATAGACCACTGGGATGGGACAGATACCGCATCAGCCAAAAAGGCAGTTATGTACAGAACAGCTGCAACTACATAGAACACCATGAGCTACAAGGAGTAAAGGAAAACAAGATTACTATCTTGATTTAACTTATAAAAACACAAATAATACAAGCTATCTCCTCCATTAGAGGAGCAAGTGTCTCACCACTAAAGGCCAGGGCACTGAAGGTAGACTCTGATAAAACCTCAACAACAGCACAATAAACAGGGCAATGCTCAGGAGCCACAGTGTCACGCTGACAAACATCACCCAACCATAAGCAGGAACCACGGTGTAGCTGGTACTGGCGATCAACGACCACACCAGTAATCCAACAAACTAGACAGAAGATGATCATATGTTAAGCATCAATGACAATACAAAGCCACTTGAAAATACTGTGATTATTTGCTAAACCTTGTGTCATTCCAAATCTGTACGACTTTATTCCTCTCTTTTGCATAGCTTGAGATATTATGAAAGGACCCAGGGAAAGTCATGTCTCCAAAACAGCATTGGACAAAAAACACAGACGTTTCCCAAATTTTTTTTTATTTTTCCACAGAAAGAAAAGTACAGATTTGCAAAGACAAGAGGGTGAATAAACAATGACAGATTTTTTATTTTTGGATAAATTAATCCCTCAAATCAAGAAAACCCTTAGATATAATTAGTTCCATTTTTTGCGTATTATCACAGTGGCTTGGCTTAATGTCAGGGTGTTATTATAATTAATATAAATGACATTTGAGCTTGAACAATTACATACATGCTCTGAAACACGAGGATTAAAATGAAAGTGACATCAGTGTGAATCATCCTGGTAGATCTCATCAGAGGCCTAACCAACCAGAAACCTTTACCATACAGCACTGTCAACAATTAACATTATTTTCAGCACCATATTTACTGTTAGAAGTACTGATGTATGTCCTGAGAATTTTTTTCACATAGTTGTAAATTGAAGTTTGCAAAAAATAGCTTTTTTTATATAGACAAACAGATGGTACGGATGACATCCTTTGTACAAAGAATATCAAAAGTTCATGATGTATTATTCATCTGATAAAGGTCTTAGATTTCAGGCTATGTGTCTGACACAAGATAGTTACAAACAACAAATGTGACTTGCTCCACAGAATAAAGACTACATAAAATGGACACATAACATGCCAAATACTTACTGAAATCCATTATTACATTTATATTTACTGACTTGACTGAAATGTATTTGTATTGAGGGGAGTGTTTTATTATGGTTATTGACCCAATGACCAGTGAGATAATACAATAAACATCATAAATACTGATGTTTGCTGTACAGTTTAATCAGTAAATTATATTACAGATAAGTAAGTATTTTGCTGTACATGTTGTACTAATTATTGCATGTTCATACTTGAATATGTTGATATTTTGAGCAGAATGTAGTTTATGTTCCTAAATAACAGAGGTTTACCTACATTTACTTCTATGTTGGCTCATTGTAGGTTCACACTTAATGCACATAACGTTTGTATAATATCCTAGTTGTATGAAAAATAATTACCATAATTCATAGTACATGCTGAACCTGATTAGTTTCATCCAATCAACCAATACCTACAGTCTCAGTTTTCAATAATAGCAATTTGGCTTTTTTAATTTATTTATTTTGTTTGTTTGTTTTGAAGAAACTCAAAAGAAAGGTGGGTTTGAGGGTGTGAGAGTATTATGAAGGGAGAAATAAATCATTTTCATGAAGCTACGAAAAAACATAAAACACTCATGTTAAATATATATAACATATGCCAAAGCACAGAAAGTGCAATATAGTTTTTCGTAACTCACAATCTCAGCTATAAGTAGGATACCAGGAATACTCTTGATGAAGTCCATGTCTACCCTTCCTGGGACCCCATAACTTCTTTGAGGTTCACTTGAGCTGGTCTGAGTGTTGACCTTCCCAGGAAAATCCGCCATTTCTTCTCAGTATTAGGAGTTGATTACATAAAAATGTCACTTTGAAAAAGAAAAAGGAAATAATGCAGCACAGTGGAGACACACCAGAACAGGTAACGCAGGTGTTGTCACTACCTAACAACTCAGCCTGAACAGATAAAAGTTTTGACTCTCTTTCGCACCCTCCCTCTCTCCCTCCCTCCCTACCTCTCTCTCTCTCTCTCTCTACGCCTTTGCACACCTACAATATATTTACAATGAGATCATGTTAGGCGGATACTGTGTATCTAAGTAATAAATTACTGCAGCAAGAATAATAAAGTGAGAACCTTTTACCTTCCTCTTGTGAAAAAAAGGAAACAGCATGACACAAAAAACAATAGAAGTCAAAATTGGGGGTTAACAAATTGCAGTGTTTACAAGTTTAAAATCATTGACAAATCAATTTACACAAAGATCACAACTAGTGTAGGTGCATACAACATAATAGTTTCTCAAGATACAATTATATATATATATATATATATATATATACTGTCAAACAATTAATCAAGATTAATTGCATCCAAAATAGAAGTTTTTTCTTGCAAACTGTTTGTACTGTGTTTATTTATTATGTATAAATAAACTGTGTTTTATTCATGATACAGCACGGCTATATGACCGTATCACTGAGCAACACCCTTAGCAACATAAACAATCAATATTAAAGCATCAAACTGTTCCGTATATTATGTATTTCGCAAAAATTAAATGTCTGTTATTTATTTAATGAAATACGAGTGACCCCCGCTGGCTTTATGTTGAATCTTGCATCTTTAATTTTGAAAACACGCCCTTCCCCGTCTAATAAACGCTTCTCATGGATGTGTGCGTTAGTCTTTGCGCCCGCAGTTTCTGACGTGTGGAAGGAATGTTATTCTATCTATTTTTTTTTTTTGTTTCAGGTATGGTTTTGTATGTCACTTTGTATGACGCTTGCAATCTCGCACTGTGCACGAATCGATCTGTTTTAAAACTTAAAGATGGAAAACAGTCGTTTTGTCATGCTGCACTTCGCGTCATGCCTAACAACACCCTTCAGCCGTGATTTATTCATGATACAGCACAGCCTTCTGTGCCTTATTGCTTACGTATTTGTATTCATAAAACAGCACAGCCTCTCGTACCTTATTGCTTGCATATAGTATATATTTTGAAAATATTTACGTGTTTTTATTTCTATTCATATAATTTACATTATAAATAATACACATCATATACATATATGTAGAGAGAGAGAGCATANNNAATGTCTTAAAGGAACAGTTCACCCCAAAATTTTAATTCTGTCATTATTTCCTCACCCTCAACTAGTTCCAAACCTTTATGAATTTCTTTGTTAGCAGGGAAAAATACTATGGAAGTCAATAGTGAGCCAAAACAGACTGGTTACAAACTTTTTTCAAAATATCTTTCCTTGTGTTAGGCAGTGTTGACAGAATTATCATATTTGGGTAAACTGTTCCTTTAACTTAAAGGGATAATGAAAAGCTTTACTGTTAATTTACTCACCTCCGGCCATCCAAGATGTAAGTGACTTTTTCTTCAGTAGGACAGTAAAGAAGATTCTTGCTGAAATCATGGTCCTTGGCGATTCATAAAAAGGGAGGTTAGCTTACCGAAACCTGAGAGTAAAAATAAAAATCAGTTAAGACAAAAATGATCAATGCACATGGCTCCTGATTAGGCCAGGCCTATATATTGAGGTTTTTTTTTGTCTGTTGTTATACATTTAACACATTTTGATTTTGCTTTTTTTAAGAGGTAATATATAATTTTACGTCCTATTAGTTCATTAAAAACCTAATTGGAATCCCCACGACATCGGCCACCCCTTTCCATGCCTCATTTTTTAAATGTATGTTTCTGTATGTGGGGCAGGGACATTTCTCCTCCGTCACTGCTGGAGCTGAATGATCACAGGAGCACTATCGTCTTCTTTCCTATTGGCTGTCACTCCCGAAAGTCGCTCTTCATTTGCATAAAGTTGAGAGATTCTGAACATTTTAGTTTTCTGTTTTTTTTACCAGTGTGCATACTGTCCAGAAAATGAATATCACATAGAATTTAGGATGGATAGTGTGCACATTGGTGGTACGCAGGCCTTCTGTTCTATCAACAGTAAACCCCGCCTACTTTGATTTGATTGGTCAACTAAATTATTTTGACACTGATATTTTGACTGCCTCTTTTTTGGGGGTTTTAATAATTCGGACAGTGGAGCTTGACGCCTCTACTTTTTTTTTTTTAAGTGCAGCTCGTTCAGCTGGCCTCTGGCTGAACCTCTGCTAGAACGTTTTTCACTCCTATTACTCCCTTTTATATTCATTCATATAGCAGATGCTTTTAATCAAAGAGCCACTGGTGTGTTTCTCATGTGCATGACAAAACACTCTCTGTGTGTGTGTGTGTCTGTCTGTCTTTCTACCATGGATCACAATATATTACGCCTTTCCATTTAATAATCAAAACAGCATTATCAGATGCTAAAGGTAGATGGTTCATTCTGGGCAGATGGGTTAGAAATGGTTGTTAAAATAAATATGGAAACGGACTGCTGACTTGTTGGACCATGTTATTTTGTTTGGTCCCCTATCAAATCTCTTTGTGAGGTCTAAACTTCATAGCCTCAGTCTTGAAATTGATGAAGAAAGTGGCATGATGGTAACATTAAAGGAAAACTGTAATATCAAAGGTGTTACCATTCACTTTATATGCGTTATTGTTGTCAACAGAAATCATATTTTTATAATTTATCCAAAGAACAGAGTTTTCTTTAACAACATAATCAGCAAGTTCAGCTTGCTTTGCGAGTTACGCCCTTGCAACCACTAACTATGAAACTTTACACATCATCAGCAGTTTGTTTTATTCCTTCCTTCTCAATAACTTTTATCCAAAGAGGGAGTGGTATGCTTCTCACATGTATGACAAAATCTCTTTGATGATAAATCAATGAGAAAGCAATGTGAAATTTAACAAAAATCTGTGCTTGTTTCTGTGTGTGAGTATTTTGTCTTGAACCTGTTCCAGAATTCTTCATTTTGTTTTCACACGCATGTGCGAATACGTTTTTCTCTATATGTAGGTGTGGTGGTGTTGATTCTCACTGCATAAGCAAGACAGAGACCCTTTTGTGTGCCTTCGTGGTCAAAAAGAACTGTAGTAATGTCACAGCATGGTGAGAATCCAATGCCGGAGCGATCATTGTTCTTCCAGACAATACAGCAGACACATGACTTTATTTTAGGAAGGTGAATTCTAATGATCTATGTGCTAAGTTTAATGCTGTCATGAGGGAGCTTAATGGAATTTAATTAGCTCCACAAAACAGTGGGGAAATTTCTCACAAAATTATGTCAGAAGTTTTAGTTGTTTCTGCAGTTTGACCCCTTGACCTTCAGCTGACACGTTGGCATTTCATACCAGTACATTACACTTTACACATTATAGATAATATATGTTAAACTGCTATATTGTGCATGTTACTCAATGGGGTTTGTCTTCTCTCCCTTTGCTCAAGTAGGAGGCTTACAGAAATATTAAATATAGAAAGTAACTGACTTCAGGGAAATAAAGGTGGAGTAGATCTTTGGAATACTACGAAAGTGTTCCCCAACCATCAGAACTTCTCTTTTTAACAAAGGCCCCTTGTGTGACCCTGGTTCTTACGGAAAAGAGACAAAGTTTCCAGCAATGACGTGTTTGCAGAGACTACGCTGGTTGTAGTAAATACCCAAGCCTTGATTCTTTTTCCACGGAGGCAGAGCTGCATACACACATAGACTGCACACTCTTAGCACCTCTTAGTCTGCTTGAGGACCTTGTATGTGTGTGTGATGTCAGAGGTCATAAAGGAAACGGAGAGGATGTGTGAGTCAGGGTGTGTCTTGTGCAGAAAGAAGGGCAGTCAGCGATAGAGACGGTGGGGCATCAATGGGCGTGGATGGTCTTTCCTTATAAAGCGGATCCTAAAAAGCAAAGGTATTAAAGGGGAAGACAGCTGTTTTGGACGGAACTACAGAAATTTACAGCAAACATCAAGAACAAGATTTTACAAAGGCTCGCCGATTCCTTACAACAAGTGTCAAGCTAAATCCATCAATGGCCAGCCATAATGGTAAGAAAGTCACTTCAATTTATTTGTTTTTCTTAAATATTGCTCGAAGAAGGAACTAAGTATATCAATGTAATAGATAGCAATGCTATTTAGCATATACATAGTATCATATTAAATACAAGATGCACTTTGTTTCTGAATTAATGTAAAGATTGCTTTGAAAAGGTATTGTGAAGTTGCTGAAAAACTGTTTGTGTTAATGAACTCAAATGTATTACATAAAGCAATCTGGTGGTCAAGAGATTTGCCAAGAAGGCTGGCAAGACTTTTCCATTTCCATTCTATCTATGAAACTGTAGATTTTAATAACAACATCTGCTCACCAAACCACTTATAATTCAATAATGTGGTCTTTCTACCATGGATCAAAATGCATTAAGCCTTTCCATTAAATCATAATCATAAACATGATGGTCATGCTGGGCAGGTGCTGAAATAAACATGGAAGCAGACTGCTGACTTTTTGGCAGGCTGTGCTATTTTATTTGGTCCCATATCAGATATCTTTGTGAGGTCTGAGCTTTATAGACTTAGCTTGAAGAGCAGTGATGAAATTTGCGTTATAGTAACATTAAAAGTAAATGTAGCATCAAGCAGCAATGAGCAGAATCCAAGCTGATCAGATAGAAATGTGTTCATACACTTCAGACATGTTATTGTTGTCAATTATTATTGTTATGCTTTGTGCAAAGAAGTGTTTGACAACATATTCAGCAAATTTGCTTTGCAAGTTACACCCTTGAAACCATAAACTATGAAACTTTACTTATCATCAGCAGTTTATGATATTCTCTTCCTTCTCAAAGGAAGGATTGTCTGCCATCATCTCATCACTCTCAGAAAAACAGGTACAAAAGTTGTCGGAAGCTGTACCTTTTCAAATAGTGCATCTTTGTGGCTTATTTAGCTCTAAATGGTGCGTATAGTCCATCAAATGTAAATATTGGCGGTATATTTGAGAGAGCTTTTGTGTCTTTATTTCTGAGATTGATTTGAAAATGTACATGTTTTTCAGTCAAAGCAAGAAATATTGACTATGAGATCCTAAATCTTAAAATTTCTCATTCATTTTATGTTTTGTCATAACTTTTCTTTGTTATAAGACTGGAATACATTATAAAATATCTTAAAACATACACTAAACTGAACTGTGGATAACACATGGCCATACATTCAATTTGTTCAAAACACAGCAAACACAGAAACATGCTTAACTTTTGGCAGCTATGCAGAACCTGATTTTGATGTGTTCCTAGGTAAACATCTTTGTTGACCCTGGAACAACATTGTGATTAGCCAATCAGATTTGAAGAACCAGTTTATAGTTTTTGTGAAGTTTAGGCTTACAATCAGCGTTTGGTGCTTGCAGCAGTATCATCTATTATTAAATCTGATTTTAGGCTTTACTCATGCATAAGGTTAGGTTTAAGTGTAGAGATATGAGCACTTTTTGGATTAAAATGTTGTTCCAGGGTCAACAAAATATGTTGACCTAGGAACACATCAAACTCAGCAAAATCAGGACGTGCTGGCAGGGCATAACATTGACTCTTCCACACTGCAAATCATGGCAAAAGTCATTTAATCTATTCCAGCTTTTTGGGTGGTCTCAGACTTTTGGACCCCACTGTATGTTTAAAGATAATATAAGCAAATATAATACAATTCAGTTTAGCAGATCGCAAGAAAATGACCAAAACAACAATACAGTAGAATTTTTTTTTATATTAAATATATAATTAAAATTTTACTGTCACACCATTTCTTGATTGCTTTCCAAGCTGAAGCTCTAAAGGCCAGACCTCACAAGAGATCCAATACCAGACCAAATAAAATAAGCAACAAGTCAGTGGCCTGCTTCCATATTTACTTAAACAATGCATTTTGTCAAGAAACACATTTTTTGAGTGTAAAATTACAAAGTGGTCTGCAGGGCTGGAAAACTGGCAACCATGTCATTAATCTATTCCAATATTAACATAAGGGAACTAAGGCTTAATAAACTAAATGGATACTTGGGATTATATTTGCTTGTATTGTTTAAACTGTTTATTAATTTCTTTTGTGCCCAGCCATACTGAGTGGTATAGATCTGCAGTGCTATGAGAATAACCATGCTCACCGCACTGAGGAGATGGACATAGAGCGACTGTTGGTGCGCAGAGGTCAGCCTTTCTCTGTAGTACTGCAGTGTACTGACCATATCCCACGGCTCCCAGACCACCAGCTCAACCTCATACTACACCTGGGTGAGTAAACTTGACGAAGAGTGTCACATATTAAACACGGAGGAAGATAAACAGGTGGCCTACAGGTTTTGGACTGGGGCTTGAAGCTGTAATAATCTTGAATTGGAGTACAAAAGAAGTTATTAGATTAGAGTTCGGTTCAGTTCAAGCAAGAAAAAAAACAACAACAACCAAAATATGCACATAATAACATATAGGAACTAGGACTAGGAAACATATATTTATATTATGGATAGTATTTATCCTCTATTTTCTGTGCATATGTTTGTGTGTTACAGGTAAGAATAATGAGGTGGTCTTAAAGGTGTCAAACTCAGAGCAGGATCATGGGAAATGGTGGTTCAGTCAGCGTAATGCTCAGGGTGAGGTGATGCTGACTCTCCACAGCCCTGCTGATGCTCTTGTGGGACTGTACAGCATGACTGTAGTTCTACTCTCAGCTGATGGGCAGATACTGGAGCAAACCAAATCTCAGACCTTCTACCTGCTTTTCAATCCTTGGTGCAAAGGTGAGTATTTAAAGGCATTGTTCACCCAAAAACCTGAGAAACCTGAAAGCTTTTTGGGGTTTAATGGAAGATAAAATGTCACTGTAGTAACAATGTGAGGGCTACTCACACTAAAAATGAAAAATTGAATGATAACTATAACCATACATTTTTAAAATCTCTATGAGAATAGGGAAGACCACACCACAACAAGAACAACACAGAAGAATGATATAATTGGAATCACTAAATTTTTCTTCTAATTGATGAGCGATATACATTGAAAGACAATCAAAATCCACTTCAAGATAACTTCAAGATTAGTTGGATCTCACTGATTTTATCATTCATCACAAAATTCTGACAATTGTATTTCTTTCCTATAGATGACTCTGTGTACCTTCCCAGTGAGGAACTGCTGCAGGAGTACATTTTAAATGAAAATGGGATCTTGTACCAGGGCTCATGGGATGATATCACCACTGTGCCTTGGAACTTTGGACAGGTAACCTACAAATTATTCCCATGTTCTCAAGATCCAAATTTATACAGCCCTCATCTGTTTAGATAGTCTTGTGGTCAGTGCGCTCTCTGAGAAAGCATCATGGCCTGAGATGACTGACACACAGTCAGGATTTATGGGTGATGTTGCATGGTGGTGGAATTCAGATGAGGCAGAGTGTGAATTGTGACAGATCAGTGGCAGGAGAACCGCAAAGGGCTTGTCTGCTGGGTAATCACTCTCTGTACATGTCAGACATTTCAGCAACCATGTCTGTCTCAAAAACAAGTCCCGTTTAAGGAGAAATTTGATTTTCCAGATAAAGCGGGATTTAATGTCAATTTGCACAATAATTTCAACTCACAAATGGAAAAATGCGCTATACAGTCTATCGTTTCCATTTCAAGTTTAAGTTTACTTTATTTGTTATTTTATTCCAAAATATTCTGTAGATCAGCAGCAATTTCTCTAATTGTGAATACTCCTTTAAGAAAACCTCATCACCCTTCAGTAGGCCTACGTTTCGAACTAATGCAAACAAACCAAGATATTCATATCCTTTGGGTTCTCTTTTTCTAACAGTTTGAAAAAGAAGTGGTGGATATTTGCTTTGAAGTGCTGGACAATTCACCCGCAGCCCTGAAAAATTTAGAGATGGACATTGCTAACAGAGGAAGCCCTGTTTATGTTAGCAGGACTATTACTGCCATGGTAAGGCATCTGTCAACATGGTCATTCATTTTCTCCACCCCTGTTATTTTAATCATATTTGCTCAAGCACAAATGACTTTTTCACTGAAGTAATCTGTAAAAAGTGTCTGTATATACATACATTCTACATTAACACAAATCTCCAGGTGAATGCTAATGATGACCGCGGGGTGGTATCTGGCCGCTGGGACGGAGAGTACAGTGATGGAGTGGCACCCACACGGTGGACTGGCAGTGTGCCCATCCTGAGGCGCTGGACTGAGGGTGGAGGACAGAAAGTGCGCTATGGGCAGTGTTGGGTGTTCACAGGAGTGGCCTGCACAGGTAAGAAAGCAAAATATTAAGTGTTTCTATATTCAGAAATGCACACTGTTTTTATTTCTGTTGGTGATTCATGTGATGTGTAACATTCATTTTCAACAGTCCTCCGCTGTCTTGGCATTCCAACCAGATGCATCACAAATTACTCATCTGCTCATGACACTGATGCAAACATTTCTGTGGATTACCTTTTCAATGATCAACTTGAAAGTGTGTCTGAAGGCAGGAAGGACTCCATCTGGTGAGTCATGATATAATTTTTTAAAGCTCTAAATCCTTTCTGTATGACAACAGTTCCTCATTTTTCTCTCCTAAACAATTTTAAGAAAAATATATGGGAAAAGATTTAACTCCATTAAGTTTCCTGAGTTATTAAAGAGAAATAACATTTTCTTCTTTAGTCCCTGACCTGATCTTCATCCTCTTGTTCAGGAATTACCACTGTTGGGTTGAGTCCTGGATGAAACGCGATGACCTCTCAGAAAGTTACAATGGATGGCAGGTGCTAGACCCTACTCCACAAGAAAGGAGTGATGGTAAAGCTTTACTCTTTGAAGTATAAAAGCAAGAACATCTAGAAAACTACTTCTCCTATCTCCCATTACATAAAACTAGAATATTAGCTAGCTTCCATCTTCTTACAGGAGTCTTCTGCTGTGGACCTTGTCCAGTCAATGCAGTCAAGGAGGGAGAGGTGGGGTTGAAGTACGACACCCCATTTGTGTTTTCTGAGGTGAATGCTGATCTGATTGTCTGGATTGTTCATCCAGATGGAGAACGGATTCAAGTGTCACAAAACAGTAAAGTTATAGGGCGGAACATTAGCACTAAGAGTGTGTATGGAGACTTCAGAGAGGACATTACTGCTAACTACAAATACCCTGAAGGTAAAAACAAGCAACCTGTTGAATGTTCTCATTTAATTTTTAACATTCTGTAATATGAAGTTAATTGTCTCTTATTGTACATGAAACCTTACACATTACTTTTACTTGTAATGTTTGTCTGAGTATGTTAGCATAATGATGCAAGTTTTACTATGATAATTGTTTATAAAATAGTAGGCCTTTGTGATGCTAAAAAGAAAAGACATTCCATTGGTGTATTGTTTATAGTAAGGTTCACAGTAAATCATGTGAAGGAGGAAATTTATATTTTGATTTTAATTTATATTTGACCATATTGACTGATTCTGAAATTGTGAAATTTTGATATTATTTACATTCAAATGTATTTTTGTCCCACCACAGGATCAATGAAGGAACGTGATGTTTATAAAAAGGCAGGCAGACAAGTGGGCCAAAAGAACGAAACCCCAGGACAGCTTGAGCTCTTCATCAAACACGCCCCAGCTATCCACGGGACAGATTTTGATGTGATCATAGAGGTGTATAATGCTGGTAGGGAGGACACAGATGCACAGCTTACGGTCACATCGAACGCAATAACCTACAACAGTATCCACCGCGGAGAGTGCCAGAGAAAGACAACCTCTCTCACAGTACCAGCTCACAAAGGTAAGACTAGGAAACTGAATTATTTTGTGCATAACGGCATCTGCAAACAAATGTTACTTCTACTTAAAGCTGTTTTACAATATATTAAAAAATATTTTGCCTCAATTTATAGCTCATAAAGAAGTATTGCGACTTCAGTATGACTATTATGGGGCATGTGTGTCTGAACATCACATGATAAGGGTCACAGCCCTCCTCCAACCCACTGATCAAGACAACATCATTCTACAAGAAATCAACATCCCCTTGAAATTGCCAGCTCTTCATATCAAGGTGATGAACCATTCCTTTAATACTAGCACTGTGCCAGGCTTTGGTCGTTTTTATCACTGACTGATATTTGTTCTACTTTTCAGATTATTGGAAAAGCCATTATATCACGTAAACTGGTAGCACAGATCTCCTTCACCAATCCCTTGCCTGTTAGTCTACAAGGAGGTGTGTTTACCGTGGAGGGAGCAGGACTAACAGAGGCGAAAGAAATAAAAACACAGTATGTACTAGTTTTAGAAACCATATAGAGCATGTACTAGAAATTAAATAAATTGTTCACTCCAGAATAGACAAGGCCATCACCCTCAGGCCATCCAAAATGTACATAAGTTAGATTTTTTTTTACCAGTTTGAGAAATTTAGAACTACATCACTTGTTCACTATTGGATCCTCTGCAGTGAATGGGTGCCGTCATAATAAAAGTCCTAACAGCTGATAAAATCATCACAATAATCAACAAATATTTCAGTCCATCAACTGACCTCTTGTGGAGTAAAAATCTGTTGTTTATAGGAACCAATTAAATAATACCAGTTTATAATAACACTTCCTTCAGTAAAAAGTACACCCTGTGATGTGTTCTTGCATCAAATTTCACCACATATTTGCTAAAAACAGTTTTGGACTATTTTTGCAACAGTTTGAAATATTCTAAAAGCACTTGACAAAACATTAATTCATGGACTGGAGTCATGTCAATTACTCAGTGATGTTTTTATCAGCTGTTTGAACTCATTTTGACGGCACCCATTCACTTTAGAGGATCCACTGGTGAGCAAGTGGATTTTTTCATAATCTGTTCCAGTGAAGAAACTTCCATTAACATAAACAGTACATTTTCTGCAAATTTTCTTTTATCTTTAGTATCCAGTATACATTTCTTGAAGTGCATTAGACATGATCCAAGACATCCAGGTTTTGGTTGACTGTTAACATCCATATGTCTCTTTTTCTCTAGTGGTAAGATTGAACCTGGTCAGGCTGTGACAGTTAAATTCTCCTTCAAGCCCACCCGTGCTGGCCTGAGGAAACTGCTTGTCGACTTTGACTCAGACAGACTGAGAGATGTAAAAGGAGAAGCCACTGTTATTGTTCGGACAAAAATGCAAAATAGGAACGCTGTCCCAGAAATCTAAACAAGCCTGTAAACTTCAGAGAACCGTAAATCATTTAGTGTGTTGTAAAAGATAAAGCTAATGCTATATACTTGACTTGATGACAGCTGTTTTGCTTGTTACATTTTTTGTTTGTGATGTGTTTATATAAAGAGAATGTAACAATTGCTTTATGATTACTTTATGTCATATATTTGCATGCTTTCACACAGACTTTGAAAGCTGTTTTTCTACATGTAAAATGCCCAGCCATGTGAATACACCCTAGCTTTTATATAAAGTTTTATCTACTAACAATTTTTAAATCAGTGTTTGTTGATACTTTCAGTATAATGCTGTTGTTTTGTTGATATAAATGTTTTGTAATAATTAAAAAATATATATGCATGTAAATATGACTGCGGAATATATTTTTTGTTATGTATTACTCAATTTCCTATAAACAGTATGAAAATGTATTTCATGTTTAGCTAGATATTATTACATGATTGCTTACTTGACCATGCATTTGTACTTTTTTACAAATGGAACTGAAGACTTTAGAAGGAAAGGTAACTTATTAGATAACAAGAATAGCTAAAGAGTAATCTTAAGCAGCGAGCAGGTGACGTTTATTACAGGTAGGCCTACATTAAAATTTAAATAGAAGTGCCATTATTGTGATGTGAATGATTAACTATCATGTGGCTAAAAACTCGTAATCTATTTTCTACTTATGCTTGTCCACAATGGAAATTGAATGTGGGTTTTGTAAACAAGATTTTGATCGCCACCTGCTGTGAGGAAATGCTTACTGTTACTTCAAGCAAATACACAAAACCGAAAGTACTGTGTTTTAAAATATTGTTTCATTTTTTCACTGTTTTATGGCAAATGTTTGTCTTGTTTTTGTATTGTGCAATAATATAACAGTTACCCCACCATCACACTGCATCATGATATTTATCAATTCGGACGTTTGTATAGGCTACTATTACTATTAATACTAGAGCTAATAATAATAATAATAATAATGAGCTTGAGGTTGTAAATCACATCAATCAAGATAAAATAAAGATAAATAAAAATAAAAAATATCACTGCACTGTTACTTTATCATTGCATCATCCAGTTCCGTCCTTTACGCCGTTGACATATCCAAGCTCATCTTTGTTTTGATCGAAAGCTCCTTAAACCAATAGAAACTACGTACACTGAAACATCAATATTCCTGAACCAATCATTTGTGTTGTGGGCGGTGCTTCAACTCTCTTTTTTGGTTTCAGCCGGCGTGGTGGAAGTAGTGTGACTGGCTTCTGAAGCGGTTACGAGATTATTATTCGTAAGTTTTTTTTGCATTTGCTTCCTCGCGTTATTTGTTATTATATGTCTTTGAGACCTGTATCGTGAGACCACAAGAATTTAAGTAAACGGTGTTTCAGTGAATGACTGGATTGTCAGCTTAGCCTTGTCTCGTGCTTAGGGGAAGCATGCGAGTGTAAAATAAATCTGAACAACTGAATTATCCGCCACTGTTTGTAAGTTACCTTGACATAAGGTCCCGGCTACTTATGTAATATAGAACGCAAATCCGGATGGAGACGGTGATGTACAAGGCAGCACAAGCTTGCATCATACTTGTGGTCTGTTGGGGTTTGGCCTATGCCAGTGCACTGGTTAACGCAGTGCAGCAAAATTCAGATTCCAGTATTCATATATGTGTGGAAACTGTCATGTCATTTACGTTTACATGGTTCTGTATTCTTGTGAATGAGTTCTTGTAAATATTCTTGTTACCCTAAGGCATTTTTACTTCTTATAGGATCATAGAGCATCATTATCTATGGCTCTTCATCTCACTTTTTTATGTGCCAAAGCTTTCTTCTGTTGCCAGGTGAAGCTCAGTGTGTGCAGGTCTTGGTCTGTTGACTTGCTCTGCTCACTAATTTTGGTGCACCATGTCATGTGCCTGATTTTTATGATCCTTCACAAGGCTTTGCCAGATGTGTTTTACTCTGTATTGTTTGCATTGTATATTCAGGGCTCAGCAGTAAGAAAGATCCCTGTCAGCATTTCCTTTTGGTTTATTTCTTTTTAAAGTTCCTTTGAAAAGCTCTATTGATTTGCCAGGTGTGCTCTGCTTTGCAGCAGTTATTGCCAGGTCTCTCCTTTTAAGAGATTTAATCTCAGTGAGGATTTTATTAGTATGTTAATAAAAAGAATTATGTTACTAAATAAGAGCTGCCTGACAGCACTGTGTCGTCACTACATTTACATTTAGCAGAAGCTCTTATTCAAACCAACTTGCAAATTAGGCAATATAACAAATGTGATTCATCCTAAGAAAGTTTGTTCGTCATGCGTTTGTGTGACTTTGATGCTTGTCAAATTTTGATTATTTATGTATTCGATAAAATGTTATGACTTATTAATTATTTAGAGTAGAATGAGACTTAGAGACACCAGTATCTGTATTCATGTGTTTATGTGAGTCTATATGTGTCACAGAGTTTAATTGTTGTCAGTTTGCAAATAAGTAATTTTATTATAAAATTACATGATTTTTTGAAATTAGCCTATTTTTCCAGTGGTTCCAGAAAAAACATTGAACGTAAATGGTGATGAGGTTTTCTTTGTCAGTGGATGCAATTTCTGGCATGCATGGCTTGAGTGTTTATGGGTTGACTTTTGGAAAAAGATGTCTTTATGTTTTGGATGAGTTGTTATGGGAGTGGTGCTTTAATTACTTCAGGGATGTCTTTGTTTGCTTCACTTCAGTGAGAAAGATAGTTTCTCAATTCCAGACCAAGTGTTTGATTTAATTTAAAGTTTCTAGGAGATATTTCTATGTTATATTTTTGTGTTTATATTCACACAAAAAGTTCCATTTATCAAAATAAAGAAGTCATTTAGTCATATGTTTCCCCCTTAGCTTAATTCCCCTGCATGTCAGAGAGAATTTTGTCTGTGTGGTGAATTTACAAGCTTTGCTTCCTCACTGACCAGATTTCTTCCTCGCATGTCCCAGTATTGATGCAGTGATCGTAAAATGTGTGTGATATTCTTACAGGCTGCAGGTTTCCATAAAATATTTTTTAATTGTCAGTTAACAGCAGTACAAAGCAGTTGCATGTTTACTCCACCCGCTGTTTTTGTGAAACCGGTTTCTAGCTCACTGCGTGTTTGTGTGTATATATGTCTCCAGTCCACTGATAAAAACGCAACCAGCATGGACTCTTCACTGACTGCAGCACAGATCCGTGAGAAGTTCATCGACTTCTTTCGACGCCATGAGCACCATTACGTCCACTCGTCTGCCACCATACCTCTTGATGACCCCACTCTGCTTTTCGCCAATGCCGGGATGAACCAGGTACGGAGAATTGAACCTATTTACAAAAATGGGTGAATATAAGTGCCTAATTTGTTTGGAAGCAATTAATTTTTTTTTTTTATGTATAGTTCAAGCCCATCTTCCTGAACACCATCGACCCATCCCACCCTATGGCAAGACTTCGCCGTGCTGCAAATACACAGAAGTGCATCCGTGCCGGTGGCAAACACAATGATCTTGATGATGTGGGCAAAGACGTGTACCATCATACCTTCTTCGAGATGTTGGGATCTTGGTCCTTTGGAGATTATTTTAAAGTAAGAGATGATAGAAAAGTATTACATATTATAAAATCATGGCTTTTTCCTAATAGTACTGGTGCTCCTTTTTTGCTATATTTATACGCTGCTAAAATTATTAATGGAAAAACTAATTTTGGTCTTTTCTCTTTGCATCCATTTATTTCTCTCTTGCTCATTCTGTCTCTAGCACCTGGCCTGCGAGATGGCACTGGAACTGCTGACTAAAGAGTTTGGTATACCTATTGAACGACTCTATGTGACTTATTTTGGTGGTCATGCTGACGCAGGCTTGGAGCCTGACCTGGAGTGCAAGCAGATCTGGCTGGACTTGGGGTGAGTACAGCATCTATATAAGGTGTATTAGGTTACTGATGTGAAATTATTAAACAAAAAATATTTATCTCCTCTCTGTCTTAGAATGGAGGAGGACCGTATTCTGCCAGGGAGCATGAAAGATAATTTCTGGGAGATGGGGGACACCGGTCCTTGTGGACCCTGCAGCGAGATCCACTACGATCGTATTGGTGGCAGAGATGCCTCCCACCTGGTCAACATGGATGACCCAAATGTGCTTGAAATCTGGAACCTTGTGTTCATCCAGTTTAACAGGTAAATTACCACTCCTTCTTAACTACAGCTAACAGTGGAAACACTTTACAAACAGTTAGGGATATTTAATTTTGGAGTCTTTTTTAATTAATGTATTATTCAATAGGATGCACAACAATATAGACATCCTATCCACTATTGGCTGATGTAATGGAGTTTTTACAAATTTATCAGTATCAGCCAGAATGTAATATTAATTAGATTTAATTCTAAAAGAGACTCATTAATTCTTAAAAACATTAACATATGGTTGATTCAGAGAATAAATGAACGTAAATTCTTAGTTTGAGAAATTAATACTTTAATTCAGCAGTGATACATTAATTAAATGATTATTAAATAATTGAATGATCAGAAGCGTTACAGTTCTCCTTTAAATAAATGCTGCTGTTTTATTTCTTTCTATTCATCAAAGAATAGCACACAGAAATGTTACAAAATATTAATTATCAACTGATTTCAACATTGATAATAACTGTTCTTTTTTTTGGTTTCTTGAGCACCAAATCATATTAGAATTATTTCTGAATAATCATGTCACACTGAATAACTGCTGCAGATCTTTGAAACAAATTACACTTAAAAATTGTAATAATGTTTAAATTTAATATTAACATTTTGCTGTATTTGATCAAATAAATGCAACCTAGATGAACATAAGAAGAGCCTTCAAAAACATTACAAAATATTATAGTGTATATTAATTATTTGCCAGAATTTTAGCACTGATCCTATATCACCACCTTTTTTACATAGAATACAAGAATGCATGCATTGTTTTAAAGGCATTTGACTTGTATGAAATGCTGATGCATATGGTCTCTCTATGCAGAGAATCAGAAACCATTCTAAAGCCTCTGCCCAAGAAGAGCATTGACACAGGGATGGGACTGGAGCGCTTGGTCTCTGTACTACAAAACAAGATGTCCAACTACGACACAGACCTGTTCATCCCTTATTTTGAAGCCATTCAGAAGGTAATATCATTGAAAACCAAAGAAGACATGACTAAATACTGTTTTGCATGTTGCTGAAAAGAATTTCTTGGTTCTCAGGGCACAGGTGCCAGGGCATACACAGGAAAGGTTGGTGCAGAAGACACAGATGGTATTGACATGGCATACCGTGTCCTGGCTGATCACGCCCGTACCATTACCATTGCCTTGTCTGACGGTGGCAGACCTGATAACACGGGCAGGGGGTGAGATGATTGTGTTGTCATTTGCTGAATAATTGTCATGTAGTCAATGTATGCGTATGTGAGCTTGTTTTTGTGTTGCAGCTATGTGCTGAGGAGGATTCTGCGTCGTGCTGTACGATACTCTCACGAGAAGCTGGGTGCACAGAAGGGCTTCTTTGCCTCTTTAGTAGATGTGGTGGTTCAATCTCTGGTAAGGCTTTTACCTCTCAGACACTGTTTTATCTCCTGATTTTGTGTGAATAAGGATTCCCTGATCCCAGCTTTGAAGGTGATTCAAAGTGGCAGCTGCTCAAACATTGAAATGATGTTTAATTAGATAAATCTCTCTGATGGCCATTTAATGGTTCATTGCTCTCTACAGGGTGATGCTTTCCCAGAGCTGAGGAAGGATCCTGATATGGTAAAGGACATCATTAATGAGGAGGAGGCACAGTTCCTCAAGACCCTTAGCAGGGGACGCCGTATTCTGGACCGCAAGATCCAGAGTCTTGGAGACAGCAAGACTATACCAGGTAAAGCACATAATAGTACAAAAAAACATAATCAGTATTTGTAAAACGCATTTAAAAATAAAACAATCACCAACCATTTTCTCACATTTATAATGATAATTAATAAATCTAAGAGAAACATTAAGATCTTTCTGTGTTCTTCCATCAAAATAAAAATGTAAAGAGTACATAAATATTAGTATTGTGAGATTACTGTTGTTCAGAAGAGTAAAATTATTCTTATTAAATACAGATTTCTTTATTTTACAGTACAGTAGTTCTAAAACTATACTATTATTACTATATTATAATAATTTAAAATTTAATTAAATGAAAAAGTAATAATCATAATTTAACTGACTGTGAATCTGGCCTGAGACTGAACTGGAGAGTTTTGTTTGTTTGTTTTTTCCCCCTCAAATTTTCCTTTTTCCCCCCTTATGCTAAAACCCATTGTAAATCCACATTCTAAAGCTTTTTTTCTCCATAAATGCCATTGTTTTGTACAGGTGACACAGCCTGGCTGCTATATGATACTTATGGTTTTCCTTTGGACCTCACTGCCCTGATTGCTGAGGAACGAGGGATGGGAGTGGACTTGCAGGCCTTTGAGGATGAGAAGAAAGCTGCTCAGGTTTAAATGAGTTCATTCTTCCTACAGTGCAATTTATAATTTCACAGTTATATAAAATGCAGAGGACACTACCAGAACTCAGTGGTACCAATATCAGTGATTAAAATGCTAATTTAATAGTACTGTTAAATGTAATCAAAACTCTTAAAATGAAAATCCATTTTTCATGCTTTAAATGATAGTGTTGTGTGCGTGTGTATATATGCTACAATTGAATTTTGAATATCTAGATGTTATATATCCAATATTGACTGGGAACGGTGATATAAGTGTTTTGTATTGATTGTAAATGAGTCTAATTAAAATATCTGTACACAGTTGAAGTCTCAGGGCAAAGGCTCTGGGGATGAGGACCACATCATGCTGGACATCTACGCCATTGAAGAGCTCAGAAACAAAGGTGTCACTGCCACTGATGACAGCCCCAAGTACAAGTACACTTCAAATGATAACGGCAACTATGGTACGAATTACACCTTTGCTATTCCTCGTGATTTTTACAGTTTGATAATGCGTAGGTTTCACACTTGTGACATTGTGTGTCCCTCTCAGAGTTTGAACAGGCAGTGGGCACAGTGCTGGCTCTCAGGAGGGAGCGTGCATTTGTTGATGAGGTGACCACAGGTCAAGAGTGTGGAGTGCTCCTCGACAAAACCTCTTTCTACGCCGAGCAGGGTGGCCAGAGTTTTGATGAAGGATACATGCTCCGGGAAAACGACTCTGCTGAGGATGTAAGAAACTGAGAGTGGTTGTATAAAGAAGCTGAACTGCCTGATTTAGTTATGCTTCATGCTGTTTTATTGTGCTGTTTCAGAGGATGGAGTTCACTGTGAAGAATACTCAGGTGCGTGGAGGATACGTGCTGCACATTGGCACAGTATATGGAACGCTGAAGGTTGGAGACCGCCTAACACTGCACGTGGATGAGGTAAGCTACAGTTTTGTCGTTGATTTGCTGTGTTTGGAAGGTTACTTTGAAAATGTAATAGGTGTAAAAATGTAAAAGTACTGTTTCAGTTACTTTAATTAAGACTACTTTGACTAACCTAATGAATATTTTCAGCTGTTAATCATTTTGAAGCATTTTAATCAGGCAGGGTCAAACTCACAGTAGGACTTAACTGATTACTGTCAGACTTCTCAAAATCTTTCATCACTTGAATTAAGATTATAAAAATTACATTTTAAAGCACAGCCACCACAAAATTAGACTTTGACAAAAAAAGAGACACATGAATAGGATATGACATAGAATCCAACATAATTCCCCTTTTCTTCTCTTTCTCAGGCTCGTCGTAGGCCCATCATGAGTAACCATACCGCCACACACATCCTTAACTATGGCTTGCGTTCAGTGCTGGGAGAGGCAGATCAGCGAGGCTCTTTGGTTGCTCCAGACAGATTGCGCTTTGACTTCACAGCTAAAGGAGCCATGAGCACAGATGAAGTGCGGCGCACAGAAGAGATCGCCTCTACCATGATTCGTGACGCCAAGGTCGGTCTCATTCAACAGACTTGCACTTTTCAATCAAACACTTTTTGACACACCATTTTGACATGTATTCACAGTGCGTATATTCTGAAAACAGAACAATAAAGCTTTTTCAATACGTTAGTTAAATACAGATATAACTTTTGTATCTTTTCATATTTCGTCTCACAAATTGAAATGCCCTGTATGTTTTTTCATCAGCAAGTTTATGCCCTGGATGCCCCTCTCGCAGCAGCTAAAGCCATTCAAGGTCTGCGGGCAGTGTTTGATGAGACGTACCCTGATCCTGTTAGAGTGGTGTCTATTGGCGTCTCAGTGGAGGAGCTGCTGGCTGATCCAAATAGCCCTGCAGGCTCACTCACCTCCATCGAGTTCTGCGGCGGAACGTACGAACATCAAATTTTAATATTGTAAACTTTTAATATTGCAGAAGCAGGCCTTCTGGGCTCTAGCAGCACATCTAGTTTTCTGTGAATATGAACAAAAATATCAACTTTTTATGTAATATTCAGACGTTTGTCCTGCCTATGTTAGTAATGTTTTTTGTTAATGGAATCAAAATGTTTAAGAAAGCAATATTTTTTCTGTTTGATCATTTTTACCCATAGGCACTTGCAGAACTCTAGTCATGCTGCACCATTCGTGATCGTATCAGAGGAGGCCATCGCTAAAGGAATCAGGAGGATTGTGGCAGTGACTGGAGCAGAGGCTCAGAAGGTTAGAGGAGGCGGGCCAACATGAATATACACACTTTTTGTTTTTAACTGATACTTTAGGGTTGGGAAAGTAGAACTGGTTTTTGCTGTCTGATGTGAATGTGATATGAAAGTCAGATATGAAATAATACAAGGATTAAATATGTCTGTTGCGTTTTCTAGCTGTTTGCACGCACAGACTGGCTAGTGTAGTTTGATGGACAAACAAATGATTCTTTTGAACCAGTTCTATTCAGCGAATCTATTTTGCGAAGACTCGCAAAGAATGTGCTTTATAATTATGAGAGCTAATTCAGTGTAATTACTGACTTGATCATTCATGTAACAACATGTAAATACACATTCAGAACAGTATTATTGGTGGGTAAAACATTTAGGAAGTTCCTAGATTCCCATTTCTGATTGATGTTTGTGTTGTCAGGCCCAGAGGAAAGCTGATGCACTGAAGCTGGAACTAGATGCCATGGCAGAGAAAGTGAAGGCTCAGACCACCCCTAATAAAGATATTCAGAAGGAGATTGCTGATATGACAGAGGTGAGCTCCACTCCCACATATTCCGCCCTCACATGTCTAGAATCAGTGGTGTGTCAGATTTTACCTATCAGAGTATAACTGGATCAGTATGTGTATATATATTCAGGCCCTGGGCACTGCAGTCATCTCTCAGTGGCGGAAGGATGTAATGAGGGAGTCCCTGAAAGGTCTTAAGAAGATTATGGATGACCTGGACCGTGCCAGCAAAGCTGATGTACAGAAGAGGGTAAGAAAATATGATTGTGTTGTCTGATAGATAGTTAGTCACTGAGGTTGTTAGAAAGCCAAAGACCGACTGTCAACACGTTTTAATTTTAGGTCCTGGAAAAGACGAAGGAGATTATTGAAAGTAACCCAAACCAACCTCTGATTGTGTTGGAGATGGAGAATGGAGCATCTGCAAAGGTAACTCTCTCATTGTCTTTTCAAATTACAAGTCTATATTTGAACTGAATTTTGTTATTGTCTGCAGTGAAAGTGTTCATGATTTGTCTGTGTCCGCAGGCTTTGAACGAGTCTCTGAAGCTGCTGAAGACAAATTCACCACAGACTGCTGCTATGCTTTTTGCTGTGGACAACGATGCAGGGAAAATTATCTGCTTGTGCCAAGTGCCTCAGGTAAATGTGTTAGAAAGGGCCTTATTCTGTAAGATGGCTCAGGGCTCTTTTAAAGTCCACATGAACCAGAAGTTTGCAACTAATTTTCACTTCCATATTGTGACGTACTTCAGAGAGAAACAGAATATTGAATGTGGAAAATAGTGGGCGTGGTTTCTTCTACTTTGAATTGTTGGACATAGTTATTTTTGTGGACTGACTTGCACAGAATAATTGTTCACTACACAAAAATAGCAATGCACGCTAACAAAACAAATACAGTCCATTTTGATTTCACACAGACTCTACACAGAAAATATTTAATCAGAGCTACATTAAAACACAACATTTTCTTAAGAAATGGTTCTTCAGCACAAAATCAGAAATGATACTGAAGGATTATGTCACTCAATACTAGCCTTTCCTCAAAAAATTTGCTATACAGCCAATCTCCAATGTTTCAGATGCCATAATTTGTTAATTTATCCATCATTAAGTCTGAAAACTATTACTTTGACTTGCATGGTACTAGACACAATAATGCATACTTAAGTATTCATTTAAATTCATCAGTGTGCTCTGGTTGTGTTTCCAGGATGTTGCAAACCGAGGCCTGAAGGCCAGCGAGTGGGTTCAGGAAGTGTGCCCTCTGCTGGACGGAAAAGGAGGTGGTAAAGACATGTCTGCCCAGGCCACGGGTAGAAACACACTCTGTGTACAGGAAGCTCTGCAGCTGGCCAATGAGTTTGCCCGCCTTAAACTGGGTGAAAATTAAGGAAAGAGAGAGATAGTTATGTAGGTGAGATTTATCTGGATTAGAGGTCCTTAGTTTGGTCTTAACCTTCCTCCTGTCCTGTTCTGGCTCTTCTTGCTGAATTTTCAAACTGGACATTCCAGGGCAGAAAATGTAAAAACTGTACAGAAATATGTGAATTGTGGATAGTAAGGGAAATTGCTCGCTCTTGGTAAATTTGGGCAATGCAGAGGTGTCACCCGATCCATCAAACCGTCCTGACTCTGATGCAAAGCACATGGGCTGTGCATGCTTTCTGATTGGATTACATGTAGATTCACAGTTAAATGTTCTGCTAGCTAACATCACCCTCATGGTCATTATCATTATGAGCATATGACAAGGAAGAAAATGATCATTATCATGCCATTTGAAGGTGTCTTTTTATCCTAAGATTTTTCATTACATTTGTAGAATTGTTGGGCTGTCTCTATAATGGGAAGGATGTCGTTATAGTTCAACACTGTTAAGCTTTAACTAGCTTTGTTTCGGGAAAGCGAGCCATTAATCACCTGTCACATGAAATGTATCACTTGTTAATGGTAATAAAAAATGGTTTCAAATTTCATTGTTGTGTATATTTGTTAACTTCATACATTATCTGGTGACTTTTGTCAGCTCTAACTACATGAATCAAACCAAAGTCAAGTTAACTAGACATCCATAATTGTCATAGTACTATTACATGCTTGCTTTCAGGTGCTCAACCATGTGAACATTTTTTATTATAGGATACATTCAGAACTCTTTAGAACCTTCATTTAAAACAATATGCTCTCATTGCAGTTTCTATAAATGGGTGTGCCAGACTTTCAGACATATGCTCCAGTCAAGCTCAAAAACAATTATTACTTTACACAATGACAAGCAGACAAAGAGGATGGAAATAAAAAGCTGAAATGAGTCTTTGCTTAAATCAACTTAAAGTTTAGCTAACTTTTAAAACTTCGTTCAACATAATTCTTATGGCATTTTTAAAGTGATATAAAAGTATACTGGATGGAAAGTGACACTGAGGGCATCAAACCTTTTAAACTTTCCTTTTATATGCTGGTGTTTCCACATTAGAAGCTGCAAAAAATTAAATACAATCATGAACTTTACTTCCACAAAATCATAATTTCAATACTGAAGTTGTAATCTACTGCATCCAAAAAAAAAAAAGAAACCCAGCTCTGACAAGGAGCAAATTTGCTTGGTTTTATACCATTTTCCTTGAACACAAAGAGCCAAACCATTTTTAAACATGTTTATTTCTTACAGTAGCATAAAGATAAAAACAGTCCAGAATTACACAAAGACTGAGGTTGTGAAAGGAAAGAGAGCACTGACCAATAGTCACTATATCAACACTAATGATGAGCAAACACAGTGGCACAGTGAGGATATGTACAGTCTGTGCTGAAGAGGGTTCCTTCATGAAGAACAAGATTCAACATTAAGTTGAAAGTGGAGTTTAAATACTGTAGCCTCATTTTTAACTTCACATTGGGTCATTTGCTGCCATTTCATTGTGTTTTATTAATTATTTCTACTGTAAATCCTTTCAAAAAGGTCAAGAAAACCAAATGAAGGCCCAATCATGTGTATGATCATGAAAAAAGCAGCAAAGAAAAAGCAGTTTAGTCTTAACAGGCTCTGTAATATTCTTCTCACTCAGTACTTTACAGCCTTCAATTTTACATCCTATAATCCTACAAACAATTCAACAAAAGATGATACAAAGTCCAAGAAAAGCGCTCTCTCACGTGACAATAAGGATCCAAAACGACCGATAATTTAGTGCTGAGAACATTGGCAAGAAGAGCATAAAGAAAACAAGCCAATTTGGAATTGATCTCGTCATGCAATTTGCCCACAGAACATTTCAAATGGAGAGAACAGAGAAGGTGGACATAATGTAGTCTTTTAGAAACTGTTTGAGTAGATTTTGCCTAAATATCACTCGGCAGGCTACGATCCTCCTGTGGCACGGAAACAAGAAGAGAAATAGCTCTCCTCGCCAACTAGTACCACCTAGGATTAATGAATACTGTTAAGTGTAATACAAGAACATCACGAGCCAACTTTTTCCTTAATCCATATTTTCTGAACAATAGGCTACAGAAACATCGAACAACAAAAAACGAGGATTAGTAATGGAATTAAACTCTTTGGTGACCAACTGCACATCTCAATATTCTACCTATGAGAGGGCAGCCATCCTATGTATCCGTGATATTAGAATTTCACTGTGAAACGCCCAATAATAATCCCTCAGAATAGGCTTAAATATAATAAAGCCACTACAGCACTGTGCATTTAATATTCACCCGGTATTTAACCGTCGAAAGACATTTACGCTTTAATGACAATGTATAAAAGCACTCGTGTGCCACAGGTCTGGATTTTCTAAGGGTTCAGGAGACTTTTCTGAAGTGACAGTGAATGCAGGTAGATAGCTCTTAAAATCAAAAGGGGAGAAGGTTTTCAGGTGAGGGCTTTTCCCACCCTGATCCCGAAGGCACGGCGCTCAGCTTAGCTCAAAGTACTGTAGAACAGACAAGAGGATGAAATGGTGGAGCACAGGAGAAGCCGTGAATCATGTGTGGGTGGAGGACAGCTGGTGGGTAGACGATCCGTGCCCTATTTTAGAGCCCAGATTTGTGTAAGAGCGCGAATGTGTGTCAATAAATGCTCTGTAAGAAGACTAAAGGAACAATAGCACGTGTTTATGCGTCTTGTAATGAGGTTAGCTGTTCTCTGGAGAGAGGACATGTCCAGAAGCGAGGACAAGGCACGCAAGCATGTAACGTGTGTGTGCGCATTTACACACTGAAATAGCTGATATGTCTACATTTTGAAAAAGAAATACTGCACCTGAAACTTAAGCAGAAACCTACAAGACGTGGTAGGAAGGAAAAAAAAAAAAAAAAAAAGAGACTGGAAGAAAGAATATATTTTTCAGTGCTTTCGGGTCACAATTGTTTTGTTTTAATGCAAGTTTCTCGGAGGAACACAAACATTTTATGAGAGAACGCAAGAGAATTGATGTTCCCAGAGAAATTTCGCTTGCAAAACATTTTTATTTTCGAGTTCACATAAGCGAAAAGAGTTTTGCAAGCTTACACAAAGTTTCTTGAGGGAACTAAAAATAATAAATTAAAATATAAAAAAATATAAAGTAATGTTTTTTTTTAGCTTGCAAATTCTTTTAGTTCTTTTTAGAGAGTTCTCTTTGCTAATGCAAAGGGAAGTGCAAATATTTAGCCAAGTAATGCAATGTTTCTTGGGGGAAAGCAAAGTAAAGCAAATGTTTTCTGGGTAACCAAATTCTTTTTCTTTTTTTTCTAATAAAAGTTACTGCAAAGTTTCTCAAGGAAACAATTTTCCAGCCAGTACAATGTTGCAAGACAACCCGAAAGCATTGAAATTTTTTTTGTACTCCCATCTCATACTTTCCCCATCACTTTAGGGGCTCCGTAGAAAGCACTTGTCCTTCAAGCAGATCTTTCTGTTTATACTTCATATGGTCTAAAACCTTTACAAAGTAATAAATTATACAAGAAAAACTATACAAATATTACAGTAAAAAAAAAAATTACCTATTGTTGATGAAAAATGACTGAACAGCAGCAAAGGAGTGTCTACATGACTTCAAGAAAACGCTCATCAATGAATTCCTCTAGAACTTCAAGATCCGTCTGTCAGCTAGTCATAAACTTGCCATACAACAGGCTTCATAAATGAAATCTTATATTCGGTTTCTCTCAATCGAATACTTATTTCTGCCATTTTCCACTATATAACACGATTACATTAAATTTAGTAGCGTGCTGAAGATCAACAATTAAGCTGTACCTCTTTTCACAGTGCATCTCTAGAACAATCACCACATCTTTAGTAGTGTTGGTTTCTTCTAAACATACTCGACATGTACTTAATATATTGCTTATGTGTTCATATCGGACTGCGTCAGTGGTTTTAGCTCCTGGTACCGAGTATCAGTCCATCCTTTTCAGACCAGAGGAACAATCAGTACTCAAATGTAATTAGCAAAACCGAATGAAACAAAAGTTGTTCAGACTGCTGTGCGCACACAGTGATCACAAACTGTTAGCATGATCATTTCAAACACGAACAACCAAGACAAAATAAAGCTCGTTTAACAGCACGAACTTGGAAGTCCACATTTGCCTTATAATGAGAAGAGTCTGCAGCGCTATAACGCTAGTGAAACAAAACGCCACCATCCAAGCTTTTAGTTAACGGGAAAGTTCACCCATAAAATGAAAATATGCTCAACTTCATTTCATTCCAAACCTGTATCGTTTGTTTTATTCTGTGAAGATAATGTAGAAAATAAATAATACAGGTTTAGAAAGCCATGAGATGGAGTGGATTACAATTTTTATTTTTAGGGTCAACTATCTCTTTAACGAATCAACAGAGAACTACTTGAGTACTATGATACACTATGGTGATTGCTGGTCTCACTTATCTACCTGGCTTCGGCGTGAGATAAGACTTCCTGCACTATTCAACAAAAGTCATAAATATAAGCCAAATCCATTCCCAGCACATATACCTAACATGCTGTTTAGTGGTGAGATATTAGTGTTCCTTGCCAAGTCAAGTTCCTTGTCCTAGTTGAGGTAGGCTTGCAAGGAAAAGCACATTAGTACATTTAGTACTAGCGTTTCCTCTCAAAACCACCACATCATGAGGGATGCTGTCCAGAATCCTGTCCACTTGGGACAGCATAGAATGGTAATAAGATCATGAAAAATTACTTCTTGATCACATTTAACAGGCACACTAAGCGTGTCAAGTGGATAATGGGTGGTTTTGTGTATGGTAGTCCATCAGTTGGTCCATTACTTTGCACCTGGTGGCCAAAATCACTTTCCAGGAAAGACTGAGATCTTGCCAGCTTTGGCCAGCTTTTCAATGATCTGGGCCTCGTAGTCTGCATCATGGACACCTGTTTTACGAAACTCTCCAGAATAGCGGTTCTGCTCCCAATAGTGGTGCCAGTTTCCCCTGCTGTCCGCCCCAAAACCAAATACATTCACCTATGGAGACAGACGCAGAAATGAAAATGTAATGTAAATTAGTATTTTTTTTTTTTTTTTTTTTTTTTTTACATACAAAAAGCTAAAAGCTTTTCTTAAAACATTATGAACAAATGGTATACACACACATTCTTTATATATTATTTACAATATAAGTTCACACTAAAGTTGAAAAGTGAATGAATACTTTTGTTCAATAAGAACAAATTCAATTTATCATGAGTGACAGTAAATACTTCTACGTTGTTATAAAAAAAGTTCTATTCATCAGAAAATGTATCACCGTTTCCACAAAAACAGCAGAACTGTTTTGAACTTTGATAAGCAATGTTATAAAAAAAATCATAAAAAAAAAAATTTATAATAAAAAATAAAAAAAATAAAAATTACTTAACGTCAAATATGAATTATATGCATTATTATATACCCTAAAATCTTACCTCATCACATACGTGTAGAGCAAAGAACAGCACAAGCATGCCAGTGGAGGGATAGCGGCCATGATGACGTGTCCAGCGGTCATGGATGCATTTAAAGAAAGCTGGGTTGAAGATCTGAACCTACAAGACATTATTTGATACGCGTGCAGATTAATTGCAGCACAGAGAATACAAAGACTGAATGTGAGACTGACAGTGTTGTATTGTTCAGGGTCTAAAGAGTGTCTTAATTCAGAGAATATAAATCTGTGAGAGACAGGATAGGAATATATTACCTTGTCTTTATCCACACGCAGAAACTGCTTCACTGGAGCGTAAGTGCTGAGAGAGAGAGCGATTTGGAAAGATAAAGTTATAAGTCTTCCTACTTCTGGCATCTCTTCATCTTTTTATAAAAAACGGTGAGCAGAACTGCTGCTAACTTTCTGGTGTTTTTCAGTCAAGTATAGAATGTTGTTGATGAAGCGCTGTGATGTGTGTGTGGCAGTGTGTGTGATTTGAATGATGCATTTCTGGGTACAGAACACTGCAGTGTGCTCACAGACAGAATATATGAATATCTCATTGGCCACACTGCAGCTACTACAGCTACGACTTAAAATTCAGGGACTGACAACCAAAATTTCATTAAATTCACATAGAGACTGAAAGCTAAAATGAACAACTAATTTATTAATGGGATGTCACACTCTATCAGGAGTAGGTAATGTGAATCTTTTAAACATATCGCACATCTAAATCTGAAGAATCCCACACAGCTCTCAAACTTCCTTAATAACTAAACTTTAATATGAAAAAATGTTGTCAACAGACGTTCCTGCAAATTCAAGACAAATTCAACAAACATATACATATATATATATATATACACACATACGCATGTATGTGTGTGTGTGTTTTTATTTATTTTCAATAAAATATTTAAATAAATAATGCAAATCATATACAAATAAATCTGATTAAATATTAATTATGAAACAAAAATAAAATAATGAAATTTAAAAAAAGTGCTACAATCTAGCCTTGTGTCCCTAAAATCTTTGCGTGTATGTGTTATTGTTCTCACAAGCGGATCTGGCCGGTTGAGAGGGCACTGGTGATCCACAACAGGTCGAGAGTCTTGAAGGGCACCAGCACAAAGCTAACGTTGGCCGCCAGGTTTTTGGCACTCTCTGGGTACATGAAGTGGTGTGTGGTTCGCCTGCCGGCATCCTCTTCGTACCCTACAGTGGGAGCCAGGTTCATCCTGGAACACACAGATCCAGTTGAATTAGACCGTGAAAACTCTCCCTCACTTTCGCTCAAACAAGCCTATTACTTTGGCATTTCATTATTTTCCCCATGACGGGGTAAAGTGAACAAACAGAAAGTGCATTCAGGTTGACAGCAGAAGCGGCTAAAAAAGCAGCCAGCACAACACATCGCCACTCATCGTAATTGTACAGAAAATAATAACCAGGGAATTTTTCAAAATTCTCCTTTGTGTTCCACAGCAAAACATCTTAAGGGTTTGGAATCGACATAAGGATGAATAAGAGACACAATTTCTGTTTTTGGGTGAACTATTCCTTTAAATGCGACAGAACTGCAAGAGACAAGCGTGATGATGGAAAGAGGGTGTGGACCAGACAGGAACGCAGACAGGGTCGGTGTCTATTCAGGAGACACGTCTGTTTCCCCCGATGGATGTCAGAGCTTCCATTTCACAGCTCATGTCCTCTCAACAAAATGCTCCGATTAGAAAAAACCCTGCATCTTTCTCGTTCAATCTGTATTCTACATGTACTCACTCAACTTCAGAGAACTACCTAACATCACCAAGGTTTTGCAACACACAGAATCTCAAGCTTGTCTTCAGGAAGCGGGATTTAAAAAGCTTTAGATGTAATAGTCCTAGAGATTTTAATGCAAAACAAGAAATGTACATATCAGTCTCTCTCCCACTCACTCTCTCCCTTCTTTATCTTCTTAGGACTCTAAGCTTTTCTCAAAATGAGTGAGATGTTTTACCAATCAAATCTCAAGCGTTTTACTTATTTTTTTTTTTTTTCCTCAATCTCTACTAAAAAAGGGCAAAGAGCAAGGCTTAAACTGGAAACCACAGTACACATACATA
>JAUCMR010000043.1:20750359-20766497 GCA_032357425.1 Enteromius argenteus | reverse complement strand
GATACTTTTCAGTGCTTCAGATCTTATCAGTGAGTGAAAGTGACATCATTTCCTGTAACTTCCACAATTCTGAGAGACAATTCCATCAATTTAAAGGAAAAATACAATGTGGTAACAGAGCTGACAAGATTTGGGGACACACTTTTTTTCTAAGAAAAAAAATATTTTAAATAATTTAATGTTGTATAATTAAGTAATAACTATTTAGGGCTTTAATAAATAAAATGAATAAACTGTTGCCAAAAGAAAAGTACTATAAAATATTTTGACTGAACATTGATTGGACTGCACATCTTGTAATTCATAAAGAACAATAATAAATAAATTAAAATGTACCCACAATTATAGAATCACCTATATATAATGTTTTTTTTTTGTTTGTTATTCTACAGCTCTGTTGTATTGTTTAATAGTAGTACTCCAATAAAAAATGTATTGGAGTATGTATTGGAAATGTATCCAAATGTATTAATAATGTGTGCGTGTATGTGTGAATAACAGAATAAAAGAAAATAATAAAATAAAATATTAATCTCACTTAAAATTCACTTCAGTGTGTGATACAGATGTATATACATATACACATAGCAGTTAGGGGTGTAACGATTCACGGTCATTTTCCAAATTATCCAAGTGATCATCCTAATCCCCCTTGTTAGTGGAGACTTGAGTGAGCAGAGCACGTGTGTGTCATTACTTGTCAAAGGGAGCGATGTAAATTCATCACTATCTTTAGCTGGGATGTTCCATTACATTATTAAAAAGTTTTATACATACCAGTTTTTATTAATATATTAGCATGTTTTAACACATTTTAAAATATAAAATGTATGTTTATTTGCAAAGTTATGCTAACAAAAATAAAAAGTCATTTATGACATTAAAACGGCGACATCTGCTGACCCACATCGTGCTGCGTTCGTTTCATTGTCACAGGAACATCCCAGCTGAAGAGATAATGAGGAAATGACATCGCTTCCTTTAAAAAGTGCATTCCAAACGACTAAATAACGATAGCACGTCTCCTCTAACAAGGGGATAAGGATGATCACTATGATTTGGAAAATGACCATGAATGGTACGATACGCGAATCGTTACACCCCTCAATATGCTGCTGACTTGAATACAATAATAAACATTTCAGCCAATGGAAACCTTATATGAGCTAATAAACTGCAACAACAAACTCATTTGACAGACTGAAAGCTCAAACCATCTCTTAAACTGCGTCAAAATGAAAGCAGACAGCAGTTAAACAAATAAAGAGATGAGGAGACAGCTGCTGTGGGGCAGAAGAAAGAGATGGATACGGAGGAGGACGGGATTAATTTAAGATTTCAGAGCTGAATCAATAAAGACTTGACTGAAATAGCACCTCAATTTATACCTCCGTCTCTTTCAGCCACTCCGTCTCTCTGATCTCTACTAAACATACATTGTTCTTCAACGTCTCCCCCAGGCCATTATTTTACTCTTTTCTTTAAGCAGCAATGCACACATTCTGCCCTTTTCCATGTTCATTCAACTGAAACCCGCAATTGCAAATGTCAATCAACCGTATCTGACTGATCAGCGTCCCAGAAAACAGAGCTATTATTGCACACTAAAACTAAGACAAATACTGCTGATTTAAACACATTTTCATAAATAAAACTATAAATATAGGGGAAAATGGTCTCCATTTCTAGAGCTCTAGCTGTTCTCTTGATTACTTGGTATGTTTTTTCAGTGTTAAATTACTACTTATAATAAATCTCCTATAGCAGCTAGTAATCTATTTCTATGATTATGCTCCCTAAAATATTTAAACACTGTGGATATGTGCTTACAATATAAGTTTATTAGTTTAGGTATCCTACCAGTTTGAGTAAGATCTATCCAACTGATCAACCAATGGAAGATGATTATAGAAGTGTTAAGAAAATTATTTTTCAAATACTGAAATGACATACTTTAATTCTAATTATTAAAAAATGGCCACAAAATTAACACTAAACTGAAAAACACAGCAGAAAAAAAGTTAATACTAAACTAAATAATAGGGTTCAATTAAAAACAAAACTACCATAACAGAGCTAGACAAACTCATTTTGAATTCCAAGACACCAATTAAATTTCTTTTTTTAATTTCAAAACAAGACCAAATCTTTTTCAGAATTTTTGATATGCTGTTCTTTACCTACTTCTTTTTGCTTTGACATTTCAAGCCTCACCTCATGATGAAGTCATGGTTATCAATCACTGGACCATAACCGGCCCCTCGGAGGTTGCCCGAATTCCCCACCACAGCACAGCGCAGACAGCGGGCAGGGTCCCACGAACCATACGGGGAACGGCCTGGAATGACCTGGAACAGCCTCTGTAGAACTTGCTGGATGTTGTGGGGTTTGAATTGAGGCTGCAACATCTGTACAAGGCCCAGAGGGAAGAGAAGAGAGGGAGGAAGAAAGCGAAAGAAAGAAACTAACATAAGGTTGGGCAGTTATCTTTTAACTTCAAACCATCTGCACACCTGCCTGTGCACACATGCATACTAAAATAAACATCCAGGCAGCCAATTAGCCACTGAAGCCCTCTGCTGTGATGAATAGAAAATAAGATTCGGAAAAAAAAGAAAAAAAACAACACACATTCAGAAAAACCAAAACCAGACTTAAAATCTTTCCTTTTGTATTTTCTGACATCCCTCCATGATATGGCTTCCTTCCAACCAACCCCGTTCTCGATCTTTCCATGTTTTCTCTCCCTCGTTTCCTCTCCTCATGGTCCCTGCTGCCAATAATTGGCAGAGTTTACCAGGTCTCCACTGGACCTAATAATTTTTGGCAGATGTTTTCTGGACACAGATGCTTGCCACCGAATTCACTCAGTGCCCGTCCAAATAACAGGAGCCATTGTGTTTAATACAAGATTTTGTCATCAACAGAAAGTTATGCACTACTATTCACAAGTATTGGTAGAAATATCAGAAATATTTAATGTTTCAGATTTCAATATCTTCTTTATCATCTAGAAATTGTGTTTTTTACAAAAATATTTATAAACAACGGTATAATGAAGGATCATGTGGTACTGATGTCTAGAATAAAAGCTGCAGGAAACTGTTTTTCCATTATAAGACTGTTACATGAAAGAGAAATAAGTTTTTGTTAATTGTAATATTTCAACATGTTATGGTTTTTAATGAATAAAAAAAAAAAACATCTTTAAAAAAAATAAAATAATAATAAATAATAATAATAATAATATCTTACCAACCCTTCTCAAACAGTAGTCTGCATATTCATAAAAAACACTCCCAAAACAATTACTGTTAACTTTCTTTTTTGTTTTTCTTTCTTTATTGCACCTTAGCAATTGCCTAGAACACCCCAGCATTCTAACAGCACCACTTTCTTCAAAAAATTTACAATTCAGTAGTTTCCATAAGTGCAAGCATGTTCCCAACCTTCATCTCAAAATCTTTCTGCTTCTTTTGCTTAATGCAGTCCGACACCCTCCCTGCTTTTAATTCACTCTGAGCAAGTATTACAGACTTACACTTTTCAGCTGACACTTTTTTTTTTCAGGCATTACTCATGTTCTTTTTAATAGAAATGCCCTCTTTGCCTCCTGTCAGTTAAACATGATGCATAAGCAAAATCGCAGATTGCTAACCTCTCTCATTTAAAGGAGAGAAGCACTACAAAATTAGGTCTCTTTTAATTAAATTCACATGCAACAGTTTTGCAGCCATTTCTAACCACGTCAACTGAAAGGATTTCTAAATCTAAAAGCAGCAATGAGTAACCAGAAGATTACTTACCACCCACCAGTAGTACACGTCTGAAGGCAGCTGGATGTTGTCTCGAATCCACACAGGCGAGATGTCCGGGTCATAGTTCTCATCGAACCAGTCGGAAACACCAGGGTCGCCCACGCACCGAGAGCAGGCACATGTCTTCTGCTGAGAGCTCTCGGCCGGTATGACCCGGTGGGAACCAGTGTAGCTGGGGACTAGCTTAACCCTGTGTGACTCTTCCCATCCCGGGGGTTCCAAGTAAGGCAAGCCGGCTCCTCCTCTCAGCGAGAACGAGAAGAAGAGGGAGGTGAGGAACAGAAGGGCCAGGGATCCCAAGACCACACAGAAGCGAAGGGAGCATCTCATGCCCCCACGTTCTCCTGTCGGCGCGGTTCCGACTCCGGCAGGTGCCCAGGGTCTCAGCTCGCCCGTCCTCTGAGCCCGCACCCATGCGGCCCAACCCCAACCCCATCCCAAGCCTAAGCGTCCCTCTCGCTGCGGAGGCACAGACGGCATGCGCCCGCCCCACTGCCATGAACCGGCCCCTGCCACCGTGCCCAACCTGGACTCAGTACTACTCGTAGTACTGAGCGGCACAGCCTTTAAATCCAGAAGTGTGTGAATCTCGCAAAACTGTGCACCTGTGAACTGCCAGCGCTGATCTCCAGTCTGTCAGTCTTCTCTTTCAGTGTGTCACCGCTGCCGTGTGAGCCTTTTACTGCTCTTTATTTCTGCTCTCTTCCCCCTACACTATGGGATCTCCTCCAGCTCTCTCTTTCACGCTTTTGAACTCTCTATACTGCCACGGTTCAAACACACACCAGTCTTTCGCCTCTAAAAATCAGTCTGCTTGTAGGCGTGTGTGCGATTGGCTCTATTCTCCCTGCAGTGACAGTTGGAGGAATAGCCCCCTCTGTGGTTTTGACATCTCAGTGCCAGACAAGCTAGGCTGTCATCCGTGTCTGTTCCATTACAGTCCTCTATGAGTCCAAGTTTGTCACTGTAATCCGGTTTGTCCGCGGCCGTACGCTCTGTCTAGCGAGCCACTTTGTCGAACTTCGCAGCCAGAGGTGGAAAAGGGTGGGGTTTTCTCAGTGTCTTATAATGAAGCTCTTTTACAGACATCTTGAATAGCTTTACATTCTACAACACTCTTTAAACTCTTTCCATCTCATTCATTCGGCGGTTGTAGCTTATCCTGTGAGTTACTTTAAGTGCGGAGACATGCCACTGCGTTTGTCCCTTGGTGTCTTCAATGAAATCAGCTTGAGGATTCGAATATTTGGAACCTCTAGTTCCAGCAGTTTCCCTTCCTAACTCTGTGGTTTGAACTTTCCCATCTAGATAAGCACTTTAGGATTTTCTGCCATCATGGTTTGATAATTTTAGCACTTTGACTCTCTCCAGGTCAGTGGATAATAAAAATGAACCAAATAAGAAGACGGCAACAAATATGATTGAAAGAATCCAACGGCTCAAGCACAAAAAGGGATTTGAGCGGCAAGGAGCTGGATTAAAGAAAAAGCCAAACAAAAACAGCATCCGATTTTCTTCTAACACTGCATCTGTCTAGCAGCTAGTGGAGTACGTGATCAGCCGAACGCGGGTGAATGCGTTGCATCGCGGGGCTCGCTTGCCAATTTCACGATGACAGCTCTTAACAGAATTGGTGAGGTGGAGAACTCGGATTTCAACAAGGCAATGTGCCCTGACCTGCTGTTGTCCTGTAATCTGCAAATCTATAATCTCTGGGATGCTGCTGCTGCTGCTGCTGACCCACCTGTGTGAGCTCTCTTTCTCTCTGCCAGTTTGCTGCCAGCGAAAACCCGTCAGTCTGAGAGGGTGCTGTGCATTAGGATGTTAGTGAAATCCAGCTGCTGGCGTCTACAGCTGCTCTTCTTGGTTCATTGTGACCTTTCAAACTACAGGGAAACAGAGAAGTGTAGAATTAAGTAGGCTTCTGCATATAAATAAAAATGAATTTGCTGTCTTTATAAGTTATTTTTCTTCACTTTTTTGTTTGCACAAGTTCTAAGACAGATTTTCATATTCAGATTTTCAGAGGACAGGCAAAAAGCAAAGAATATTGGCATGCATAATTAAAAACAAATATTTCACACTGCTACACGCCAAGCTGTGCTCCAGATATTTTTTTTTTTTTACACATTTAATACAAATTGCACCAATATAGCTTTGAAATGTACACAGAAAGAAAATCAAGCACAATGTTTTTATAAAGGTTTAATTTACTGTACCACAAAAGAAAAAGGTAATAGATGCACTTTCACTAGCAGCCTCAGACTTTTGGATGCCACAGTAGGTATAGTGTATAAGAAACAAAATAAAAATAAAGAAATCAACATAATATGCCATGTAAACATCACTAGCTTCTGCTAATATATACTTGTCAGTTCTTTTCTGCTTGTAATATCTGCAATATACTGGCAAAAAAAAAAAAAAGTATAGTTTCTCCCTCCAACTTTTCCAGACCTTCTTTACCCCAATCTATATCTGAAAGATCAGTGAAGATGATGAGAATGAAAAGCAGTTCACAGACTTTTCACATTCTCTGATATCTGTCCCTCACACACATTTTATGAACCACAGTTGAAGTGTTCCTATCTTTGGGTCTCTCTTGTGACCCCCCGATTTCTGTTGAACATTCTCTGTAGAGCATCTGCTGAGCTAAATTAATAGAGCTGAATATGTGGAGCACAGACAGCGGTTCAGTCACCTTAGAAGAACATTAACTTCACAGCTTCACAAAATAAATATTTTAATTAACACATTAATTTGGATGCATGTTTAAAAGAAACAGCTACACAAAAGGTATAGCTCCGACAGCAATGCACTTATGTTTTAAACATAACGTCTCTTGCCAACAGTTCAATCACGGGCTAAGAAGAGGATATCGACATATCAAACAAACAGGTGGCTCGTGCTGCTTTCACTGCGGCCGTAGATTAAATCACACGATTGTGATTGATGCGTGGGTGAGCCGCTCGAGATCACATAATGCTCTCCCCTTCCATTCCAATTAAAAAAATGAATTTCAGATTTCATTTTCTCCTGCAGCAGTAAATGCTTACTTCTTTGATTGAGACGTTCTCATCCTTAAACACGCTACTTCTTTTTAGACGCCCACAGTTTGAGGAGAGAAGCCGCGAAAGAGGCTGCAGGCACAGTTTAATAGTGTTTATTTCTGCTGCTGCTGCTGATTGTTTCGCTTACCTGCAGTGACGTCACACGACGTGAGCGAGACGACGTGAAAGGCGTGAACACGCTCAAGGTTCGATTTTTATATGCCCTCATCATCTTTTTGATTTCGATCTTTTCGTTTAAGCTGAATAAATAAGCTTTCCATTGATGTATGGTTTGTTAGGATTCTGAGGGTGAAAAAAAATCTAAATATCGGTATTCAGAAAATCACATTTAAAATTGTTTTTGTAATCAAATCTTTGCTTTGAAACATTGGTGTCTCATTTTAGAGCAGTCACTGCAATTTATAAAAGTCAATTAAATATGTATGTGGGTATGTGTGTGCAAAAAAAATCAACCCCCATCTGTAATCTTTAACATTTTCATATCTGTAATTTAATTACACTTTTTTTTTCCAGAAACTGTAACTGATTACAATTATTTTGTAATTAAACTACGTAATTACATTACATATAACTAGTTACTCCCCAACGCTGCCTCATAGTGAACTCTAACTTGTAAACTTTTGTGTTTAATAAAAAGTTAATCATTCAGCTGGACTTTTATTTATAATTTCACAAATTTTATTCATTGTTGTATGTACAACCTTCAAAATTAATGTAACCAAACTGATTGTAATGTGTTTTTTTTTGTTTCCATAAATTTATGCTACCTCTATGAATCTTGATAGGCACCTTTGTAAAGTTAAAATATTAAGAGAGCATGGTTGACTACCTCAAGACCAGCATATAAGTGTGATGCATTTATATAGCATGCACTGTCTAAAAAAGTATGGAAGTCAGCATACCACATATATATATATAGGCTAAAAAATCTTAAATGAAAGGCAAAATCCTCTTAAAGCTGAATTATGCTCCCCATCTATTCAATTCATGCTTCATTTTCTCACCAAGCATCACATCCTCCTACCCCAACCAATATCTCAAAATGACAGTCTTCTCATTTATAAAGCCATCAGCACACAGTTGCTACTCACAACAAACAGCAGGCAACAGAGATATGTAACCATTATTATTCGCTTTTGATCAACACATGGTTTAAACATGACTGTTGTGCTCAAAACACTATCACTTATTATTGACGCCGTACGTATACAATAGCATGCTTGCAATACATTCTCTAGGAGAAATTCAGACGATAACACTACCACCAGATTCTCAATTTCTTCCTTCTTCAGCCACACACAGGTATCACGCACAAAAACATCCACTGACCTTACTCTTTATTTCCCTCTCTTTTGTTGTTCGGTCGCTTTTAGTGGGTCTTGACCAATGTGCCTGCTCAGCAAGGGTGAGCCGAACACTGTAGAGTGGGTGTCTGAGTTGCCTTGGCAACGAAACCTCACAGCTGGCTGCAATGGAAATGTAATTGAAAGAGAAGAGCAGACATTCACATACTGGGTGGGCTTGCATTCTCTCCGACTCGCTGCTGGACAGGTTGTTCTTACATATTCAACAGTTGACAGCTCCAGTTTTGTGCTGTCTATGATCAGGTTGGAAGCAGAGAGGGAAACCGATGCCTGTCCAGTGACTCTAGGGTTAATGTACCGACAAATAATGCACTCTCTCCCCGGCTGAGGATTAATCTAATCATAAAATAGTCATTTTCAACGGCTTGGCCCTAAGGCTTAATCTAATTTCATGTTTAATGGATTAAACACTTTTAAAGCTGGATACATTATTGCTTGTTAGGCCTCTCTGGGGAAAAAAAAGTATTATTATCGTGTGTTGTGTTTTGTTTTGTTTTTTTCATTTAAAAAATAGACTAAAATTATGATTTAGCTATTTAAATGAACATTTTCTTCCAATGTAAACTGGTATTAGCGGAAGGTGTTTTCCATACAAAGATCATGAAGATATTTTGTACATTTATTATTTATAGATTATATGTTTATATTTAGGCCTACCATAAATGTATCAAAACTTAATTATTAATAGGTATGCATTGCTCAGGAATTAATTTAAACAGCTTTAAAGGCAATTTTCTCAGTATTTAGATTTTTTTGCACCCTCAGAATAGAGATTTTCAAATAGTCATACCTTGTATGTATGTTAAAATATATCATATGTACGGCAACTGCGTAATATATGCACGCCAATGTCAATTTTTGGGTATCAACACTACAAGTTTCTGTTTTTACTTGCCTTACTTTTTATATGCATTTTCATGAGACCTGGCTCAATATTATTGTCCTATCCTAACAATACATCAATGGAAAGCTTGATGATGCAGATGATGTAAAAAAATTGACACTGTTTTTTGGTCCAGGGTCACATTTTGTATTTGCTAAAAGAATTGTATCTAATTCCTTCCTAATGTGGCCTAATAATAAATGGGCAATCATTCTGACGTCTTTTAATGCTGGTGTACATCATCAATCATTCTTCAGATTTATTCTCTCAGAATTTATTCTTCAGATAAATAATCCCAAACTGAGCTCGCAATACAGAACTTGATTTAAAAATGTAAGATAAAATGAAACTTTTTAACCAAAGTGCCTTATGGCTACAATTTCTGCATCACAAAAAAACGTCTCATAACTTTATCTGAGTCACACTAATCACAAAAAAAACTATAACCTTTCACTCCACTTGAGCTTCAAGCCTCAAACTAAAATGACGGAAAATGAAATGAGAGATGCCTGCCTCTCTAATCAAATTCAAGTCTCAAATTCATTTTATGTATAGCCTTCAGCTTCAGTCGTGTTTATTTCCCATTCTGCCTCTCATTTTTATTTCATTCTTTTTTCTGTTGTCTTATTTTATACCCTCTCAAGGGAAAATTAATTTAGCCTTTTGCACCTAACATGAAAGTAAATCTAGATATAACCTTAGGTGCTATTTTGACTCATCCAAACAAGTTTCTGCCTGATTAACTTAATGTCATAATTATCTTGGGCATAGATAAAAAGCGTCTAAAAACATTTCTTACCAAATTTCTAACAATCTAACATAAAAACATTTCATGCCATCTAATTTGACAGTTGCAAACACTTTCTTTTAAGAATATATTTCATATCCATGCTAATTGGGACACTGCCCTGAAGACCCACTGGATCAGTTAACAGCATACAGCTAACACGTGAGTTTATTTGTGCCCGAAGACAGTGAGTTGCATTCTCCTGGAGCAACTGTTGACCCTTCATCATGCCTTTCTTGACAAACCCGATCCACAGGAGATGCCACCAGTCATGTCCTCCATATCCAGCAGAAGCTGGTTTATTATGAGCAACCATGACAAGCCACAGAAACATCGCTACAACGCTGATGAAAACAGTGCTCATGGATCTCAAAGGCCTGGGAAATTCAGTTCTCTATCTTAGAATGAAAATCAGAGAAGAAATCATCTCAAAGAAGCAGTAAACACATCACGCACAACTAGGAGTTCAAACGGTTGTATAGGAGAGGCAGGAGAGATCAGTTTATTACAGCAGCGATGGATGGCAGAGTCACCATGTCTTATTCTCGCATAAACTGCCTCACCAGAAATTTGTGTTTGTGTGCCATGGGAGTTCTTAACAGCTGCAGCTGCCCAAGTGTCTGACTCAGCACCCCCATCTCTGCTTCAGGCTCTAAAAGCCAGTGTGTGTGTTTGTGTATAAGGTCCTATTCAAGAACATTGACTTTGATTTCTGGCATCAGCACAGGTGAAGCAAGCAACCTATCAATATTGCAAATATTGACTGCTGGAAAATAAGCGAGGTTTATGCTTAAAACAAGTAAAATATTAACTGACGAAATGTTTCCAAGAACATTCTTTAAAATCAAATCATAAATAATACTTGCTTCTGAAGAAAATTTTTGTTTCTCCTAAATGTTTTTTTTTTTTTTATCTGTTCATAGAAAAACACATTTAACAGTGATATTTTGAAATTAATAGCAAATTTCAAAATATAACATTTTCATTCTGTACATATGTTGTGATGCATTTCATTTGTGTCATTAAAATAGTTTAAAACTGTTTTTCGTATTTTATATGTAATATCATTTTAATAGTGATTTAGAAATAATTATCATCTTATCTGTATTTGCCATAATTTTATTATGATGCATCACTTTTTTTGCAGTGATTTAAACTATGACCTTTGAAGTCTTCCTTAAAAGCCCACAAATGAATACAATATGTGGTCAACCTGACCTCAAATACCAGCTCCTCACTGACCTTGTCTCTGTTGCACAAGTGTGATGCCTCACATCTCCTTGCTGTGTCTCTGTAGCATATTCATGAATTATCCATGCATCTGTGGCTGTACCTCTATCTACAGTATCTCTTTCTATTTGGCAAGTACAGAAAAAGATGTTCTTTCAGCCTACTGTGGCCATCTCTCCATTCTCTCCATCATTCTTTCTGTGCCGTCTTCTTTTAATGATGTTTTTCATCACTTTCTTTGTGTGACAAAGTATTTCTTCTCCTGTTCTCAGAGATGTCTCTCTCTCTCCTTCACTCATCCAGTAGAGATCCTCTAAGGCCACCTAGACTGGGGCCAGATGCCAAGGCCTGTCGCAGAGCCCATCGATCGAGAGGAAAACCAGGGGCAACACTGGCTCCAGAACACAACATTACTGGCACAGTTAACCCTTACTTCGCCACCGCACTCAAATGTTGCTAACACTATATCCAGATGTCGTCAAAGTGCTGCAATGACAGATTGAAAGGTTGTACATCGTCTATTATAACTTTCCAAAATCTGTCAGTTTCCAAAATCAAAATAAACCCTAGAGTTATTTTGTTAACATTTAATTAACAAAATTACTACAGATGAGCTACAGATGAGTGCGCTTGCTCAAAGTCAAACTGCTGTAATCTAATCAATCTAATGTGCTTAACCTTCATGTTGTGTTTTTAATCATTTTGACTCGGATTTTCCTTTTTCCCAAAAACGAAATGCTAGGTAATGTTTTCACTTTGGACTAAAACCAATAACCTCTCTCACACCTTTTAAAATTTTTTTCATTTTTTGTACAGTTTTTGAGTGAACACCGCCAAATTGATCAAACAGGTTTTTTTTGTGCATTATATAGTGGTCCTGGTCAAACATAACCACCCTACAAAAAAAGCTTATCAATTTTACATTATATTATTAGCAAACATTGGATTCAATCTTTTTATTGACTTGTTTTCTTTTAATTAGCGGTTTTTGACTGAACACCGGCAAAATAATCCACAGATTATGTTTTAAGATCAGATCAATGAGGCCTAAAACCAATTAAGTTACGGTAAGAAATACCAAACCTGTAATAATTAAAAGAAAAGAAGCTGATAAAATATTGAATCAAAGATTTGGTGATAATATAGCGTAATGAAAGATTTACAAGGCCAATCATTTTGGAAAGGGAACGCCAAATTAGGATTTTCAGCACAGCACAAAGGTTAAAGAATGAGAACTGAGTGTCATGTTTCCTTCCTGTCTACTCTGAACTCAAAAAGATATTTTGGGACTGTTACTGTTCGTAAAAACCTTTACATTTTCAGTGATCTGATATGATGAGCATCTGAAAGAAAAGTCTTCCATCTGTTTGGGTTTGGGAGCAGGCCTCTCAGGGAAAGAGAACCCCAGAGAACTCATGCATGCACACACACAAATAAGAATACAGATCTACAGACAATTCTACTGTGTTCAGCAGCAGGTGCCCTATTTGTCATTTTCTGTCCAATCCATGCGATCTCCAAATTAAGACGAAAACATGACAGTAAAATGCAAGTGTTGTAACTGTAAATGCTGAGTTATTTAGTTTGATAGAAGAGGATTTCAGGTAACCCTGCTGTCAAAGTTCTGAATTAACCAATTTAAATACTGATTGAAAAAGGTTTCCCATCGAGTAACCTATTTAAAAGCTCTGTACGCAGTGTTAACCTAGTTAAGACTAAGTCAGCAGGACTTCTGCTGGCTCCTGAAATTCCCCAGGTAATATGTTAGCCTAGTTACAGAAGATGATGAACATCTGTCAAATAGAGCAGTTGCTCAAACAAGACAAGTTTTAAGAGTATATCTCAATACGTAAGGGCCTTTTCTGTATCTTCTCTTTTACACCTAAGTGACATTTGAGTAGTTCAAACTGTAATTTCAACTCAAGGACATGCGTGTTTAAGAAACACATCAGATGATTAAAATATTCAATGCAATGATTTATTCATTATATGGTTTCAGCACTGAGTCGCTCTGCATAATGTTGCAGCAGATATAATAAGAAATAGATGGTCCTCCATTATGCCTAGGGAAAAATTACACTGGATGTCTAACTCCTCATATTGCACTCAACTCGAGCTCGGCCATTTGCTCTGTTGTGGACTGATAACCACAGTGAGCTGCAAAATAGATTTATTTTGACCGAATTTGTCTATGTCAGTGTAAAAAATAAATAAAATAATATAATGTTTTTGTGGGGGAAAGGTCATCGAAGTATGTTTTATAAGAAAATACTACTTTAGTCTTTCTATTTCAAAATTTTAGGTTACTTGCCATTTCTTGTGATTATTTCTGAAGTTCACTAGCAGTGAAAACTGTTTAAAAGTAAAAGATTTTTCTTAGTGACATTTCTTCAAGTGAAAAACCTTATCACCAGAGTCCTGCAATTACTCCAAACAGCAACTGTCCTCTCAAATACAGTCACTGAAAAGAGACCAATTAGTAAAGGGCAAACTGAATGTCATGACAGAATCAGAAATTAATTAAAAATTTTGCCTCAGAAGCTGTTTACAGAGAGATATTATAGCAGTTAAATCACCACAAAATGGCCTCAATGTTAGAGAAAATGTGACACTTACGATGATCGACCAAAATTCTTTGTTTCATATACTCTATATAAGAATTCAAATACTGGTAAACAAACATGTAATTAAACACTAAACAGTCAGGACCTATGGTTGAGTATAACTTGGATCATCTTGCATTATTAGTATGCAATAGTTAATAGTTTTGAATAGGTGCAGCTTATTCAATATGGCCAGAATATTTTTTAAATATGATAAATTAAAACTGCTTATTACCGATAATTATTTCAATCTTATACCTAGCTTAATAACCATTAATAACTACCATTTTACCTGCCAAAACTGATTTTACCATGTAGTTCTTTGCTGAAAATGGCATAGCAAATGCTTGTCTGCTAAAACCAACAAAAGCTATGAAAATCTTTAAAGCACATGGGTTATTAACGCACAAGTGATGTTTAAATTCCAGTCATGTTAAAAATTATAGTGTTTCTACACAGCACTTTTGCCATCAGCATCCCTGATAAAAGGAAAATAGTTAATAGATCTTTAATATATATTGGTGGTCTTTGAGGTCAGCATGCTGCTTGTTTGATTTCACTTTATTGAGTTTACATCCACGTCTTGAGCTGAGTTGTGTCTGGTCTGAACACACTGCATAAGGACGAGACAAAGACTTGATTAGGTCACCCCATCACATCAACCCCGAGAAAATCCTTTACTACCCCTCTTTCTTTCCTGTATCTAAGCAACGCTGGCAGATCGGTAAGGGTGGGTTTAGAGTGGAATGAGACCCTCACATAAATGAGATGGGTACGGACACAAAGGGGCAAGCCACGGGTCCCTCTTGAGTGCCTCTATGCATGATGCGGGTCAGGGACCACTCTAGCTACACAATCTGGGACTATCTGCTTTAAAAATAAAACAGGAAGGGTGAGACATTATTGGACTGAAAACCACATAAGCATTCACCACAACAGGTTATATTTCACACAATGGACACAAATGACAAATTTATTGATGCTTACCTTGCAATGCCTCTTAGGATGCATAACCCTTCATCATGATGTATTCTCAAAGCTGGGGCAGTTTTTGGATGTAAAGACACCCACTTCACCTCCTCTCTGGAATGTAAATTTCTGCAGACTGTTGTAGATGTAGCACTAAATGAACAGCATTCAGCTTCCATATGATTATTCACATCAATTCTCAGCCGGTGGTCGTTTCCAGCGTCCACGTATTATTCTGATGCAGATGTGCAATAGGATTTTATCCTGCTGTCCGGTATTTTATCGTCTCTAAGCCCTTGGATAACGTGCAACAATGTAATTCTCACAATGCTGCGTGTAGTCCGTGTGTGTTGCCCCCCCTCAACAAGACACCCTCACCCCATATTCTCCAATCGCGTTAACAGTCTAGTGGGATGTGTAGTTCTTTAAATGATTTATCGCCAAACTGGGATCCTTTATTTTGTTTGTACATTTATTTTAACGACTAATCCAATATATTTTTATTGTGTATTTATATACGCAACACCCGAAAAGGGGTGTCAGGTGGTGTCAGGTGTTCCGTGAGAGTCCAGCAGCTTTTTAAACTACATTTCCCATGATGCATTTGGAACAGATGGCATTCACAGCAGACCGCTAAGTGCTGTGATTCAGGATGCTCGGAGGATAACTATAAATTCAAACTGTCCACAAAGTATAAGAGCTATATATTTCTCTCTTTATAAATGTATTTTTATAGATAATTCTCGTCAATACATATCTGATGTTAAATGTAATCTCTGTTCTGAAAGAAAAAAACTTTTTGTACAACCAACAGACACATAAATTACTTTTTATAATATTGACGGTATCAAACGTTTTTGTATACGTTTGTTATACCATAGATATACAAGTGTTAGACATTTATATATACAAATATACATTTTAAATTCTCAATGCATTCTAAACAAGTCTCCGTTGATGCAATACTGCCGCCTTGTGGAAACGCTTCTTTTGAACTACAGTGACACTACTGTCACTAAAAGTACACGTGTAAACTTTCGAGCACAACATCTTTTAAAATAATTTTATATAGTCTTAAATGTCAGAAAAAAATAGATTGCATGTAAATAGATCTGCAATCGTTGTTTCTTTAGAGTTTTCGAGTGTTTGCTGCTTATGCAACCTTTAATTGTAAGTGAATTATACAGCTGTTATGCACCATGCAAAAAAAGTGTGAGAAAGTTGAAACTTCGAGTGCCTTCTTTTCAAAAGAATGTGGTACCATTTTAAATACGCTGCTATTTTTATTGCAATAACAGTAACTATGGCACTTTAGGATTAACGTGGTAAATGGATGTTACAAAATCCGTTCTTTGTTTTCTCGCAGTCAAACTTAACCGTTAGAATGGAATAAATTAATATTCCAGAAAAATATGT
>JAUCMR010000043.1:20732887-20750259 GCA_032357425.1 Enteromius argenteus | reverse complement strand
CAAAATCCGTTCTTTGTTTTCTCGCAGTCAAACTTAACCGTTAGAATGGAATAAATTAATATTCCAGAAAAATATGTAAAACATATTGCCACTGCAATAATTGCCACAGGATAAAAATATGTAAAACATATTTTTTCACAGCACGTTTCTACCAATTCTCTTTTTGAGGTCGATCTTTTCGCTCAGGCATGTATTTGGGCAATAGCGGTGTGCGCCACAGGACTGTGAGGCCCTCTGTCGTTCCAGCGCCGTTTGAAATAACGAGCGACCAGGCCAATGAAATATAAAAGTTTACCATCTGATTGATATCTACAACATCCTGGTTGCTAATTGGGTAAATAGCTTTCATATCTTTCGGGAATAATCCGTATTTCTTTGTCTTACTAAAATTTATTTGTAGAAATTATAGTAGTAACCTTTATTTTGACTATAATGTTTGTTAGCCGGTCGGCTAATGATGAATGGACAACTGACTAGCGTTTGCAAATTCAAACGCAGTTTGCTGTAGTTTATGTGCTGATTTTGTGTTACATGATCTAAAGTTACAAGAACACGTATTTATGGAACTGTTTTTTATGCATTGTAACATTGTAACTCGACGAACGATCCAAAGTGGAACTCAAAACTTGCCCTCACTTTAATATGATTAGCCGTAGAGCAGCTAATGATGATACAAATGTTTACCTAAACTTTGTGTTTGAAATCCAACATGCTTTATTACCCCGCATTAGCATTGTTAAAGCATAAGACCATAAATGGAAAGTATTTTGTACATATACCATGCTTTATGCGTAAAGTTTCTGTGCTAATTAGATGCATAAGTTTTTGCCTTATAAGTCGTTTTGCTGTCCTCCGTATGATGCTTATACAGTCTCTGTATGATTTGCTTTTAGGTGCTGGTTAAGTTCTTTGTCCTGAGCCTGAAGGTCCAGTGACAGCAGCCATGTTTCTGTACAATCTGACCCTGCAGCGGGCAACTGGCATCTCCCATGCCATCCATGGCAACTTCTCAGGTATATCACTGCAAGTGACTAGTTTTATTTTGAATCATTACACATAGTGTTTAAATCTTTGGCTTTCTTTTTTTTAACTAGGAACTAAGCAGCAGGAGATTGTTGTTTCCCGTGGGAAAATTCTGGAGCTGTTGCGTCCTGATGCCAACACGGGAAAGGTCCACACGCTGCTTACTATGGAGGTGTTTGGTGTTATCCGATCCCTCATGGCTTTCAGGTTGACAGGTGGAACTAAAGGCGAGTAGATTGGTTCAAATTGCTGTTTTGCATAATCATATATAGAGATTTATTTAATTCGTTATGGATCTCTCACTTTGCAATAGACTATGTTGTGGTTGGAAGTGACTCTGGCCGAATTGTGATCTTGGAGTACCATCCTTCCAAGAACATGTTTGAAAAGATACACCAGGAGACGTTCGGCAAGAGCGGCTGCAGACGTATTGTGCCAGGGCAGTTCCTCGCTGTGGACCCAAAGGGCAGAGCTGTTATGATAGGTAAAACTACAGACTCAGTGTAGTAAAGATTGCGAGGTGGTAGCAGTTTGATATGCATTAAGATAGTAAAAGGAATTGTTTGCAAAAATGAAAATTTGCTGAAAATGTTTTCACCCGCAGGCTATTCAATACGTAGTTGAGTGTTTCTTCATCAGAACAAATGGAGAAATTTTGCATTATCCTTTGTTCACCATGGATCCTCTGCAGTCAATGGGTGCCGTCAAAAGGAGAGTTCAAACAGCTGATAAAACCATCACAGTAGTCAAGAAGTAACTAACATGACTGCAGTCAATCAGTTAATATTTCATGAAGAGAAAAACCCTTTGTAAATATGTTTTTTAATTCAAACCATTGCTTCCAGCTAAAATAGGACTCCTCTTTCCATCAAACTGCTTTATTCAGTGAAAGTCATCTCAGTAACACTTTACAATGAGGTTAATTATTCAGCATTAGTTAACAACAGGCACGTTTCCATTACGGATTTGCACAAAACTTCGTTAATATTTGATAAATGTCGATAAAGTATTGCGAAATGACGGCGTTTCCATTAACCAATGTTATGCGGCTAAAATGTAAACTTTTGCCTCTTGCGATAAGTCATAGCAACAAATTTTGGCGAGACTGTACGGATTTTGGATATATTTATACAAAGGAGGCATATGCGTCTATCTTTACAGAAGCAGCACGGAGAGATCCTCCAGAAATGTGCGTGACGAGGCTGGAATAAACACAAGCGTCAACCGAGTGACCGCTGTCAGCTTCAGTGTCCATATCAGAGCCGAAAGGCAACGCAGACGTGTGCAGTATAAACTAAGCGCTAATGGCAGGGAAAGCCCTTAAACTCTTGAAGGAACACATATTAAGCATTTCTTGGAGGTTATAATACATTTAAGAATGATCATATGACTTTTTACATATGCCATGTGACCGGTAAATGCGAAAAACCCGTTTCCGTTGCAGTTTTTTGCTACATATGTGAGTTTTTGCAAAATTGACACGTTTCCATTAAGCGTATTTTCAGATCGCAATTGCAATTTGAAGGGTAATGGAAACGCGGCTAATGTTAGTTAACATGAACTAAGAATGAACAATATTTCTACAGGATTTAAGGCTATTAAAGGATCTTTAAGGCTAATTTCAGCATTTAATAATTAAAATAATAACTAATGCACTGTAAGCTAACATGAACTAACAATTAATGGTTGTATTTTTATTAAATAATGTTAACAGATGAGTGAATACTGTAATAAATGCGTTGTTTAAGTTAGTTCATACATTAACTAATGTTAACAAATTACACCTTATTGTAAAGCATCATCTTTTGTGAGTCAGTAAAAAAAAAATCAAGCACCGTTTACAAGTGAATATGAAATGGCAGTGGGTTTTGACTTGAGGATAATAGACAATGTATGATTTCCAGTGGAAGATGCATTATTATTGAATAGTATTTTAGCTTAATTCTAATGGCACCCATTCGCTTCAGAGGAAGTATTGTAAATCTGTTCAGATGAAGAAACAAGCCCTCTAAATTATGGCTGGCCTTTGGACGAGTACTTTATCAGCACGTTTTTATTTTAGGGTGAACTATTTCTTTCTCCTGAGAATTTCACGAAAATTTTCTTGCATTTTTTACTACGCATATTCCATTTTCCCAGGTGCCATAGAGAAGCAGAAGTTGGTATACATCCTGAACAGAGATGCAGCTGCCCGCCTTACCATCTCCTCCCCTCTAGAGGCCCACAAGGCTAATACACTTGTTTACCATGTGGTTGGTGTGGATGTGGGGTTTGAGAACCCAATGTTTGCCTGCCTGGAGATGGACTATGAGGTCAGTGTCTTTCTCGTAGTGCATTGGTTTTCAACCAAAGGGCTAGGGTCTGAAACCTCCCAAAAAGACTGCAAGATGATTTAAAAAGTATACAAAATATTGCATTTTGTATGAACAAATAAAAATTTGAGTCTAAATGAAAATGCTAATCACAAAATCAGAAGTATGAATGTTGTATTGGAAAAGGTTGGACTTTTGAGTCAAAAAGGTTGAACCACTAAACTAGTGGGGGAATATTATTCACATTAGTGGCCTGACCAATGCTAAGTTGCCTAGGATGTATACACAAGCAGTTAGCTGTATAAGGAACACAGATTCTTTACAGATTGGGGTGTTTTTACATGCAGCCAGTGCTGTCATAGTACTTCATCTTGGTTTACATATATAATCAGCTAGGTGACATGTCTCTAACTCATAGTGTTAAATGGTTTTGCAGGAGGCAGATAACGATCCCACCGGAGAGGCTGCGGCAAACACACAGCAGACTCTGACCTTCTATGAGTTGGACTTGGGTCTCAACCATGTGGTGCGCAAGTACAGCGAGGCACTGGAGGAGCATGGCAACTTCCTCATCACAGGTTCTGATCTTTTTAGAAGGTCAAAGTGCTAGATAAGGATCCACAAGATAGACAAAGTTGGAATTACTTCAGCGCAACGCAGTTGTCATCTAGCGCTTATTTCGCCATTTGAGACAATCGGTTTAATTAAAAAAAGTGATTATTTATTTTTTTAAAGAAATAATTTTTTTAGGGAATATTAAATTAAACAAGTGACAGTCAAGACATTTGTTACAAAAGATTTTATTCATTATGTCCATTATGTAACAATTTTATTTTTAGCAGGAAATCTTTATATTAGACTGATTTCTGATTTCATGTGACACTGAACCCTGAAGTAATTTAAGCTATAAATTTAGATTTTTCTAAATTTAAATAGAAGTTTCACAATATTAGTACACAAAATTATATGGTTTTACTGTATAATTTGAGTAAATGCAGCCTTGATGAGCATAAGAGAATTCTTCCAAAAACCCTAAAGACGTTGAACAGTAGATCACAAATAATGTTCTTTGTTGCTTTGTGTCAGAAATGATGAATATCTTCATGTCTCTTCTCTGACTGTTTAATGAAGAGATTGTTTTGATATCTGATCTTCCTGGACTCAGCAAAGAATGTTTTACTTTTAGAGGAGAAAAAATTTAGCAAAGTGTCTTATGAATTTGTGTTAATCTGACCTTTTCACTTCTGCGTCATAGTTCCTGGTGGTTCGGATGGTCCCAGCGGTGTGCTCATTTGCTCTGAGAACTATATCACCTACAAAAACTTTGGGGACCAACCAGACATCCGTTGCCCAATCCCACGCAGAAGGGTGAGTTTGTGGGGCCTTCCCTTTTGCGGTTCTGTGAGCACACTCAACTAAACATCACCTTGAGAAGTCTAAACAGCTATTGGTATTGAAATGATGAGCTTTTCATGTCTCTTCTCTGACTATTTAACTGGAGACACATAAAGATCTCTGATCCTAATATTCGTTTTGACCTTGTATGGATGTTTAGTTCTCAGTCGTTGTGTTTACAGAATAAATTAAACACAGATGTGAGTTGTGACCACAGCGCTTTTCTCTTTCAGAATGACCTTGATGATCCTGAGCGAGGCATGATCTTTGTCTGCTCTGCTACCCACAAGACCAAATCCATGTTTTTCTTTCTAGCCCAGACAGAACAGGGAGACATCTTTAAGGTTACTCTGGAAACTGATGAGGAGATGGTATGTGCACAGAACCGTGTCATCCGTTTCTTTTTCATAGATGTACAAAAGTGTTGAAGCGAATTGCAATTGCGTTAATTACTTTATCTGTATTCAATTCAAAATGGAAAATTTGAATTTCTAACCTAAAAATGTTAATTCAAAACTCCATTGAAGTTGTACTTGGAAAATTTTAACCCTGACTTTAAAGAAATGTGGGTGTATGACATTACCTGAACACTGTTGATGCTGAATATGAAATTTTCGAATGAATCCGTTAACAAGTTAAACTAGTGCCTTCTTTGACTGCACAGTTCACACTGTTTAAGATATGTGGGTAGAAAATGTATAGCCTATGTTTATAACATTTCATATAGTTAGTATCACACGAAGAGTGCCGTTTTTTTGGGGGGGGTTTTATTCTCCCTCAAAGTCAGCATGATTACAAATGATTTTATGCAACAGTTTGTTTTTGGTCAGTAACACACACCCCTAATTCATGTTATTTAATGTATAAAATTATTTATTAATAATAATTAATTGATTATAATGATTTTGATATCAATTTTCTTAAAAAAAAAAAAAATAAATTCTTAAGTTTTAAAGGCTGTAATGTAAAGTTTATCATTATATAAAACCTTTTGTTTTAGTAAAAACTTGTATCTGAATTGTAAATTCTGCTTTTTTTACAGTAATTTTACAGTTGAATGTGGTTCTATAGACATTACCCTCCCCCGCTCATGTGGTATTTTATTTTTGCAGGTCTTAAATTTGAGCCTTTAAAATCCTGCAGAAACCCTGGAAAGATGTGTAAAATACTGTTAAAACCTCTGAACGTCGTAGTGGTTTTGTTAATAAAGCTTACAAGGAAATATATTCATTTGAAAGCTCTTTTTACTTCATATTTTAGGTTACTGAGATCAGGATGAAGTATTTTGATACCATCCCAGTGGCTGCAGCCATGTGCGTTTTAAAGACTGGCTTCTTATTTGTTTCTACAGAGTTTGGAAACCAGTAAGTAACTTTTCTCTCTTGCACATTCTTTCATTTACTGAAAAATAACTAAATTCCTCAGATTTGGTGGCATTTCCCCAAGTTTCAGTGTATTACCTAGATGACAGCACCTGATAATAAGAGGGAAGAATGTGGGCGCTGTAGTTTCAGTTATCTAAAGCCTACTTAGTGTCAGTGTAACCATACTTATGTTGGGTTCTCTTTGACCTAAAGCTTTTCATTCATCTGCACTGTTGTACACATAGCCTTGGAAGTGTGAATCCAAAACGTTTGTTTGTTTGTTTGTTAGCTACCTGTATCAGATTGCCCACTTGGGTGATGACGATGACGAACCTGAGTTTTCCTCTGCCATGCCTTTGGAGGAGGGAGACACGTTCTTTTTCCAACCTCGCCCCCTTAAGAACCTTGTGCTGGTCGACGAACAAGAAAATCTTTCTCCCATCATGTCCTGCCAGGTGTGTGAATGTGTATTTTGCAGTGAAGATTAATAAATTTGTATTTGTGCTCACACTCAAGCTAGTAATTACTGATGGGAAGCAGGGTTACAAGTTGGCATGAGAACAGATGTTTAAGAATGAATCACTGTTTGGATGAATGCAATATAGAAATGCTTGTTTTGTAGTTACCAAATTAGAGAGTGTTTAGTCAGACATCAGAATGGGTAATTGAGCATATAAACACTTCAGATTTTTTTTTTTGTCCTGTTTGTATCAGTTCACTTATGTAATGAAGAAATGCTGCTCCAAAATTCCTCACTAAGTAGTGTGTGTGGGTTTTTTTATTTATTTATTTTTTGGGAACTACTGCAGATTGCTGATTTGGCTAATGAAGACACCCCACAGCTGTATGTGGCATGTGGCAGAGGACCCAGATCTACACTGAGAGTTTTGAGACACGGACTGGAGGTTTGTGTTGCTAGGAGTTGCATTTCCGTAGCAGCTTTCACAACATGCTTGCAAAATGGAAATTTGTCACCCACTGCGTTAAGTCATCCTTTGCACTTTGTGGTTTTATGGTTTAGATTATAGGTTTTTCCACAGACCTATTTATATTTTGAAGTGTTAAAGAATGCATGGTATTTCAGGTTTCAGAAATGGCTGTGTCTGAACTGCCCGGTAACCCCAATGCTGTGTGGACTGTCAGAAGACATGTGGAAGGTAAAAGACCTGTTAATCCTAGAGTGTGTGCACATACACATGAATTATGCAGACATGTTGGAAGTGATTTTTCTGCAAGCACTTTTTTGGGGGGAAAATAAAATGTATTTAAACATGTCACTATCGCAGTCACCTTCCTGACTGGAAGGAAATTATGTAGGAATGCATGAAACACCGTTTTGACTAAATGCATCACAATACGTAGTAATGCCATGTATTAACTTCTCAGAGTGCTGCAGGACCACACAAGCTGATTTCTTGATTAATTTGGGTAAAGATTAAAGAGCTCACATGAATAGACAAGTACATCCTAGAATCTCCCCTTGAAGCAACAATTCAGTTTTGCAGCATGCTCTCACTTGTAAGGGCTTTTTACGAAGTCATATTCTACTAGATCAACATTTGCTTTGCATGCACAGTGTAAGTTGGGCTCTCAGTCACTGTCGCTGTCTGCCAGATATTTCTCTGAAATCATGTGATTCGCTATTAGATTTTTTGGCCTGTGCATGCAGCCTGAGCTCTGCAAGGTTTATATTGCGGTCTGTGTACTGAAGTGGTTGAGGGAATAAGTTTCATTTTGACTGTACAGCTTTGTGAGAGTTATGGTCTTATTCTCAATAGGGCCTTGTTCATTTACTCCAGGTTTTTTAATATAATATTATATAAAAAGATTTTGGAGGGATTGTTATTGTAAAAATGCAATGTTTATAAATTGGATTATTTTATGCAATGTGTGTGGCATTTCTTATGTTATACTGAAGTTTTTTTTTTTTTTCTGTTGCTAAGGATTGGGTATCGTTTTAATTTTATCAGTTCCGATTCGATAGTTTCTCTTCCAAAATACATCAAACATTTAGATGTCAAACATTTATTCTGTCTTTTTTACAAAGTATTCTGTTGCAGCTGAGTAACATGAGGGAAAACTCAAGAGGAACTTTTGCCTATAATAAAATTGCTGCTTAATAAAATGGGAACAAACGAATCAATTAGCAATAGCATAAATTCAACTAAACCAAATTTTAGTTAAAAAACACTTCAGTTTTCTTATTAATTCAAATTGTTAAAGATATTCAGTCAAGATCAGTAAATGATTTTCATTTATTCTTTGATTACCATTAATGACAGACAGAATGTTTATTAGACTGCTCTCTCTTTAACACCAAACGCATGCAGATCTAAGAATACTGTACACCTGTATTTTCTTATTGTTTGCACTCACTTAAGAGACAAAGCCTGTTTTTATGATACACAGATATATTTTCTTCATGCTGGTCGATAAATTTGGAAGATTAATTAGTTCCATCCCTAACTTGAATTTGTGTATACTTTTTAAGTATTGGTTTCCTTTTATGGTTGCAAATGAGCCTACATTTGGCAAGTTTCCAACCAGAGAATTGTGGTTTTCCTTTTCACAGATGAGTTTGATGCCTACATCATTGTGTCCTTCGTTAACGCCACCCTGGTGCTTTCTATTGGTGAGACTGTGGAAGAAGTGACAGACTCTGGTTTCTTAGGCACAACACCCACCCTGTCATGCTCGTTGCTTGGAGAAGATGCACTTGTACAAGTGAGTGACATCTCTCTGACCTACATGCATGCACAATACTCCATTGAACGTTTTCTGCTTCCTTGTTAAAGTGAATGTTTACCCAAAATGAAAACAATCACAGTTTTGGAATAACCCATAAAAGACTGTCTCTTTCTTAACACAAAATAATTGCGTTTTGAAGAATGTGGGTTACTTTTTGTGTTCAGCAGAAGAAAATAATTCATACAGATTTGAGTAAATGACACAACAAACCAAACTGGTGCATTTTCAACAGTTAGATTTAACAGTTATGTTTAATGATTCTTCTCATTCTAATGGGTTTTGCTTAATTTGCTGGATCTTTAAAGGTCTACCCAGATGGTATCCGTCATATCCGTGCTGATAAGAGAGTAAATGAATGGAAGACTCCGGGGAAGAAGACAATCGTCCGATGTGCTGTCAATCAGAGGCAGGTGGTCATTGCTTTAACTGGAGGAGAACTTGTCTACTTTGAGATGGACCCGGTATGTTGGCGAACATACATCTTTTTTTTCTGCATTGTCACCTGAATGTTCATCTGTTGTTTGAATGTCTGCCTTTCCATTAAGAGTTCTCTCTTTCCTTACAGTCTGGGCAGCTGAATGAATACACTGAGAGGAAGGAGATGTCGGCAGATGTGGTGTGCATGAGTTTGGCAAATGTGCCTCCAGGTGAACAGCGTTCCCGTTTCCTGGCTGTTGGGTTGGTGGACAATACAGTCCGCATCATCTCCCTGGATCCATCCGTAAGCTACAATTTGCTCTTCTTCAGTTGGTTAGCTGACTTGGACGTTAAAACAATGATTCTAGTCACTGTTCCCACTGAATTTGAGTGAAGTGTGTAATCTCTTTGTTTCACAGGACTGTCTTCAGCCGTTGAGTATGCAGGCTCTTCCCGCTCAGCCAGAGTCTCTTTGTATTGTGGAGATGGGTGGAGTGGAAAAACAGGATGAGCTGGGAGAGAAGGGCACCATTGGCTTTCTATACCTCAACATTGGCCTGCAGGTTAGAAACTCTTGAACTTGCTCTGGAGGTGAAAACAGAATTTCAGGTCTATTTCACAGCCACTAGTGAAATTGGAAGTTAAGAGCTTTTCCTTGTACCTTTTTGCCATTGAGCAAGGCACACGTCCTTGATTTTTGACCTCGTAAATATCAAAAACTCAAAACTTTTACAAATTAAATGGATGAATTGTTTTGCTGTAAGAAAAATACTTCAAATGTGCCATTTGGGACAAGAGCTTTGAAGGGAAACCATTAAAGCTACAATGTGACTTGGTGAAATGACTATACCAAAGAATCCATTGCTTCTTTCTTACCATAATCGCCTCTTTGTTTGTAGAATGGCGTGTTACTGCGTACTGTTTTGGATCCAGTGACCGGGGACCTGTCTGATACTCGAACTCGGTATCTTGGTTCTCGTCCCGTCAAGCTTTTCAGAGTCCGGATGCAGGCCCAAGAAGCTGTGAGTCAAATTACATTTTATGTCAGTTGCAATATCGTACAGCTTGCTAATTTGCTGACTTCATTACATGATCTTTTACTGTGCAGGTTCTGGCCATGTCTAGTCGTTCCTGGCTGAGTTACTCATACCAATCCCGTTTCCACCTGACCCCATTGTCATATGAAACCTTAGAATATGCTTCAGGGTTCGCTTCTGAACAGTGTCCTGAGGGTATTGTTGCCATTTCCACCAACACACTGAGGTAAACACGCATTTTATGTATATACAGTTCAGAATGTTAGCTTTGTAGAATTTTTGCATTAATGTCAAGTATATTGTGGTTTGCTTCATATATATATCAGTTCCTGTAGTGATTTCATGTGATATATGATTTTCCTACTCGACCAGTGATCCAAAAATCGTAACTTTAGATGTAAATTAAAATCAAATCTTGGTCCTAAAGTTTCCATCCTTACTTATTTTATCCCAAAAATGGGAAAACATGACCTGGATGTGGCTTCACAGTTTTGGTGAGATTATCTTTATAAATATTTGCTTCAGTTTGAGGATGGTTAGCAAGTCACAGAAGTGTGGATCTCTCTCTTTCCTAAATGTTTTTACTTGGCTTGATGCTGCATGACATCTCACTTTGGACAGGATAATTTGTTTTGATTAGTCACAGTAAAATCAGTAAAAATTTCCTGTTTGTGTAGGAAGCCTGTAGTAATTGCCCTTTTGTAGATATCAACCTCTTATTTTGCGATGCCTTCCAGGTCAGCTGCCATTTCAGCACAAGCATGAGTCTGTCAGAGTATAGCCAGGAAAGAAGTGATTTTGACTTTCATGATTTCAGTAACTAATCCAATCTGTAACTGATGTCTAAACTTTTTTTACTCTGCCTTTAAATTTACTGCATGCCTTTCTCAACGTCTCATCTCTCCCTCAGGATTTTGGCTCTTGAGAAACTGGGTGCCATCTTCAACCAGGTGGCATTCCCACTGCAGTACACACCTCGCAAGTTTGTCATCCACCCAGAGACGAATAACTTGATCTTGATCGAAACAGACCACAATGCCTACACTGAAGCCACCAAAGCACAGCGCAAGCAGCAGATGGCTGAGGTCAGTGAACTTGGCGCTGTTAAGAAACAATGGTTGTCTTCATCTCCCCTGGAATGTTTTTCTTTATCTCCCTTTCTCTCACTCTTTCCTCTCTCCTGTCTGACTCATGCACTCATACGTTTTCCCAATCTAATCACTAACTGAGGCAAAACTTCATTGCTTTCTTGTTGGAAGTAGTCTGTCATGTCCGTTTTGTGGTTACTTCATCACAGTGCATGTTTGCAAGGGTAATTCCACATTGACGAGCCGTAAAAGTGACAAGCACTGTGAAATAAGCCATGGTTACTGTGGTGGTCCCTCAAAGATAAATCAAATTGATGCAGTTCTTTCAACAGTTTAGTATATCTAGCTAGCATAAACAGTCCGGAACTGCGGTGTAAAAAGGCTGCTTCTGAATGTATTGCATAGCATGAAGTTCTCTTGTTTATCTGCAAATTGTTCCGAAAACATTCTTATATACACTGTGGCCAAAGGTTTGCGGGCAGTCACTTATAATTAGGGGTTTGGTTTGGCCGTTTAATTCCAGTGACGACGAATTGTAAGGTTACTACATACGATGAAATTCTGGAGAAATTTGTGCTTCCAACTTTGTGGCAACAGTTCGTGGAGGGCACAAGTCTATTCCAGCATGACAATGCCCCTGTGCAAGTGATTTAGTGGTTCTGGTGTGGAGGAACTTGACTGACCTCCACAAGCACAGACCTGAACCTCACAACTCCTTCGGGATGAATTCAAACTCCTTGACCTAGAATAGAGCCTGACTTGTTGACCTGAGCCTGAGCTCACTCAGCTCATGTCTTGAATGGTGGTGAATTTCAACTTGGAGTGGTATACCTGTTAGCACCCAATCAATAATGTTTTTTGAAAATAAGATGCAGACTTTTTTTTTTCTTCTATACAGGAAATGGTGGAGGCAGCGGGAGAGGATGAAAGGGAGCTGGCTGCAGAAATGGCTGCAGCTTTCTTGAATGAGAACCTGCCAGAAGCCATCTTTGGGGCACCTAAAGCAGGCTCTGGGCAGTGGGCTTCACTAGTGCGCATGATTAACCCCATCCAAGGAAACACACTGGACCTGGTGCAGCTGGAGCAGAATGAGGCTGCTTTCAGGTGAGGAATGTTGAACAGGACAATGCAGACTCCCTTCCTATTCAACCCAGACCATCTGTTCTTAAAGCATCATGAAACGCAACACATTTTATTAGGTGATAACAGATATGTGTTTCTGCACATTACGCACACACGTCATTGGGTTGAGCACCCACTTTTAAGAATTATTCATGAGCATTGTAACATTATACATGACAAAGGACTCGTCTAATCCAATCATTGCGCCATACTGCTGGTTTGCAATGTCCTACAAAAACACACAAAAAATATGTTTGTACTGAAACATTTTTACCGGACAGTTTTTTGTGAACTGGGGACAAGTGCAAACCGGTTTCGCGGATTGTCTTCTTTTAAAAGAGGCGCCGTGCCAGTTCCTGTCATCTCTACTTTCTGCACCAATGTGGTACGTGTTACAAGATAAACTTCGAATTGTTAATTTACTATTATAAAAACGTTACCAGTGTACCACTTTTATCGGCGCTTAAGTCCTCCACTTCTACACAGCTCTCAGAACTGCTGTAGCTGCTGCTCTTGGCACCGATGTCCATCTTGCGAACGTGTTTACATTAGGTGTGTTCGACTTGAAGCTGTACTTTGATGCCGTGCCACACTGCGTCAAGTCGAACACACCTATTGTCGGTTTGCAAATTAGCGGTATTTATTCACTTATTGTAACTCCCCTTTTATGCAGTCTCCACCTTTTCTCCACACTCCACCCCCACACCTTACCACCAGTGAAAAAGCACCTCTGAAATAGGGGGTTTCAAGACCCTTTAATTTAGAATGTCTTATGTTAAATTTAGAAAAACATTAAATTTGTCTCTTCTATTCCCACCTCTTTCTCTAACGTTAGTTTATTTGTGTATTTTGCAGTGTGGCTGTATGTCGATTTTCCAATGGAGGCGATGATTGGTATGTGTTGGTGGGTGTTGCCAGAGATATGATACTAAATCCTCGCTCTGTTGGTGGAGGTTATATTTATACCTATCGTCTAGTTGGAGGTGGGGACAAGCTGGAGTTTTTACACAAGGTGAGTGAAACAGGAAATGACTGCATGAAACTGATTGGTCCCATGTGTTAGCTGGGGGCTCAGCAATGTGGAATTCCCCACAAATCATTAAATGTGCCTGAGAAATCCATATAACCTTAGCAAATTACAATTCAACTCTTAGTGTAGGAGTTCTGGCTATGGCCCAGTAATGCCATGTTGTGAATGTGTGGTCCACTTTATATGATGTCTAATGATGCTTTGACCCAGCTGCATATCAAAGCCATATGTTAAATGGTTATTTTCTGGTCAACTTCTTAAAATGAAATATAAAATTGAATTGATTTAGATACTGGTTTTGATTAACAGACGCCTGTCGAGGACGTGCCCCTGGCTATTGCTCCCTTTCAGGGACGAGTGTTGGTTGGAGTAGGCAAACTCTTGCGCATCTATGACTTGGGAAAGAAGAAACTTCTTCGCAAGTGTGAAAACAAGGTGAGAAGTTGCAGAATCACTTTTTTTTTTTTCCAGAGGAAGTGAACAAGCATTTTTCTATTCTTTGAAACACTGAATAATATGAAAGTAACATCAGTGACACACTACTGTAGTACTTGATGTTGATGCATAACCACATGAAAAACATTGAAACAGAAGTTCAGACCACAAAGTGGTCGGGTACTTCACTAAAGTTAAATAAACTTGCAGACAAGTTTGTTTTTCACACAAGTAATTTGCACTGGCATAAAGTGTTAATATGTTTGAGAAACAGCTAAGTGGAAAGTATTGCTCTTATGAGATGCTTTTGTATGCCTTTGACGGAAGCTTTAAAAGAGGTGCAACCTGCTAAACTATGAAACCTGAGTCTGTTTTTCTTGTTCTTGCAGCATGTTCCTAACTTGGTAACGGGCATCCACACTATTGGGCAGCGTGTGATAGTATCCGATGTTCAGGAAAGTCTATTCTGGGTGCGCTACAGACGCAACGAGAACCAGCTCATCATCTTTGCCGACGATACATATCCTCGTTGGGTCACAACCGCCTGCCTGCTTGATTATGACACCATGGCTGCTGCGGATAAGTTTGGAAATATCTGCGTTGTGAGTGTCGTCAACTGTTTGGTTTTGAAATCTTTGAGATCGGGGGCCTGTTTCATAAAGTTTACAGAATAAGCCAGGTTTATTTAACCAAATCAACTGGCAATAAGTTAGACTGACTAAAAATAAACCTGGCTTATTTGTTTAACTTTGCAAACAAACTCAATATCTGGTACACGTGTGGCAATAAGTTTGTGTAAACTTTGATTCCAGAGAATATTTTAGTGCAGATAAGCTTTTTCACATCTTGACATCACCAAAATAGCATCATTTCTTAGCAGTCGCAATGGAGGAAAAAAATAAAAATGAACACAATAATTTGAGATGTCATCATCTGTATACATTTGCTATAGACAGCACACTCATTTCATGTTTATTTTCAGGTACGCCTGCCTCCCAACACCAGCGATGATGTTGATGAGGACCCCACAGGGAACAAAGCATTGTGGGACAGAGGCTTGCTTAACGGAGCATCACAAAAGGTATAAGTTTCTTCTACACTCATTACTCAATTTTCCCACAGGTCCCGGAAAGACCTTTGGCACTGAGCTGTCCTTACCGCTTGTCCCTCATTGTTTTGTCTGTCTGGTTGGTTTTGCGGTTGCTGTTCTACTTGCGCACACATTCGGAGACCTGCACCCCAAAACATTTGGCAGGAGTCCACACTCCACTCTGGTTCTGAAACCTCAGCAGCAAATCTTGTCCTCTCGCCAGAGATCATTATGTGCAGATTAGGAGCATGGAAATGTTTAGGTGGACACAAGGGAAAGTCCCTATTTGCACACCAATGACTTGCGTCTAGCTTTGACGGACATGCCTAGAGCATGTGTAATCAGGAATGAGCTGGACTGGGTGGTTGGTATAAACATTATTTTGGAACTTTTCTTGGGATGCACAATATATCATTCCCATATAAACGATTAGCTGATATTAATGTTTAGCGTCATTTGATTGTATAAATGATACAGGATATTTATTTGCCAGTGTTGGATATTGAACTCCCATTTGTCATTTCCACCTGTTCAACATCAGATCTACTGATGACTTGAATGAAACCCTTTCCCTTTATGAGCATATTTTAAAAGTTTCTCTTTGTGTAATGATAGGAAAGCTGTGTATTTACTCATTAAAATGAGTCACGTTTACTTGGAGAAAAAAAGTTTATGGTTATGTATACCTAATGCTCTGTTTATCAGATTTTGACCACACAGTTTCTCATCTAATACACCCGAATCATAGCTCAGTTGCATGTTTTTAAAGTTAAAAATGTAGTCTGTACCTTTTTTTTGGGGGGAGGGCGAAGGTGAACTTATGTTTTCTAGTATTAGTGGTACTGGTAGGTGTTTGCTGGAAATTCAAGCATGCCGTCCAGATCATTAGATCACGTCTGTAAATGAAGTTGTCCTGGCTAGTAGGCTGTATCACATGTGATGCTGCAGGTGACAGATCATTTATAGCCTTTTCTCGCAACTGATACTATAATTGAATTTATCATTTTGAGGGCGGATTGCAATCCAGAAGAGATAGTGTTTACCAAAAAACATGTCAATTACTGAAATTACATTTATATTTCAGTTTTAATATGCATCTGATAGACTACATGATTATACAAGTTTTGTATTTTTAGAGCGACAATTTAATAATAAACTATAATTTGCACATTTTAATGTGATATGAACAAAGTTTACAGGTTTTAGATATTATAGTGATGCCTACACCCATTTTTAGTGTATTAAGTTGTTTAAAATGTAATTTAAATGTGACATGTAAAAAAAAAAAATTATTACAAATGTAATGCATCCAATTTGTAATCTCTTTGATTCAGTATTATTACTGATGGTATTGGGTGTTTTTTTTCTTTTTTAATACACTTGTAGCGGATACTGTGGACTTTTCTAGGTATTTGTATGTGGTCGCCGTGAATTGCTTAATCTTCGTAAAGTGCTCTCTTTGTTATGGTTCTTTTTTCTTCGGTTTTTATGACCAGCAAAAACAGCCTTCAGCCCTGTTTTAATCCATACCTGTTGTCCTTTCTTTCTTATTGATTACAGGCAGAGGTGATTATTAACTATCACATAGGAGAGACGATTCTGTCCCTCCAGAAAACTACTCTCATCCCTGGAGGATCAGAGTCCCTGGTGTACACCACGCTATCAGGAGGAATTGGCATCCTTGTGCCGTTCACTTCTCATGAGGTACGGTTTCTTAAAAAAAAAAAACTGCATAACCAGTAATTACATGAGAGGAGTGCTAACATGCAGTAGCCTTTCATAAGTCTAAAACCACTGAAGCAGAAGAGATGAAAGTCTGATGTTGGGCAAGTGGCCTGAGGCTATCAGAGTAGAGACTGTGACATGCATAGGGCAGCTTTATTTATTGCACATTTAAATAAGTTGTTGTTTTCTTTTTTTTTAATCATGTGAATGAAATGTTTGTCTCATCTGTCTTTAGGATCATGACTTCTTCCAGCATTTGGAGATGCACATGCGCTCTGAGTTTCCCCCTCTCTGTGGTCGTGATCACCTCAGCTTCCGCTCATACTATTTTCCAGTAAAGGTAAGGGCAAACACAATTAAAGGGGTCATATGTTGCTAAAAAAAGAGAATTTATTTTGTGTATTTGGTGTAATGCAATGTGAGATTAAGGTTCATTGTTACTTCCCTATGCCCCACCTTCCTGAAATGCATGGATTTTTACAAATCTCATTGTTCTGAGAAGCGAGGTGAGCTCTGATTGGCCAGCTATTTATTGAGTTGTGATTGGCCGAATACTACAAGCATTTAACAGAAATGTTACGCCCCT
>JAUCMR010000043.1:20721057-20732787 GCA_032357425.1 Enteromius argenteus | reverse complement strand
GAATGGCATTTTCCATCCTTTTCCAATGAGCTACTGTCATTGTTGACAGACTACCTAATTCCACGTGTTAATTGTCCTAAGGTGGAAGAAGCAGCATTATAGTGCAATAGTAGTTATAATAGTAATAATGGTGTTGGGCAAGTTACTTTCCCTGGTAGTTGGTTACTTTTGTGAGACATTTTTAACTTTCTAGCACACATTATACCAACTAAGCACAATTTAACTTAAAATAAGTTAGTGAACTAATATTTTGTGGCCATTTTTGAGACCCCCTTCTTGAATCAGACTATTATTATTATTATTATTATTATTATTATTATTATTAGATTATTATTGTCTTTTTAAATTTTAACAACAGTAATATTACAATACTGTGTTGGTATGTTAATACTAAATTTTAATGGAGCGGAAAACCCGCAGGAAGTCCTCAGTGCTTATTGTTGACAGAAGCAGTTTTATAAATGTAAAAAAAAAAAAAAAATGCAGGGGTGTGGACAAGTCATAACTTTTATAAAGAATATCTTTGGTTTTGAGACTTTAGTCTTTGCAACTTTAGGGATCTTATCTATTATCGGCTTGTAATACTCCAAAGAGAAAGGAAAACTTAAAATTGTGTTGTCATAACCCGTTTTATATCACACAGGTTTAGTATTAACAGTTTTTAATTAATTTTTAATCAATCATTTACGTATTCTATGTGTGGCAGCTTTAAAATTGTGTCCACCACTTTGCAAAGTACTTCCTACATCAGTTGGCAGTCTTTCTCAGTGACTTTGCTTGTATGCTTCCAGAATGTGATCGATGGAGATCTTTGTGAACAGTTTAACTCCATGGACCCACACAAGCAGAAGAGTGTCTCTGAGGAATTGGACCGCACTCCTCCAGAGGTGTCGAAGAAACTGGAAGACATCCGAACACGCTATGCCTTCTAGTATCTTTGCATCTGGCTGGCGCACCATGAGAAAATCTATTGTTTTTCCAGGCCTCCCATGGCTGTGGTCTCAACTTTCCTACCACAAGTATAGGAGCAACATTTTGGTGATTGCTGAAGGAAGTTCCCGTTTTAACTGGGGCCAGCTGGGAGCTGTCACAGTCCCAGTGGTCAATGACCTTGTCCTGCTTTAAAGACTGTTGGTACTGTACTCAGTACAAAGCATCTGCTTTTAGTTCATACAAAGCGGTTGCATAGTGACAAATATTTTCAGAGGAATGTTTTCAGGCAAAAGACTACATCAGCTTGTATACAGGGGTGGCTTTTGTATGTGTAGACTTTAAAAATGTCTATTACTAATTTTGTGGCTACCACAATGCAAATTAAATCAAAATTTTATTGTATGAGTCATTCTGCATAAAACATTATATCATTCGGATTTTGGGTGTTTAAATTGTCTCTCTTTGGAAGTTAAAATACTGTTCCCACTCTTGTAAAAATAGTGAAGTTGTAAAATAGCTTTAGTTTTGTCTCTACGTGGATACAGCAGATCTGTTGTGGTTTTTGCCTTTTTTTTTTTTTTTATTCTCATGGAAGAGCTATAATCATCCACCCCCAGGGAACCTGAAAGGAATTGTGCTGTTTTTCATGAAGTGTGAGAAAATTTGTAAATAAACTTTTTTTACGTTATTCTGTATTTCCGTGTTTGTCACAAGACTTGTTGTTTGTCTTTTACTGAACCCACAGGCAAAACAGGTTTTCACTGTGTTCTTAAGCCTTTCTCTTTTTTCTCCCCCCCGTTTGGTGAAGCCCCATAGTGATCATGCAATCTTTCTCATGACAATGAGTCATAGTCTTGGTGTAATGTCATAGTCATAGTCTAGAGTTAATATTTCACCAAATATTAAAAAAAATAAGGATTTTCAAGTCTTCTAGAGACTGACCAACACTGTTAGTGTAATGTGTGCAATAGCATTGTGGTGTTGTTTTTTTGGACTTTAATTTCTAATTAGGCTGACTACTGCCATGGGCTAAAGTTACAGCTAACTTTAGCTATTCTCCATACCAAAATAGGTACCAGTTATGTTCTTTTTAAAACTTTGAATGATGCGAGTTCTGCATTGTTACTGTACCAAATTTGTAATGTGTTCTATTTTGAAGTATATTACAGCAGTAGTTTCAACGGGGCATATCACTGAATTTAGAGAAGGATTCTATTCCGTGTATATTATTCTCTTATGTCATTTTCTAATTAAAATTGCTTTAGTCAGTGGAACATGTCGAAGTAAAGACACACTTTGATAAGTATTCCATTAGAGTGAGTCACATCCTGATCACACTTCAACCCACAATGTTAATAAACAACCATTTTCTACCAAGTTCCCCACACAGTAGTTATTACTTTAGTTGCATCTTTGATAATAAAATTCATGAATTGGTTTTCCTGAGTCACAAATTCTTGCAAAGTCATGCTGTGGAATAGTTAGAGAATTGAGCAATATGAGGTAGGCCACAATTTTTCCAAGCGTTTTACACAAGGTAACATGCTGTGAGCTTGTTCCAGTTCAGTGTGTATCTACAGTCAATAGTTTTGTGATCTCTCGCATGTAACATTGTGCTATTGCAGTAACCTCACATTGCTTCTGACTGTGCCAATGTAAGGCTATGATTTTTGTAATTTTGGGGGGGGGGGTCTTGGGGTCTGTGATGATGGGGGGCCCACCCATAAAAACTGTCCTGATTTTAAGTGACTGCACTGGTAAAGAAGATAAAAAGTGATGTCAGGCCATTAAAGTAGGTTGAGATATTGTGGATGTTGTTTGAAACCTGGTGATGTTTTGAGGCACATTTAGAAGTTTTCTTTCAATCTTCTTCCTTTGGGGGGTTTTCCATGTTGATGTGATATAATCTAGGTTGACAGATGGTATTTTGACTAGGTTTTTTTTTTTGAATGGTTGGGTGGGGGACTCGGAATGTCCCTCACGTCTGTTGTCTTGGATCTTGAGTTGCTCTGGCCTTTGTTAGGACAGCATAGATAGAACTACGGTCAAGCGATTATGCCACTACAAAAAGATTAAAGGTACCACAAAACAAGGGGGCATTGTGGCCATTAACAAAGCAATCCTATGCGCAAGGCCAGTGTGCAGTATGCGTTGGTCATCCATATGCCCATTGTTCATTGTGCTGTGAGATGAGGTGCTTCAGAGTCCGAAAAACATTTTGTCATGAAATTCCTAAAAGTGTACAACTGTGCCAAGCCTGTCACCACAGAACCGCAGTAAATGTAGGGAATAAATTAGTAATGTGCGTGGGTGAATGTGGTTTACAGGCAAATTGGGAAAATAGACACTGGATCTGCTTGAGATGATGCTTGGCTGCTTCTTGGCTCATGCGGGCTGTTGTTGATGGTTCATCGATAACTAGTTTTGGTGAACAAATTTCTGTTAATTTTGACTATATTGTAAAACTGCACCGATTGCAGTATGCGCATTTTGAGTTTGAGTTTGATGTCTTTCTAAAGTTTTAAAGTTACCAAGCTTTATGATGATGAGCCTGTTTTTACCAAGTACAGTTCCTGATACCAATCAACCAATCAGATGTGAAGGATAATATGTTGTAGGCGCTCTGACTAACTGGTAAATGTTTGGGTTTATGAAAGTTCGAAAACACCATTGGAGTGTATTTACTTTAAAAGACCCCCAACAATTTCAAACTTTAATCAATCAGACTATTGCACGCGCGGCCACAAAAACAGTAAACTTTTCTTCGCTTAGGTCAAAAACGCTACACCTTCTCTCAAATCCAGCAACTGATGAGTTAATATAGCTTATGCAGACACAAAGTGAAAGTAACATTTCACTGCCGTCCTTTACACAGCGTGTTATTCTCGTGGTGCTTTCGAGTGGAGAAGCCTGTAGGCGTGTGTATATACACTTAACTTGACATAAAGAACAGGGAGTTTCCGAGTCTTTCGGGTGGACGTTGCATTGAAAAGGGGCGAATTTACTACTTCAGTCAGTATACCCTGCATGTCTGGAAGGGTCAGCGATCATATCTACAGGGTTAAGCAAACAACTGCTGTTTATTGAAAGTACTCTGCAAATGGTATCTCATTGAGGCTACGTAGGTCATCGAAAGGTTTGTGGATTATTTATATTCGTTGTGCTGCTGAACTGTGTCGCGGGTAAATGCGTTTTATATTGGAATAATGCCCAACCCGTTTTATATCTAAGCCAAGGTTCAGCGATCCAGTGCGGTCTCCTGACAGGTCGCTTTTGATTTGATTTGATTTTAGATAACAGGTGAATTTGCAACATGTTCTGTCACCAAAATTTGACTAAGTTAATAGCCTACATCAACAGTTGGTAAGTCATGGCGCGAACGTGAAGGCTAAAACCATAATGTATGAACTGTCATTGCATTCATGATGTAGGATGTATTGTTTTAATTATATTTTCATAGTTTTATATTTTTCCATAAATTCCGTAATTCATCCTTAATTCCTTTGTTCATTTTTGAACACCAGTCATTCATTGCGTTTATATGCAAAATAGAAGTAATCAAAATTTGTTTATATTCTTATATTCTTTTTATCCTTCTTCTCACACGTCATATTAATGTATTAACTTGACTGCCATAAATTAAACCATTATTCCAATTTGTAAATCTGAATAAGCCAGAGGATGGAAATAATCAGAATTTTGGATCGTTTGGGTCAACATCATATCTGAACAGAACATTCCTTGAGGCTATTTCTGTGTTTGTCCAATCCTATGTTTTTTTTTTTTTAAATATTATCTGTATATAATATTTGTGAAAAACATGAATGTAAATATCTCTATTTCCAAAGGTTTCTTTAAAGGCATAACCAGAATATTGGCCTTCGTTGGCAAATAGCACATAGCTATTAAATAGCTGGCTTAAATAATGAATGCTATATTAAAACAATTTTATGAAATTTATGTATGCAGCAATCTGTCTTTTTTTCAACAGACTAAATCGGCGTTGAAAATCAAACCTTTTAGATTTAGAATAAAAATTGTAGTAAAATAATAGTTCAAATATTTTGTCAGATAGAAGTTACGTAAAGGATGTGATATGTTCTGACTCATATTCTGTACTTCATAGATTCTTCCTGCGTGTGGTTTTGCTTTACATATCAATATTTCTACTATGTGTAATGATAATTTTTTTATATCCAATAAAACAATATAAACACATTTCTGACAAAGACACAAAATATCTCCCTCGTGTTCATCACATGCCTATTAGTCAGAAGCTTGCTATGTCAAGAAGCTATATTCCCTTCAGGATTACAAGGAATTGTAATTTTTCCTTTCAAAAGAAGCAAAAAGAGACAACATCTGGGTTTGTTTTACACAGCTGCACAAGCTCTGGAGAAGAAAAACAGAGGAACATTATGACAAAGCTCCAGCCCAGATGAGCAGTGCTCCCTTTCCCTGATTCACTTTGAGTTTTTACAATGTTTTTTTGCCATAAAATCAGATATGCCAGATCAGTCTTTTTTGGATGTTTAAATATTTTACAATCCAAATGTTGAGTAAATGAAATCAGATGTGTCATCCTCCCTGGGTTTCTTTGTCCAGCGAGAGAATTTAGAAAGGCAGATGTGTAGACAGAAAGTCATGTAATAGCAGCCAAAATTCTAGCGTGATTCTCTTTGTTTGATTTCGTTATAGACCAAGAAGACAGAAGATTTTTCTGTAATATTACAGTGCAAGCAAGGAATAAGCAAAGAATAAGCAGGACCATGGTCCCGTCTGAATGCTGGCTCCTCAGGGGGCTGCTGGGTAAGTAATAATTTAGTGATTTAAGTTGTTTAATATTGTGCCAATTGAGGACACTAAAGATTTTCATTGGTGTGGGAAATTTAGATGTGACAGTACTATACACAAATGTGTTTTCAATTGGCCTGCAGTAAAACTTGATGATTCATTACTTCCTCAGTTAAGAGTAGAGAGGTTTATGCAAAAAGGACAAATGTCTGAATTTCTGTGGGTGATTATGTATGCAGGATTAGAAAACTAAGATTGAGTGTGTGTGGTTTTAACATTTACGTATATCTGGTCTCTTGTTTCTTCTGAAATGAGAGTCAAGCTGAACATAACATTTAAGAAATGCTACTGCATGTGGTGCTGCTATTGAAGAACTAAGATGTGACTGATAATGTCACCACTTCCTGTGTTTAGGAGACAGAGAGTCAGACAAGAGTTGCATAAGGTAAAAGAGAGGGGAAAGAGGGGGATACCAGTCCAAAAAAGCCAGAATAACTTTAATGGGAGGTGAGGGTTGAGTGGTCGGGCACCAGTAAAATAGTCCAGGTTCTGTGGCATGACAAATTCCTCTGGCCCTCGGAAGTCTGCTTCATGGTCTCTGAGACTTTGCTGACTGTCAGTCTCTGGCTAACTGCCCTATAGTGCAGCTCAACCACAGAGGCCAACCTCATTGTGATCCACAGCAAAGTGACAGATGACTGCCGGTGCCCTGAGCTTGCCAGTCAGAATCACTTATCTTTAACAATAAAATCTCCAGTTAAAATAGACGCAGGATCAGCCTCAGGTTTACTACCACATTTAATCTGCTTGAGTTTGATTTTACCTTCTTGAAGAGTTTCAAAAAACATTGTATGATATTATCATGCATAATATTCCTCCTGTTTTTTTGTTATTTTTTTACCACATATGCATATGTGTTGTGGAGTTATGGCTTTTTTAGCTTTTGTTTTTGTTGGAAGAAGTTTTTCTTTTGCAGCAGCGCTTAGTGTGTTTTAAAGCCTAAGTAACCACCTTATTCCTTGTAAATTAGGCTGTGGTTTGAGGTTTTGTCACAGCTCTGACTTTATGCGTCATTGTCTTCAAAGAGACATCGCACCAGTCTATGTGAAGTTCTGCTCAGCAAAAATTTTAAGTAAATAGTGACATTATCACAATCAGTACAAAATAAAACACATATTGTAATACACATTGCATCTTCAAACCTTTTTTGAATAGATTTAACTATAGATTTGTATAGATACTAGACAATATACAGGTCTTTTGATTACCTTTAAAATCAATTGAAGTTCAACAACAATCATTTCATGATGGTTTTTATTATAGGCAATGTCATTATGTTAAAAGACATTATTTTCTTCTTCTGTCCTTCTAGGTTTTATTTGTCTATTACCAGTGTGCATGAGCACATCACCAAATCTATGTGATCCTCTGAAAACGTTACGGAACAGCCTAAATACAACCCTAAGGAGACGTTATATGGTAAACATATGTTCAATTTTAAAACTATAGTGTTATATTTTAAAGGTTTAGGCTTTTGTTAAGTTTACTTGGGAAAAAACTAAATGAATGAATTAATGAATGGCATGTCAATAAAAGGTTTTACATGTATATTTACAGAAAATGAACTTTCCCATTAACTATACTATTCAAGTGCATTATGAAGAGGTGTTCAGACTACGGAACATCAGCAGGCTGGTAAGTCTTTATCCCACTGACACTGTCCCCAACTAACCCTCTGACTCATTTAAAGCCACCACTCTTCACAACTTCCCACACAAATTAGCTCATTTTTCCTGTTTGTCACCAATTTAAGACTCGTGATTTATAATAGTCAGATTGGAATTACAGTTTTAGACCTGTGACTCAGCATTTGCAAAAATGCAGGGGTTAATCTCACAAAACCTGTTTAGATGTATCTAGATAATAAGAATAATAATAATAGTGCAATTCAGAATAAAAAGAACAGATATATCAGAGATATATCAAACCATATATATGTAATAGAAGAATAATCTAGGACTTAATGGACTGAATACAAGTTTTATTAAGACCTGTGAGTTCTGTGTTGTAATGTTAGATTGTATACTGCTATTTAAAAAGGGAATACACATTTGGAAAATTATAGCATTTTGTTTCTGGTATCTGGTAACAATGTTCTTGATGTATATATATATATATGTATATATGAATGCTGAACCGAACTTGACCTGAACTGTGACCTTTGACCTAACAAACATTACGAGACTCTGACATTGTAAAAAAATGCCTATAAAGCACAACAATTGTAATATTATTGAACAGTTCCCTTATTCTGTTCCTCTTATTTTCATTCCCTCTTTCTTATCTTGTTTATCTCTGTTCTCTAGAAAATGAGTAATGAAGAGGAGCCAGTGCAGCAGAGAGATCTACAGGATTTGTGGCTTGAGGTTAGTCTGCAGGGGATAAAGAGGATTTTAAGGGTGCTGCCCGAGAGACATCCTACACGCTGCAAATACCTCTCCAATCTGGAGAATCTCTTCAGAGGTTTTGAGACAGTTTATAAGCAACAGAATCCCACAGATGAACAGGTTAGAACAATGATTTGATTTCTCTTTTCTAAACAGCAGCACATTATAAATCATTCTGTCTGTCATTACCACGGTTTACAGTATCTCTAATCTCACTCTTAATCATTTTTTTCTCTTTTTGAATACAAGCTTTAGTTTTAATAAAAGAATCTCTCAACTCAATTTGACCTTTTGAATCTGTCCCATCTGTGATGCTAATGTTATTTGTTGTTTGAGTAATATATTCACATTATTTAAGTAATAATCTAAATATCTCTGTACCTGTTTCAAAAAAGAGAGAACTTCCAGAGAGAATACAAAACATCTGGGATCGCTTGACAGACCAATATTACGAGGGCTGGAAGTCTGTTACACCCAAGTCAATACTGGACAACAGTTATAGGAGCATGCTTTGCCTGTTCAAAGAGTGCTTCTCAAAAGAGGACGACAGTTATGATTGTAAGTGAAAATAGTACATTAAACCTGCTTTCTTTACATTTATGGTTTTGGTCTGCTAAACACATTACATTTTTCACCTGGGTAAAGGTCCACTGAATCAATTCCACAAAACATAGACTACGTGTTTTTGGGATCTGGAATTTTTAGGGGGAATTATGGAACTTACTCATTGGTATTTTAAGGGCTTGAGGTAAGACAGTTGAGGTCCATCTAATGATTGCTACAACTTGGAAAGGATTGGGGAATTTTGCAGTCCAACCACCTTCCAAGAAGGGTTCTTCCACCAGTCTACCAAATGTTTGTTGATAACCTCACGCAACTCCAAAATTTAGGCACACAGTAGCAAAAAAATTGAAACTTTTGCTGTTTGTTGATGCGAGTCTGTGGTCTAACATCAGCCTTTGTGAATGAGAAAAAATGCTAGGGGACTGAATCAACGTCTTTATCCCCTCCGTGATGAATGAGATGGTGGCATGATTCAGGCTTTGAGGTCGTCTGAAGGATGTTAAGTACTTTAAAAGCCCACATGTTGTTACTAGCCTGAACATGCCTGGTCTATGCCTTCTACCAATTTTTTGTGAAATTTTTTTTCAGGTGCTAACCCTGAACTTGAAAATCATTAGTATCAACATAACCATTGTATTTTGATTCTTCTCATAAGAATTTGAGCCTTTCGTTTGAGGCTTATCTTAAAAATTTCATCCACACGATCTAATGAGCAACTTATGTTTAGATGTGTCATTAAAATAAGTGACCACTTATCTCTACTCTCTCTCTCTTTGTTAATTTCTAGATTGTGAAGTGAAAAGGAAAGAAAATAAAACTACATAGCAGCATATCTAAACAGATCTGATCCTGTCTTCGTGTTGCTGGTGTAGGTGTAAAAGGGTGTTACTCAGTTTATGTAGTGACATGCAGCATGCTTGTGTGCCATCGGTGTTACCCATAGTAAAAAATGCAACGGCCGTCACAACTGTTGGAAGACACTCTACTGACCCTGCAGCTATTGCTCTCCATCATTCAGAACATTCATACCTCCATTCACCTGCCTGCCAACTTGCATATTTATGTGGTATTTAGCTAACAAACAATCATGTATGCACTGTGCGTGTGCTCTGTGCAGGAGAGCAGCTTTGACACTTCGCTGTAGCAATTACTATTGGTAATTCCAAAAAAGTCCTTGCCACTGTGACATGTATTTTGGAGGAAAATCCATATATTGTCCATGATGTATGCCAAAACAGTATATTATCATTGCCACATTGTAAATGTTCTTGGTAAGGTTTAGATAAGATGTATAAATAATGTGGAGCTTCTTTCGTACATACAGTGCCCTCCACTAATATTGGCATCCTTGGTAAATCTGAGCAAAGGTGACTATGAAAATAAATCTGCATTGTTTATCCTTTTGATCTCTCATTTAAAAAATTCACAAAATTCTAACCAACCATTGAAGTAAAACAATTGAAAATGGGGAAAAAACTCATGATGAAATAAATGTTTTTCTTCAATACATGTTAGCCAAAATTATTGGCACCCAATTATTGCTACGTCCTTTTCCCAAGATAACAACTCTGAGTTTTCTCCTGTAATGCCTGAAGATAATAGATAAGAGAAAAGAGACCATTCCTTAATCCAGATTCTTTCCAGACCCTTTAGATTACCAGATCCATGTTGGTTCTCCTGTTTAGTTCACCTCACTCAGGGTTCAGGTCAGAGGACTGGGACAGCCATGGCAACAGGCAAATTCTTAATTATTTCCCTGATGGTGGAAATGGACATTTTCACAGCTCTAGCTCTTTTCTCAAAGCCACTTCACTAATTGGTGAAGCTCAATTATCTTTTGCGGCACATCATAAATATATTATTTGTTTTTCATTGGGTTGATGATTAAGGGGATTTGGGCTTTGTTTTCCCTCCTATATATATTTCTGTGAAACAAGAAACCATGACTGGATAATTGCATGTCCATAATCACCCTGGAGTGCTCAAAATTGTGAATATGAATGGGAATATACTTCAGAGATATTTTACTTTTTCAATTGATTTCATTTTTTTAATTGTTTTACTTCAATGACAGGTTAGAATTGTGTGAAATTTTTGAATGAAAGATCAAAAGGATAAACAATGCAGATTTATTTTCACAGCCACCTTTGCTCATATTGACCAAGGGTGCCAATATTAGTGGAGGGCACTGTATATTATTTGCATGCAAATGTTGTGCTGACTGCTGGCTTAGTCGGCATTGTTGCTTTTACCCAGAGGCTCTTTACTTTGTGCTTTACTGCTGGTCAAATGTGGAAAGATTGCAATGCATTTCTAGAAAAAGTTTTTTTAAGGCTATAAAGAGGGTTTGATATCAGGTTTGCATATGTTTTATACACAGATTTTAATCTAGGTTATTTATTTGGACTCTTGCCACAGAATGTTCTGGTAACTGTTGTAACATGGCTTGGAAAATAAACCTCTCATTATCACCCCACGTGTTCAGATGTATGGTTTGTTTGAAGATATGGGTTTGGTTCTTTACTAAACCAATCTCACCTTTCACACACACATGACTTACCTGCTGGCTTTACTATATCAGTGACAACATCATATGATGATGACGTTTGCCAATTATTTTTTTTACATATCTAAATTAACCCTAACACAAACGTTACCTTACCAATTAACTGTTAAAAAAAAAAAAATCTAAATAGAAATATTTTAAATATTAATAAAATGTAATTAAATAAGTTATTTAATAAAAACTATGCTGTTTCCTCTGGTACAAAAAGTAGAACAGAAACCAGGACTGTCGATAGAATAGAAAAGAACAGAAAAGTAGCTCTGTGAGTTTAGAATTTTCACAAATCAATTAAAAATGTTTTCAAATTGTACATTTTGATTTTTAGCGTGTTCAGGTGTTTTTTATGGACCCCGACCGCCTCAAATTTCCCCGTTCTTTCCTGATTTTGCAAATGCGTCCCGAAGCCTATTTAAGTCAACACACTAC
>JAUCMR010000043.1:20671805-20700420 GCA_032357425.1 Enteromius argenteus | reverse complement strand
ATGAAATATCGTGGTTTAACCAAGAGTTTATTAATTAATTCTTTAAATGAATTACACTAATGAAAGTTCCTAAATATTAAAACTGCTAAATTTAAATAATTACCAATACATGTAATATTTAAAGGAATAAATTTGGCTTTGTCAAACAGGTTAGCATTAAATAACCGCCAGAAAAGTCATTGTTTTGTTTTAGAATATGCTAGAATTGGTAGCACCCACAAACCTCATTCTTCCTTTAAGATGTCACGAGCAGTTTATATTCTCCTTTGAAGTGTTGTTCGTAAAACAGCATATTGGCAGTATACAGTCTATTTATAGTTACTACTTCTTTAATCAGTTTTGAATAAATTTGGACATGTCAGAATAATAAATGTGATAGTTTACTATGTTACAATTAAAGTTTACTATAGATAAAATATTGCCAACAGTGTAGCAGTGTACTGTTTGTCTGTGCTACTGGAACAACTGAAAAGCTGTAATAGTCTTGACTCATCTTGACAACTAAACCACATGCCATTGCTTAATTTTGCAGTTGCCGTGAACATAATTTGATATGGTATACAGCAAACAAAGCTGACATCTGACCTGCTTTTATGCATTCTTGATGACTGTAATACCTGCATGACAGCTCTGGCCTGAAAATGCAAGGCGTGTTTGGAAATGCTGTACGATGTAGACTAGCCACTTTCACTTATGTCAGTTCAACCTGAAGAGTAGAGATTTGTTAGTAGAGCTGATTTCCACAACCTTCTTGGGTCCTGGGAAACCACCTGTTTAAAGCTAAATTGTATAGAGACCGTTTTAGGCTATATATAGGTTAAGCTCCGTGAAATGTATAAATGCTGGTGCTACCGCAACTTGTTTGAGCATCCTAACCAACAAATTGACTACAAATATTGACAGATTGGGGTTCAACTACGTCTGTCCTACCAGGGGAAGGATATTCCGATATTTACATAATCACAAAAAAAAAATCATTTTGTAGTTCCATTTGGCGACACATTTTAGTATAAACATTCAGTGAAAATCTCCCCAGGACTTTCATATCATGAGAACATTTCTGATCTTAGCAGTCCGTAAGAGGAAACACAAAATAACCACCCACTGTGCCAGCAGTCTTGGTTCTGAATTTTTCCTATTCCATTTCCTTCAATGGGATCTGAAAAAGCCATTAAATTAAAAACATGCTTAACAATTGGTACACAATGCAGTTTGTCAGTTGATGGGTAGCGTTATAGTTTTAGGTTTACATACGTTGTTAAAAAGCAAGTTAGCACAAAATCAAGGGAGCAAGGATCCACCGTCAGCTGTGACTCAGAATGAGCAGTGGGAAAAATTCACAGAGGGTATGAAAAAGATAGATTTATTTACTGGCAAAATAGAACAAAACAAACAATAAAACAAATAAAATTAGAGATCAGGACTAGCAACAGTACAATTTATCCAGAGAGATGTTTGGCTTTGCTTCACCCTATCCTTGCAAAAAACAGAAATACAGACATACAAAGAACAACAGCAACAAAAATATTGACTTACAAAAAGAGAAAAGAAGACACTGATGTCTTCTGAAGAACAACACTATCTACAAACACTGAAGATTAGCCACAAGGTTACAACAGCCTTTTTCATTCCTTTTTCTTATAAGTCATTACAAAATGATAATTATGACAATAATCTCATTATAATAACTGTATTAATTGCCCCGGTTCCTAGCCTGATATTCAATGCAGTGTTTGCTCCAGTGTTTGTAACGGAGGGTTTCCAGGTTAATAAACAAAACTTATGATCCCACACATACTGTACAACTAATATCCATCTTTTAAGAGTACTTGATATATTAAAAAAAAAATGTGGCTTTTATAACCTGGCTTGATGTGCGTGTGCCAAGCTATCCCTTCAAAAACAAACAGGAGAAACACTGCAGCGTCAGGCAGAAACAAACAAGACTTCTAAAATGAAATCTGGACTTGTTATAACTTATCCAGTGGTCATGCACCAATTACCAGAACCTTTCTGTATCATACTCAAGGTAGGAAAAATTAAAGGAAACAAAAAAGGGGTGAGGGGTGGGGTGGGGGCAAGATTAGAATAAAACAAAACCTAATATTTGAACATAAAAGTTAGTGTTTTATCTGAACTGAAATGCAAAACGTCTTGGGAAACGACAACCGAACAAACAGAAACTTGCTCTAAGGGTTGCATTTTGAGCAAACCCACCCCAGAACTGATCAATATTCCCAACCGCCACCCAGTTCAGCGTGCCGTTCCTCCAACCCTCGTTCCAAATGCCACATTTGCAAATGTCCATCCCACAAATGTGGCTTTCCGACACCTTCAAGGGCAATGAATGTTGCTCTCAAAAATGTAGAATACATTAATTATTTAACTTATGTAATATTGTAGCATAAAATTGAGAACCCGGAAGTTCTGGTTGGATGTGCCAAGCTCCAACCAATAAGTTTTTTTTTTCTTTTTCTTTTTGATGACTACTCGGAACGAACAACAGCAAAAAGTTCCCTAGGTTAGCTACTCCCCCATCCCCCAAGCACAACTCAAGGTATCCTGCGGTGTATTGAAATGTCTGGTTTCATGTTTGTATGTGTTCAAGTATGCACGGCTGTTAGTCCTCAGCACATGGATATGGTGACGTTGATGCCCAGGTTGCCGTTCTCTGCAAACAGCTGAGCAATGGAGGTGTCAAACACAAGGCAGTCACTGTTCATGATGGCGGTGGCGATGCCCTCGTGAATGGAGCGTGGCGTCGCCTCCCAAGTGAGTCGCCTCCGGTGGCCGTTCAACTCCAGCCGGTAGGCGAAGTTTTCCGCCTGTTTCCTTGTGCCGATCAGCTGCACGATCGCAAAGAACTGCTGGTGGCCGTCGTATTTCTCCTGCTTCTCCAGCACGAGCATAAAATGGAATCCGAAGCACGACTGCATCATGACCCAGTCCACTGCCCCAGGCAAGTTGATGTCTGTGGCCAGGAAGACAATATCCTCACCTTGTAGCGTGGTTATGGACTTGTGCTGGTGCAGCAAGTGGGGCATGACGGCGTCGAGAGATCCCTGCCACTTGCAGGAGGCGCCAGGACAGGGACAAGAGTATGGCCGGAATTCACAAAGCTCCTCGTGTTCGGCCTTGTCTGTGTGTGGTAGGGTGACTTCGCAGCCCGATGAGGCATACTTGCATGGGAAAAGCACTGAGTTGGCCACTTTCTCCATGGCCAAATTGCGGATTGAACCAAGAGGACCTCTGCAAGTGGGGCAGCAGGTGAGTTTGGGCCGGCAGTTGCTACAAACCAAATGGCCGCTCTGGCACTGCAGGATGGGCGGCAGCACATAGTCAAAACAGACTGGACACTCGAACAGGCTGGCGAGGTCACTGTTGGATGCGGTGGTGCCCGACAAAGTAGGGACGCGCTGAGAAGGGGGACACTTAGAGGTTCCTGTGGGCAGCGCTGTGGCAGTCTGGCGACTCATTTCTAAGGGAGATAGAGCAGAGAGTTAGCATGGCTAACACAGACAGCCAAAAGGAAATTGAGGTGCATTTAAACCAAATCCAACTGCAGCTGAACTCCATTATGCATGACAACAGAGATCAGCTGCCATTTAACACACCTGAGGACCTCTGCATCCTGAACATAAAGCAATAGATTTTTTTAAAACATAGCTTCGGGGTAAAAGATACATGTTTCTGCTGATTAAACCAGTATGAACTCCAAATAAAGCTACGAAAGAGGCCTGTTCTTCCTGAGAGGCCCATAGATATAGCCGTCTAGTGCCACCGATAAGTCAGACACGGGCCTCTGGGTAAGGCTTGGAGCAGCTATTTCTGGCACGACTAAAACGCACAGATCTTCATGCCTCTTTTTTTTTTTTAAAAGCCAGACATGGAGAGTGGACTCTGAAGACCAGAGCGCATGTCTGCTTCAGGACTGTTCCTATGGCAACAAGCTGCAGTGAGAAGGGTGTATGTGTATGGGATAGCCTGTGGAGAGAACTATATGACTTGGGATGGATTCTTTCCTAATGCATGACAGAGGGAGGGTGCAACACTCTACTGCTATTATAACCTACATCTACACAACAGTCAATAGGAAGCACAAGAGCAACTGTAAATCAGCACTGGGGAGCAAATGAAAAAGTCTGATTGGAGATTTAACAGACATCAATTAAGAGACTACAGAACAAAGCAGCAGTGTGGCAGGATCAGAGCACAGTAAATAGTCTCATATGGAGTAATAAGGACAGTGCCAGAAAAGAGGGTGGGGGTGTGAATAGACGATGAGCTCTGTGTGTGTGGGTGTGTGTGTGAGTAGGTGGCTTAGAATCTGCTAGTAAACACATCTGTTCTGATAAAGCCTTAAGTATTTTTAGCCTCCTCACTGAGCGGCTCTCCCAGTATAACAACTGAGGCCAAAATTAGCCCAAGCACAGGAGCTAGCACTACGTCCTCAATGCCTTTCTAGGCTTGTAGTCAAAGACCAGAGGATTAGAAATGGCAACATATATATATATATATATATATATATATATATATATATATAAAAACATGATTTACACATATTCCTGGATCATTAACCTTTTGTCTTGGAACATATCAACCAGTCAGAAGGAAAAGGGTAAGCCTTAGGTCCCAGAAGAACAAAGAATGTTGCAGGGACATGTTTTACTTCATCACTTCAAAGTAAAACTATATTTAAGATTTGTACATCAATAAGTACCAAACTCATAACCTTGATTCTGCTATTACAAAACCAAAACTGGGTACTTATGTCAAGGGTGTCCAGTCTTGCTCTTGGAGGGCCAACGATCTGCAGAGTTTAGCTGGGATAGATGTGTTGGAGTTGGAGTTAATCTAGGTCTTGAGGATTATTAGAAACTTCCAGACAGGTCAGTGCTGAGCTCTGCAGGATGTTGGCCCTCCAGGAACAGGACTGGACACAACTGGCTCATGTTGAGATGTGCACTTATTTCCAGAGCAGTTGTCACTGATTCAATAAGAGAAGCAAAGACAGTCCGTCTGCTTGACGTTGAGCCAAAGAGACAGCAGGCCAACTTCCCACCATGAAACAGCAGCTGATGGCTGTTGTACACTACTGTTACGACACTGTGGCTTCATTAAGCTGAGGTTTTAATGACAGCTGAAGTGATGCATGTGTCTCACTAAGAGGAAAACGTGTAAATGAATTGGAAGGGAAGGGAAAGCAAGCATATAGGTCCTATCAAGTTTAGAGTTTGAGATAATTCTTTCTCACAGTTCAAGGATTATTTATGGACACTGACTCTTAAAAGCTGTGCTTGGCAGGCATAATACGGTACTTCTGCCAAAGCTAAACATCAATCCATCAGAAATTTTTTTCTTGAGGGGGGGGCAGAGAAGCATTCCAGAGAAGCATGTTCGAACATCATGTTCATCCAACTAGTCTTATCTTAAATTAACCTTCAATGTAATGAGCAAGAATAAGTGTCAGTTCATCAATGCAATGTTTAAAAACTATTCATCCAATTTGGGTTATTCTTTTGGAAAGATATAAATGTATATTGTGACTCTTTGCAGTTTTTTTTCCTTTTTATTCCACTGTGCCAAAAGTATATAAAGCCAGAAATTATATGGCACATGAATAGACTTGGGTTAGAAAAAAAAAATAAAGTTGACTACTAAGGACTGGTTTAAAAACTTTAGAAGAAAGTAACAGTGGTAGAAACCCTTGTGGCACTGACGATTTTTCTTAGTAAAAGTTCTTTATCTGGGAATCAAAAGAACTGTGGCGTGTCTCTTTCCTCCAGCAGTGCTGAGCTGCTATGTCAGTGGAAAGTTTGTAGTCCATCACATATAACAGGAAATCCTGTACCCCCAGAGGAAGTGGTTAGAACTCGTTGTCAGGTCTTCTAATGGTGTTAGGAAGACAGAACAAATGGCAATGCAACTAGCCTACACTGCACAATCTGAAGATACAATACCCAAGACTGTTATTTGTGTGTCTCAGGTAGACAGTTAGGCCAGGTAACTTTAGTACATCAGATCAGTAGAGCCTCAACAAAACATCAGCATTAATGCTAAGGGTAATATCAGCAGTGGTGCTGAGCTCAGTCAGAAAGGCAGTTGGACAAGTCATAGTCAAGTCTTAAAATCAAGGTTCACACACACAAAAAAAAAAAAAAAGTAAAGTATGTGAACAACACTTTTACCTATGCAAAGTCAATACAAGTAAACCTGTAAAAAATCTTTACAGCTAGGTACTAAAAAACACATCGGGGCCAGATGCACAAACTTAGCATCTATATTAAGCAGTTAGACGAGGGGCAATCAGTTTTATTTTCTGGATTCATCTTAAACTAATCTATGTTTTTATGCAACCAACATAAAATAAACACTAATCTAAAGCTTTTATGTAATTAAGCCCCTGGTCTAATGGCACTGACAACAAAAAGTATCGTTACCACTACCGTAATGTAATGCAATAACCTACAAAGATTTGCACCTGACTTTGCATACGTGTGTCCAATATGTTTCTGAGGGTAACAGAAATCTTTAAATGTTAGAGAGTTCAAGCCAATTCAACACTACGACCTGAGTGAACAAAGCTTTTGGTCCCCATTGAGTCATGATTAGTTGCAAAGCAGAATATAGCAATTTGAGAAACTTCAAACAATTTTCAATGACATCATTGAAAGATCCACACCCCCCTATACACACACACACGTCTTGCCTTAAGAAAGATTAAGGGGGAGGAAGAAGAAGAAAAAAAAAAGGTAACGCAATCTACCATATACCATAACCTGGAGCAAAAGTAAAAAGCACAAATCACTGGAGTCGTCACTCATCTCCAAGTCAGGACACAGATAATTGCAATGTAGTCACATTTCAAATATTCTAATGTTTGCTGATGAATTCAAATATCAAAACTGCAAGCTAAGTTTGTGATGCCTAAAGCATGAGCTGAGACTTTACATGTCTGGTAAGAGATATGGGCTGGTTTCTGATGAGACATGACAACATAAATGTTGAAACTCTTTAAAAAAGAAAAAAAAAAAATCAAGGCATGCTTGAATACACAATTTCAACTGAACATTCTCATAATTCGGTATGTTAAAGGGGTCATGACATGAGAAATCAAATTTCCCTTGATATTTTTGGCATATAAGAGGTCTTTGTACCGTTTAAACAACCTGAACGTTTCACAGCTAAGTCTAAAACGTCCTCATTATAAACAAAGCATTTATAGAATTAAGCTCCACAAATGGCTCATTTTGAATCTGAGGTGCAAAGTGCCATCACCCTGGCTTAAACATTTGCATAAACACTGCCTCCAGAGCAAGGTATTGACAAATAGCCATCTTTTTACCATAGGCCTGCCCACTGGCATTCGGTTGCTCAATAGCTTGATTACGCTGCATGCAAGTGTCACGTCACAAAGCAAATAGAAATGACAATCATTGCTGCTATCTTGTCTGCACTACATAAACTATACAGATGTGCAATCGCTTTCTGACACAGTCCATTCACATGAGTCTCGTCAATAGGACAAATGAAATGAAGGCATATTTGCTTTGATGTGTTCGGTTTAAACAGCTTGTTCGCATCTTTGTACAGATATCAAAAGTATCTCAACATGAGGAACACATGGATAGTTGATTTTTAATGGCATCCGGACTGTGTCAGAGGATTGTTTGGAGCATTTTGTTTTGTAAACGATGAGACACAGTGTCATGGAGAGTTCACAAAGAAACATTTGTTGAAAGATAAATCAGTACTAGATCTCCCTACAGTATGCAAATGATTTCATAATGCTTTTCTGCAAGTTATCTTTTTTACATTTTGTTGTCTAAACACTCACATGCAGTAGCAAGGGGGCATCGATAATGTTTCCTATGCATGCCAATGACGTTAGCCAATCATAACAGTGGCTGATTACTGGCAAGTCTTAAAAGACCTGACCCTTAAAACAGGTCGTTTTTGAGGGTCAGAATGAGGGTTGAAAAGAAACATTTTACCACATATTTATGTGTTTTTTTGGTGAAAAAAACTTTAACATTACAAGTAAACCTCAAGAAACATTAAAAAGAAAATGTTAAAATCCATGTCATGACCCCCTTAATTGAATAGTAAAAATTATTAAAATGAAGAAGCAGAATCTGTTTAAGGGTTCTGAACAAATAACCACTGAAAAGGCATAAAGAGAACTTTTTGGTAAAAAAAAAAAAAAAAATATTACAATGACAAAATGAAAGTTGATCTTCTACATCTTGTTTAGACAGTACAAAGTTGCATAACTAACCTCTCTGACAAACACCTACATTAAAGAAACACTTGAACAGTTTCTTTAAATGCAGAACCATCTAATATCCATTTGCAGGCTCACAATCTGATTAAAGGCTTATTAAATGACATTAGATAGAAATTTCAGTTTTATTAAACTCTGGTTTTGTGTTTAATCGGGTACAGTAATAATGTGGTCTGCTGCCAGACTCCATGGAAAGGTTTGTAGTCAAGCGCTTTGTGTTACCATTGGATTTAAGCTTGCTGAAGCCTCTGTAATGTGGTTAGCGTTCTGCAACATTCTGGAATAGGAATTAGTTTTATTCCTGAGATCTGAAAACAGCACACAAAATGGAAAATAAATGTTTTGCGGCTCATTAAGATTTATGATTAAAGTTTGACTAGCTCTTTTAATTCCTTTATTAGGCTTGTATGTGTTATGGAAACAAGCTTGTACAGTACGTGTATAACTGCAGAAGGGGTTTGTGGGATACATTCTGGGACATGCTCCAATAAAATAAACTGCTTTTGGTGTAGTTTCATTTGTAAACAGCATTCTTGAATACATTTCTCTGGAAGAAGCCCTTCAAAAAGTGATAGAAGGCACAGACAAGAAGTTTAGTATGCAGGCCTCTGGTGGATGAAGAGATTAAAACCAAAAAGATGGCAATGTGCAAAAAATTTTCCTAAGAGATGGGCTTTGCAATGTCTAATGGTTACCTGTAGTTGATGGTACAGGGGACTGAGAGTGAATAGAAGCACAAGCTCTTATCCATCTTTCCTCAAATATTTCTCCATTTACCAAGAAGCCCTGTACATCCCCATGAACTAAACATGAAATGAAGCATCACATCCAAGAAAAACCCAACCCTGTTGCAAGTTTCAACGATCCTACATTTCCAAAGGCCTGCACATTGGCAGTAGTCTCTGTCTGGATAACCTAAACATTGCATGTTCTAAAAATACAATAACAGAACACACACAGTGAGAACATAAAACTGAATACTTGCCTTCGTCCATATGATTCCCAAGTACGTCTTTCTTCTTTCCTTGAAATGTGTGGACCTCTGGAATGATAGAGAACACAAAAAGAGAGGCTTGGTTAGTCTTGTCAAATACAATGAAGACAATCTAGATCTACCTGTGTTTGTTTTCCAATTGTAGAGACACTTTTCTGGTTTATTTCAGAAGTGCACATGGTTTTTCCACAAAGAATAAAAGAGGTGAAAAATCAGGTCTCACAGCTAATCGGTTTGTACATTGCGTAATCAAAGAAAAAAGTGGTACCATGCTGTTTAAGTGTCACTAAGCTCCCACACTAACTAAACAACAACTAAAGTATTGCAAATACTTCTTAAAACATTGTTCTTTGACAAGAATGACTTTCCAAACATCCTAACACAACCTTTTGTCTACTGCAACCGTATAATTGTAATAAGACAAGAGTCATATCCTCAAGAGTCAATGAAACTGGGAACAAAACGGGTACAAAACAAGTAGAACAGATATTTCTTCATACCATGATGTTAAGAAACAGACACACCCCTCCAACCGACCTCCAAGCCGGTTAAAGCTGATATTCATAGTGGGCAGGACTAATGCACAGAACAACAGCGTCTGGGCTTCACATTGATTTCTCCACATTAGGCCATTCTTCAATACTTCAACAGAAGCCATTCAAAATGGAAGATCGATCAATATGCATTAAAGTATCTGGTGAAATTATTCAGCAGTTTTAAGAGATGTAGAAGTCTAAATCTGGCAGATGGTCAATATCATGGATCAGCGTGACCAAAAGCCAACAGGGACTTAAAAGCTGAAAACTCAATTTTGTTTTGATATCAACAATCGTAATTGACTCTGCTGCTAGTATGAGAACCTCATGATTAAGTTATGAATCCATTCATGAGTCATACAGTGACCTGTCTCGATCTACCAAATCTCTGGATCAATTCTATGTCATACAAAAAACAAATGGAGCCATTTTAAAGCCACCCAAGCTTTGGCTTGAGGAAGAAAAAGTAGGACAAGATAAAAGGCATAGAAATGTACTGTGGGTAGTTGACAAACAGATTTTTTTTTTTTTACATATATTTTATGTTAACGTTTTTTGCATAATTGAATTGAGACAATTTGTATTGAAGATAAAGTACAGATTTCTAGATGTTTGAAAAAACAATTTATTTATGAAGAGACAATGAAAATGTGTTATGTCATCTACCCATATATACACAAGACACATAAATACATGATCCTCTGGTCTGTAAGTCAGAGTTGCCTTAGCAGATAGACGAGTCACATTTTGCTTTCACTGTACTGTCCCACTTTAAAGTTCAACCCCCCAACACCAACCCAAAACCCATGTGTATATTAGTCTACACTATTACACTACTAATGGAGCGAACATAAAAGCACAGCTGAGTACAAAACACTAGAACAATGCACACAGCATATCTGATGACAGCTTCATTGAAGCCACGCTTCCATGCCATAGACTCAAGCTTTCCACAAACACACACAGAGAAAATAAAATCAAGGATGAGAAGGAAATCGGCATTTCAAAACAAACAGAGAAGAAAATAATAAGTCTTGTCTCTCAAAATAGACAACTTTCCCTTCTTTGTCCACAGAAGAAAGCACAGGAATGTTACAAGAGGCCCAAAGGACAGCAACTGTGGGAATGGATTGGTTCTCTTATTACACAAAAAGGGTATGCTACATATGAATGTGTTTTTAATGTATTGATGGTCTTCTGGTTTATGTCACATGTGAAAATGTTTCAGTGTTTTTTTTTATCCCTTCAATGAAAGCGTTTGTCCAATGCTGTTTTGGATTTATGTTGTTTGGACTTTAATGGTATGGAGATGACAAACAGTTAAAACGTTCTTTAAAATATTTCTGCATTCCACAAAAGTTATTCAGGTATGGAATGAAAAAAGTTTGTAAATGAGAACATAGCTTTCATTAAGGGCAAAGTGAATGAGAGACCAATGAAATCATCCAAACAAAGTCATCCTCTAAGTTTGTAAAGTTAGTGGTGGTGGTGGTAAACAATGCAAGCATGGTTCTTTTACCTTTAGGTTTACTAGCAGTTCTGGCCGCTATGCAAGAGAAGAGCTTGAGCACCCCCTTCCATGAGTACACAGGCTGTAGTCTAATGGTAGACGACATGGGGAGCAGATTGACTCTTCATCATGTTCTTTCCATAAAAACAAAAGGCCCCGTACAAGAGGGTCCCTCCTTTTCCGTTTCACACTCTTTTTCCTACAGTCTTCTAAGAGCAGCTTAAGATAGATACACTGCTCCAACAGGTCGTTTAGGACCACGGTAAGGTATCCCCAAAGGAGGTAGGGATGAGTCCCAAAACACCTACACTCGTACAATCTGCGTAATTCCGCCAAGTGCTCCTAAGAAGATGTGACTTTCTTTTCAATGAAGAACAGCCCAGGACGAGCACAAAGAAAGTCGGTAGAGTAGAAAGTGTGAAGAAAAAAACAAAAAAAACATTTGCTGTAGTCTAGGAATGTTACACAAGTAGATCCAGATTCCACTGCCTGAAAGGAGACTTCAGCAGCAATCTCCAGAAAGACTAAAAACGAATCAAATCATTTCCACCTCTATAAGCACATTCCAAAACTTGTTTGAGAAAGACTACTCCCAGGATTTTTAGAGTACCCCATCAGTTCTCCAAGTAAAGAAAACAGAGGGAAAAAGCACGCTGTTGCACAGAGGCGCAAACTCGCCGAACGACCGCAGAAAGAAGGAGAGAGTCCCGCCTGCACAGTCACCACTGTTGCCTGTAGACTGAGGAGTCAAATGTCAGTCTGAAGTCAGCATGCTTGCTCTCTCTGGTTCTCTCTCTCTCTGAGGAGGAGGAGTGGGACCGGTTCATGGGCCCAGCCGTGTCAGATTACACAGCTCCTCCTCTTGACGCTGCCTCTGCCTCTATTCATGTTTTCCAGACAAAGAGATTTTACAGCATGGCACCTCTACGACAGCCGGCAACTTAAACAAAACACTCAACGATCACACGCTGCTCATAAACAGCACTGACAAAACCACAAATACTGAGCAGTGCAGCTTTACAGGCACTTTAATGCCTTTGTGAGTAGAGAGAGAGAATGTGGTACATTACAACAAATTCAATACAGCCAATCTTAACTGCTATAAAGAAGCTCAGAGCCACATCATACACCACTAAGTATCGCCACTCACCACTACCCAAAATACCCCAGCGCATGCCCAACATGCCTAGAATAAGGCTGATAAAAACAATCTGACCTTTCTGTTCTAGAAACTGACATTAAGGCCTGGACAACAACCCCCATCTGCATTTTAGTGTGATACTACTGGGCTGACTGTCTCGTGTGACCCTTGGTCCCTCGCCTCCGTCAAAACATGCCCTGTAGATTTAGCTAGTGATAACATGGCAACCAAAACATTAAATTCCACAAGCTGTGCTCATAAGATCTCGTATTAAAATCCTTGCAATTACAGTCACAACAAATGGTGTTCATCTTTAGTTTCTTCAGACAGCCTTTTCCTATTTATGTAAAAACATCTGCTAATCATAGAACTGTTAAATACAATGATGGACCTATAAAAGAAATGAAAGCCTTTGGAAATTATCAAAAGGCCATTTGCCAAGTCCTTTGTTCCAGTGCAGCAACATTATCATTTGAAAGGGCAGATGTGAGGGTTCACACATGTAAAATGGGTTTTGCTCAGTCCTGCCTCACATACAGTGCGACTGAAACACCTGCAGGCATCCTGTTCTGTGTTAAAAGGTGCTTATTGTAATTTCTCACCAACCTGTCTGCACAGATACAAGGAAAAATACCCTGCCATGTCAAAGGCCAAAAAGTAAAAAAATAAATGTCTTGTATGATAAAACAGGAAAAATGCTGTCACTTGTAATGGTATTATAAACTTAATATTCATTCAGCTTACTTTGATTTTGCCAACATATTTAACAATTTTAAAATGTTATTCTTCATTACAGTATTACATTACATCATTTTAAATCTAAAAACATAAAACGGATCACATCTTCTGAACAAAATGTCATTATCCGTACATAACCTTCTAAACAACAAAAAACTAATAATAATTATTGTATTATACAAATATTGTAAGATTTTGAACAATACTCTCAACAAAACAAAATTCCAGACTATACTGTATAAGGACTCATATCCTTTCTTGATAGGTCAATTATAGTTGCACCATGTGCTCCACACTGCCCCCATGGGCCCAGATCATATGCTGACAGCAGAATGATTTAATGGTACAAATCTCCAATCAACACAGGACAAGCACTTGTAAACAAAAGGGCTGAGGGTAGGGCAGAGATTCTGCCCAGCATTTCCATCTAAATGAGGGCTCGGGCATGATATTTACATGCAGGTCATAGTTCTCCAGGTAGAATAAACAGCAGCGCTCTACTCTTCTATAGTCAGGATGCAAAACAAGTGGAATTTTCCAGTGGAAACTAATTTAAGAGAAAGAAAAATTCACATATCACTAATGCTGAATCTACAAATTATCCGCGCGGGTGTTTTTTTGAAAGATACAGATCAACTAAAAGCATTGTAAACACATGCACTGACAATAGGACATCCACATCACATATAATTTGTTGCAAATATCAATACCATAAACAATTAAACAGCATACAATAAGCAGAACTGAATTTATCTCAGGCAAACAAATGTGAAAGGCAAAAGTTTATCCTACACACCATCTAACAAACTACATCTACATGACCATCTTCAACACACTCATCTCCAATTGGGCCACTCACTTCAAAAGTGAAACAGAAGCTTTTCTATCTGAAGACAAACAGGGGGACATGAAGCATAACATGCACACTTCATTAGCGATTCTATCCCATCCATTATCTCCTGCTCTTCTCTAAGATATCTTCTACATGGACAGAGTCCATTAGTGCTCTATCCTGTAACTCTATATACAGCTAGAGGTCTGGGCAAGGGGCTGTTAAGGTAACACGCAGCTATAACCATTCAATTGCTGTGGGCACCCTAGACAAACAATGAGGCATTTGGTGCATTTGTGTTGTCATTTACATTTACGTAAGAGGGTTTGAGTCTCTGTTCAGTGTCAAAACTCAAAAGCTGTCGTTCTCAATCATCTTCACAGGCCACAAATGTCAGATCCTTGCCAATTAATGTGGGTCTATCCCACATACCAAAAGCACACTTTGAATTGTTTAAGACACAGCACATCGGATGAATAAACGATGACCACAAACTAAAAACATCAGCATGTTCTGTGCTCTTTTGCAAAGCAGAATCTCAGAGCCAAGCAAATCTCAAGTAGTGTAATAACAATAACACTATTTAAATGAACAAAAGCATAATTATCAGAAGCAACAAGCAACATGCTAAGCTAGAAATGTGCAAATTGATTGTTGTCAAGAACACTGAGATGCAGTGGGAAGACTGAATCCACCCACCTTCATGCATGTACACAATGTAAACAATCAGGCTTCTTGTCTGCTTCATTCAGACAGATGGTCGACCAGAATTACGATCCTGTAGCGATTATGCAGGAGACATATTGGTGGCACAAGGGGGTAAAGAGAACAGCGTTGTGTGTACGCAAGTATTAGAGGTGGAAGAGAGATACAACGGACCGAAGAGTGTGAAACGGTCTATCCCTGCTCTATACTCCTGTTTCAGCTATTCTTAACAGGCTCAGGTTACCTCACCATTACCCTGAAGCTGTGGAGTCTAACTCTAAAAGACAGATGCCGTTTCTGTAGGGGGCAACCAAGTTCGGCTGACCAAGAGTGTGCAGCTGCCCCACAAAAACAGGTTGAAAACACAAGAGTCACAATAAAATGACTCCAGACATTGATTGAAATGATCCAAATGTCCTGATAACCACATGACTTTTTTTAAGGCAAGTAATTAGTTGCACAACACAGCAGTAAGTAGAGATTTGATTTTTTTAAACCAATATTTACACTTTTCCTCTTTTTATGGTACTACTGGGACCACCAATATAGACTAACACCGAACAATGCCCTTTAAAAGGAACCGATGTCTTGCAAGTCAACATATGTTAAAGATAGGAATTAGAAATACCAATAAATTATATTAAATAGGTAGACTCATTTAGAATGCAAAAATAAATGCAGAAAGCAATTATTTACTAATATATTTTCTCACATAATAACAACAATCGTTATGATTACTGCTATTACCTGTTGGTGAAAAAAGATATTGTTTGAAAGGTTGCATTAACCTTGTGAACAGCTTACTGAAGAACACTAATATCTCTAGAGCTGAAGTACCAGCAAAAGCAGAGAAAAACAAACAATCAATAACTTTGTGAAGTATGCTCCATAACATGATCTCTAGTTCACTGTTCAGGTGTGTGGGGAGAATGAAAGAGGAGGATTGCATTTCCAAGTACCTGGACACACAGAAACACAAATCTAATGTGTCCCAAAGCCAAAGTAGAAGGGTTTATGCATTTTTAACCTCATGCCTACCCAGGCATTTTCATCAAACCAATAGAAACGTCTATGGTCAATAGACAGATGCAGGGTTAGCTGTTTAAAATAAACAGCCTGAAGGTTTTCTTAAACACTCTATTTATTCTATGTATGAGAACATCAAGTTTGTGGCAACACTACAGTATTTACAACAACCTTACCTTAACTTGATAGCAGGATAAGGTTAGTTACAGAAGGGATTTGACCCTTTCCTATCTAACTATTGCTTCAAACAGCTGCAACTTAACCTCAATTACGGTAATCGATAGGGGAGGTGATTAAACGGATCTTTAAGGATAAAGAACAACAAAAACAGCACAGCTCAATTCAGACTCGAAACAAAGATGCAGCATCTCCATGGCAAATCGTAGCTGCTTTGTAAACAAAGCGGAGTGACGATCGAGCCGCCAAGTTCAAGGCGTCTGAAAGCGCGGAAGCTTAAAATAAATCCCGTGTGTAGCAGAGACACGGGCATTCATGACATTAAGCTTCTTTAGGTCTCAAAGCAAATCACATGCACACGATTTTACTGGAACATCTTGAGTCTGAGAGAGTAGTGTAGACTAGAGACTCCAAAACAAGGGTCGGTTGACGGCTAGCTTTGTGCATGTTGTCTTCATGACTGATTTCTAAATCATCATCATTACAGATTATATTGACCATAACGGTGATAAAAAGGTTGCTAGATCACATGCTGACCCAGCTAACGTTGTCTTAGCGCATTTAACACATGTGTAGATAATGCCAGTCTGCTTTTGCACTGCACTTTGCATGCTGAGATTAATACAGCATCTGTCTGTCAGTCAAGTCATCTCACTACGGTTAGAAACACTACAATACGATTCAATGTCAATTGACGAGGCCTCAAGCTTGGGACTAAAATAATAAACACAAATGGCGTGTCCGTATCTATGCACCCCACTATTAAGATTAGAAAGCACTGCAATGGTTATATTTCATTTAATCTCATCACATAAATAGTGCTTCTCGTTTAGCATAAGCACAGAAAGCTAGCAAAGCCGGGCTAATACTGGCTAACGTACATGGACCAAATCTCAGCGCTTGGTAGAATTAACAAATATTTTGTGACTAGTTACGAATCACACCAGGAATCGAAACGTGTTAGCAGAAAACTGGGTCACGTAAAGTGTGTTTTGATAAGGAACACAACAAAAAGGTTGATAGCATGGTTGGCTAGCCGATTTTGAGCTAGCTAGCACGCTAAGCCTAGTAAAATCAACAACAGAGCCATTATCCTCAAATGAGGGTTTTAAACACTGCACTCACCTCCAGAAAAATATCCTTCTGCTGTCAAACGGAACAATTAAAAAACAACCCACAACACGCAGATCCTCGTTAGGTTATACACCCGTTAATCGTCTGGATGTTTGTTTCCACATTCGCTAAAAGGAGACGCTGCTGTCGCCCGGTAGTCTCGGTGTCGCGCACTGACTGAAGCTGTGCAAATATATTTTTCACGGGAGCGCCCTTACAAGGCTACGTGAACGCGCTTTAGTCACATGAACGCGGGAAGGAGAACAACGTTGGGTCAACAACAGACGAGTGATGAGAATACAGTCTCGTTTCCACGAATCGGTTCTTTTGAACAGTTCATCCCAAAGAGCCGGTTCAGAAAACTGTTTCAACTGTGTGTTTTTTTTCCCCAGAAACGTGATCCATGACACATTTTATTTGTAAAAATTTACGTTATTCTGCTTTTACAGCAATCTAGCCCCACCAGTCCTTGATTTAAAAAAAAAAAAACTGATTTATTCAACATATGATTTGATATAGATAGACTTATAGGCCTATGCACTGTATACAGGTCCTAGATCATCCACCAACAAAAGGTAGACAAAACTTACTCTTGAACAACTTATTCCTATCAGTTCTGTAAAAAGAAAGAGATCCCATTCAAAAGAGGATATCAACAAAATAGTTCACGACTTGAGAAGACTTTGTGTGACGTAGCTACAGGATTTCAATGGATTACATAAAGTTAACAATGAGACCACCTTTGTGTAATAAAGGTGTGTGAGTGATTTAAATAGTCTGTGACGTGCTGTAATTACACAAATAGTTCCTTTTCCCATGTCAGTCTATTTTTTACTGTCTTTCTACTAGTTTTTGAATTATTTATTGATGGAGGACTCCTGAGAGTTCCCCGTCTAGAGTTAACCGAGATACCTTTACCTGTCACTGGGTACTACTGCTAGGTGTCCTATTGTCTTGGGGAACACTAAACTGTTCTACGTGTCAGTTCTCATGTCAGTCACACTCATCAGAGTGGTTTAGTGCAATCGCAGTCAATGCAAAAGCATGTGCTGTTTGTTTTATGAGACATGGAAAAGTTTCCACACCTTGTATGCACATTGTATACATTGAATAATAATGTTACCATGAAGCAAATTTCTTTAATACAACACAAGAGCATTGTGGTGCAACTCTGTGTTATTGACTTTTTTATCATTTATATATTGGGTAAACTCAGCTAAAGTATTACAATATGATTTTAATATTTTCAAACTCTTCAAGGTCACATGATCCTTCGGAAACTATGATACACTACCACTCAAAATAAATTAATTATAATTATTATTATTATTATTATGTTATTCAGCAAGAACACATTACATTGATAAAAAAAATGGCAGAAAATACTACAAAAGGTATAATATTAGAAGGATCCTGTGATAATGAAGACTAATGGCTGTTGGAAATTCAGCTTTACTTTCAATGGAAAAAATAATATTTTTTGAATTATAATAAAATTTCACAAAATTAGCATTTTAGCCTTAGTGAGCATAACAAAACCTTTGGTTCAGTAGTGCATCTGAATTTACCATTCATTACTATGACAGTGCTTTAAATAAACGTGTTCATTAAATATCCCGTATTCACACACAATAGTGTATTATTTTAAATGTTTGCATGCAGTTTGTTCCATAGTTACAGACAGTGGGAAAACAGCACAAATTATTCATGCCCCTGTCAGACATTACCAGAAACACATTAGCACTCATCAGTAAGTCAGCCACTGTATTTACCTAAATTGTGTAAAACAGGTGTTGAAGGTAGGTGAGTATACAATGTGCTGATCATATCATGGCAATGGAAAAGAACAGCATGTCTGTTAGTAGAGCCAAAACTACTATTAATACAAAAGTGCCATCATTGTCTATGACTGCAGACTAGACACACCTCTGGAAATGTGTCAAAAAAGATGAAACACCACCTGGCTACACCTTTAGTTATATATTAATAATGACTAATTATAAGTCATTTGTTGGAGAAACATGACAGGCATATTTTAAAATGCTTAGATTAGTCGCAAATAACTTACTGTAAAATGGAACAGTAGCACTGACCTACTGTCAATTAGCCCTGTGCTCTTTTAAGCTTCCAAAATTGCCAACTCAGCCCTTGAGAGGAAATGACATCATTGTTTACAGCTCTGCAGCAGATGGAGGAATGGGAGTGGCCCTCCTTTAGCCATGGTAGCAACCAGTGTGCCACACTGATGATTCAAAACAGCATTTAGTCACAGTCTATTTTTCTCTCTCCCTTATTGCGGCCCAGTGTGTTAAAATCCCAGAGTACTCCTACTCTCACAAAATCACTGCTTGAAACTGAATGTAGCCATTTCTTTGACACATTAGATAAAAATTATTGCATTTATTTATGTGTAACATAATGTTGTAAGTGGAGATACTCTAGAAGAGAGGCTTTAAACTGTGTGGGACCTCAAATATATATATTTGTATATATATATATATATACATATATATAATGTAATGATTGGCAAATCTCATGCTTTTCAAACAGCTTTGAAAAGAAACTTTCTAAATGTTACTTTTTAAAATGATTAATAAAATGATTTTTTCTTACATTTTATATACATAGTGGCAACTATTGAGAAAAATAATAGATAAAGTATGCGCAGACTACTGAAGATGAAACTGGCCTCAATGCTCAGGCAACATTTGATCTTGCGCAGATTTTCTACTTGCAAATTTTGGATACAATCCATGACCACAAACTATCTAGACTATGACGTTTTCCTCTGAAACTAATATTATCCACATTCTCCAACTCACTGCAGCCGCTGCTAATGATAATCTGTGCTAACAATGCCTCTATTCAATGAAGTCTATCAGAACCAAATGTTTCCATGCATACTTGTGCGACTTATGAATGACTTGCTGATCTCTTCTGATCTACTGTTCAGTTAATCTTGCTTCCTTTATGTGCAAATTAAGATCCTTATGTTGGCATGTTTATGGTTAAAGATTAAAGGGTATATGGCTTCCTCAATGATAATCCCAGCAGATATTAGTGCTCCCATCGTTGCTGGTTAAGCTTAAACCAGTGGGTACAGGACAGTGGGGGAGGGCTGGTAGGGATTACTTTGACAAGTTATGTAAGCATGCCATCCAACTAAATGGAGAGAAAAAGAACGAAACGGAGATAAAACGAGACGGCAGAAATTTTAGTAGATTTAGGGAGGGGAAGAGAAATTCTGTTACTGAGAATGCTGAGCTTTTCTGGAATGTTGATGGCATTTGAACCGCCCGCCCATGACTGAACAAAGAAAGTTTTTTCTCGCTGTGCTCGGCAGAAAAAGGGACAGATAGGAAACAGAACTGTTTGGATCTGGGAAGTGCTGTCAAGGCTTCCCCAGTCGAGCTCATATTTATAAAATTTATAAAATATATAAAACACTTTTTCACCCATGACATGACTAAACAGTGGCTAATGTTTGTATGCTTAAACCAAACGTATGCTGAATCTAAATAACATTTAAATAGATACAGATAAAAAAAAGACGAAATGAACAAAGGGAACATATTAAAAGTTAAAAAACTCACTGTTCTTAAACAATGAAGGCTCACACCATATGCACAATATGTATTTCCCATAATGCTTTCACAAAAGTCAAGACCCCTTAAACACTGTAACAGCATTCTGTTGACCAGTCAAATTCCAATAAGGCATGAAGGATTTGCATAATGGGCTAGGTTTTAGTTTGCTCATCTTACACAGCTTTAGAGAACCTAAGCCATGTGAGGTCACAAAGGACAGGGACACCCCTACTGTAAAGCTGCCAAAAACTAGTTTCGTAAGAATCTCTGATGTCATTCATCTGTTTTGAAAGTTATCCACACTTCAAATGAAGTAAAAGAAAAAAAGGATTATTCGGAATACTCTCAAAGACGTTGGTTTTATTAAGTTGAAGATTATATATAGTCGATATTAGGCATGCAGAAGGGGAAAAACGCAGTGAAAGCGTAACGTCACTAATCTACGTACTTAGAAAAGACTAGGCCTGCGTCCCAGCGTGCATCAGGTTTGCTTACTATCCTAAATTCTGTGTGATATTAGTAATTTTCAAAACTATTTAGGGCAGATAGAGTGGAGAGCATTCACAATGGAACGCAGGGTAGCGCATTTTTTATGGGGTCAGCCTTTAAAAAAAACTACGATGTCGCCCCCTACTGTCAGTTTAATTCAATACATTTCAAATGGATTTCTATATCGCTTTCACGTTTCAAAGACGCTTCATAAAGTGTTTCAGCGGTACGATCAGGAAGTAATGTTTTATCGGACAAAGGGGAGTGTGTTAAAGTAATATCCATAAGGCAATAATATACAAATAGACAAAAAAACCCAAAACAAAACAGGGGAACATGTAAAAAAATTTTTTTGCAACAGCTGCAACATTTAATTCCATGACTTACTTCCATTAATTTTCCATGAACCTTTCGGATCCAGTTTAAGATCTTAATTTGTGAAGACCTTTTTACGACTTGCAGAAACCATGGTTTATTCTAACTTTGTTTGATGTGTCAAAATGAGACCAAAAACAAGGACAGACCACAGTAGTCTTATTAAACACATAATTGGCCTTTATTAACACTGCCTTTCAGAAAAAGCAAAAGGTTTTCAGCAGCCACACTGTGAGATACCCACAATGCCTGCAGAGTCTGTGACCCTTTCAAGGGTTTAACGCCTATGCATTTTCATTCCCAAAATTGAATACCAATTCACAATGTCCCAACGCTACACACATTTCAGAGACAGGGAGAGGCTGATGCAGTAACCATAACAGTGAAACTTCACTTTAATGGCAATAAGATGCTCTAACAGAAAACAATGAATTTCAACTATGCATTGCATTTTGTTCATGTCCTCCATTACATAATGAGGGCTGGCAATCCCACAGCACCCTCTGATGGTCGTAACTGGGACAAAGGTTTAACATCAGTGACGGCTCTGGTTTCCGGTTTGCTATTAACTTGCACAACAGGGCAGAAGAAAGGGACATGCCAGGTCACTGAGTAATCTGGAAACTTTTTTGAACATCTAACTGTTTCACACAGCATCTTGGGTGATACGGGGGTCTCCAGGGATTCCTAGAAACAGCATACCATTTTTGTCACCATCACCAAAGTTAACGGGAACTAAAATTAGTGAACAGGAAATGAGCAATTTTATCCTGCAAGCAGATGATAGGGCACTTCAGTAGGGCACTTTGAATGACTGGAAACTAGTACTCATTTGGCTCAATAATGTCAATATTTACAAAAACAGAAATGACAACGCATGATCATATCAAAAACTGCAACTCAAAAGTGTCCTTCAGCAGTAATTAAAGCAAAGCCGGTTCATAACCACTGTGTAGCTGGAACACCTTTTAGAATAAAGAAATTTATGAATGGATAACTTACAGGAAAGGAATTATTCTTCACAGATATTTACATAAAATATATGCCAATTTGGACTGTACATTCTCGTATATTTAAAGCGTTTAAACAGTTTATAACTTAGGTTTTTGTGCTTGCAGTCAATCGGAGGGCCCCAGATATCATAATCTAAATAAGCTGATTGGAAAAAAATGAATGCTTTGAACAAAGTCCCTTGAACAAACAGAAGCTCGTAGCAGCACTTTTCCATCATGGCATTCTTTAATAATACAAAAAGCCCTGTGACCTCCATGCACAAGAGAGTGGAAACGGCAATCTTGGGTGTAAAAGTGTATCAGCCCAGCAAAAGGCCAGACAGAGCATTCAGGTCCCTCATATATGGGTTGTCGCTGAGGATACGGTCGATACGCTGCTTTTGGTCAGGAAAGATGTCATATAGCTTCCTTTTGAGCTCTGTGGTTTCTGAGGGTGACCGCTGTGGAGGTGGAGAAGGGGAAGGTCGAGGAAGGTGCCAGTCTGGAGGTCCAGAGTGTGGCCAGTGGGAAGGGGAAGAGGGATGTGCTGTGGACTGGGCTGCTGTGGCGTATACCGACGGGGTTGCCGGAATGTCTGTCCTCGGTGGGGCCATTATGGGACTACCTCTGTGAAAGGACAGAAAAGATATGAGGGGACAGCCTTCTTAAAGTAACAGATGAGACTAGAAATGTGTGATAAAAGATTATTTTTAACAAAAATTTTGAATTTTTAACTCACCGTCGGTCTTTAAATAGAAACTCATCTAGGTGAGGTCCATTCTTTCCAAGTGGGTCATCTGGGATCATAAAGTGATCTTCTACAAAGGTGAACTGTAAGAGTCTGAAAAATCCATACAGTGAGCTCTAAATCTGAACAAATGTTGATTGAAAAAAAAATACGGACTCCAAACTTTTGAATGGTATAGTGTATAATGTTACAAAAGATACATTTCAGATAAATGCTGATCTTTGGATCTTTCAATTTAAAGATTCCTGAAAAAAAGTACTTTAAATATTAATAAGAAAAATGAAAAAATCAGCATAAGAATAATTTCTGAAGGATCATGTGACACTAGACTGGAGTAATGATGCTGAAAATTTAGCTTTGATCGCAGGAATAAACTACATTCTATAATTTCATTTTAAATAATACTGCTTTATTTTGGATCAAATAAACGCAGGATTGGTGAGCAGAAGAGAATTCTTTAAAAAAACATTAAAACCATCAAAAACTTTTGATTGGTAGTGTAGTATATATAAAGTGTTCAGATACAAAAGCCTTTAAGTGCTGTTTGAAATTGTCTTCTAAAATGAGCATTTTATTTCAAATTAATGGCAATAAATAGGTTATTTTCATTGCTATTAAAGCAAAATAACTGAACATAGAAGCCTAATAAAAATGCTCATTTAAGAAGAAAGTTTCAGGCAGCACTTGGTGGCTTTTGCATTTGAACTCTTCATATATACTTTTGTAAAATTTTACATTTCTTCACTGTCACTGTTTTAATCAGTTTAATACATTTCTTTCTTTCTTATTGACTCCAAACATTAAGTAGAAAAAAAAATATTGCTGGTCTTCTGGACATCTTGTTTTTCTTACCTCTCCTGAATAATCCTTCTCCATGCTTCTGACTGGTTCACAAAGTCCCTCAGGTTGTCATTGGTGACAATGACCCCTCCTGTCTTCTCAGCCAAATGAAGCAGGAACCTGTGAAGAAGGTCACAGATCAAGCAGGGCATAGACAAAAACCTAGGGCATGTATAAAATCAAAATACTGTACAGATTTCATCAACTTTCTCAGATTTTCCAATTCTACCCACTTGCTCTTGAAATAAGCATAAACATGCAACTTTTTATTATGCATGACCCCATCTGCATATTATTTCCATATTGACATTAGCATCCAGATAGGAAAATAGATGACACACACTGTAAATACATGTTTGTGCTGATACAAAAGACAATATGCAGTGTACATATTTTTTACATCAAATTTATGTGATGTGTGCATGGGAAATGGCACTTTTCGATGTCCCATCTCCATTTCAAGTGTAAACATTTGTGTGATTTCCAGAAACATAATTAAAAACCAATACACCAAGCCATAAGCCAAATACTACTTTGTTTAGTAATATGTTGAGGAACAGACTGAAAAAACTTTAGATAATTTGTTTTGCAGCTATACCTGTCATCATGGGAGGAAATTCTCTGTCCACACACTTCTCTAGACGGGGTGAAAGATAGGAGTCGCAGGTTTTCCAGTTGATTCAAAAAGTGTTGTTCTGTAACAATATATGTGATATATCACATTTCGACTCCAAATCTAGATTGCTGATCCTAACAACCGAAGGAAACGGAGCTCCTACCAGAGATGTTGGGGTCCTTTTTCTGTCTCCACTGAGGAACGAAGACAGTGATTTCTCTGTGCCCTCTGCGCCAGAAGGCCTCTACAGCGATGGCGATCCCACGACAAGAAAAGATTCGATGGAGTCCATGCCTAGTGACAGAAAACAGGAAGGTCAAAGATCAAACTACGAATACAATTTTAGCAAGATCTAGACACATATGCTGTGTACTGTATGAACATTTTCTGTTTACAAGAAAGGTTTGGAGGACCTACAGCTTTTGTAAACATGTAGTGCACTGAGTGGGATACTGTAACACACAATGCAACACAATGTTTCCACTTGACTTTCCACTTATGGATGTGCAGCCATAAATAAACCACTAGTTGTTTATTTGTTTTGTTTCTTTTAACTCATTCTGGACTCGGATAAAAATTCTACATTACTAAAATGATTAATAGATGCCAGTTTCTAAATTAAATGTAGAAAGGTAACTTGAAAACAGTGTTAACACTGCTGTTTTTTTTAAACATTTATCATTGCATTCTGTTTTCACAATGTATCTAAATACTAGGCAGTATACAATATATTCCTTGTGCAGTAAAAGGTATAAGAGGTATAATACACCCACATTCAAACATGCTAAATTCAGCTAGAGGCCTGATTAAATAACCAAAGACAAAAGTTCCCTACTGAATATCAATTTGCTCGATCAGGAAACAGCTCTGCATTCAATTTCACAATGCATCTGATACCACTGATAGAGAGATAAGCACATATGTAAATGCATTTGAGAACACTGGTTAGCAATTTACTTCCTTTAATCTTGCCAATTCTCGATTAGACACAACTGACGTAAAAGGGTGCATAAATAGACGCAGATCTCCATCCATTCAGAACGCTTAGACAAAAAGATATGCATACAGATGTGCAGCCGTCAACTCCCCCCCCAACCCGGTCTACAAAAAGACACACAAAACGAACCACAGAGGGGTCACGGGGAAGTTCCCTCTACGAGAGAAAGTTATTTTAAACAGGAAGTGTTACTAAATCAACGACCGCTGACGTAAAAAAGTCAGATAACTTTCCCAGTCTGGAAATGTAAATTGCTAAATATGCAAAAAAAAAATCCTTTCATTTCTACCTTGTATTTCTGACCAAAAAAAAAAAAAAAAAACACCAAATAAAAAACCCATGTGGTTTACCTCTAACTCATCCATATGAAGATCATATCCAGTGACTGTAGACTCTGACCTGATTCTCTTGCACTGACAGGACAGGTAAGAGACTTCAAAAATGGAGCTGTAAAGGTAGTCATATGTCCGAAATGACTGTAGTCCGTGACAGTACAGACTGACCATGTGACTACACAGGGCACAATCACCATCGCACTGGGTGCAACACTGAATGAGCCAATGTGAATGATTAAATCCATTTGTCCTGTTGTCAAAGCATAGTGTGAGGAATAGGGATGGGACGATACACCTACCTCCCAATTCGATACTATCACGATACTTGGGTGCCGATACGATATGTATTGCAATATTTTTTTGACAAATTTCGATTCTACAAGTATTGCAATTCGATATTGCTATCGCATGATTCGATTCCAAAACGATTCTTCATCTACTGAACATTTTTCCCCCAATTAATTCTTCTGCTGTGCAAATGCATCTTTACAACTTTACATCTTAACCCAACATTGGCGTTTCTATGCTTTTTATTTATAGTTGAAATATCTGGGTGTCAGTACTGCCATCTTAAAAGCAGGGGTATGAATCTTGCTTTCACGATTCAGTTCAATTACGATTAACATTATCAACTCAAAGCCCGGTTTAATAAATGGCCTTAGTTAAATTAAGATATTTAAGCAACTTTTAAGTGAAGTGACTTGTATGGTCAGGTATGGTGACCCATACTTGGAATTTGTGCTCTGCATTTAACCCATCCAACGTGCACACACACAGCAGTGAGAAGTGAACAACCACACACACACAACGTGAACACACACCCGAAGCAGTGCTTTGTGTTTGTTTGTCCTGAAGCAACTTTTACAAAAAATGCTTTGGAAGAAAACAAAAAGGTGTGCATCCTGACAAAGAAGAATGACACTGACATATTTTAAGATATTTTCAGTTGAGGCAGCTCAAACATGCATTTTAGTCTGTGACAAGCTTAAGCGTTGTCTGTGAAACCGGGAGAATATCACATTCTCAGTTCTCAATATTACTGCACATGGCTACATTTTCATATACATTTTAAATCAAATTTATTTTGTGCAAAATTTACTTTTTTTAATTATTATACAAGCAGGCTACTTTTTAAAACAATTACTTATTTAAAATAAGTATATAATAAGTAATAAGTATCCGAAAGTTTACAGACTGTTCATGCATCTAATAGCCCTGAATTCCAAACGTTATGAATGAAAGCATATCTGAAGAATAAATTCAGATATGGAAGCACACACTGTCAATGTACATATGTCTCACAGCGCAAAGTCTGTGCTATAAAGCCCGTGGCGGGAAAACAAACCCAGCTCAGAATTAATTCTGAAATATTCCAGAATCGATTAAGAACCGTTGGAGAGAATCGCGATTCAGGGGAAGAATCGATTTTTTCTCCCAGCCCTAGTGAGGAACCTTTCTTTTCAAAACATTACTACATGAGAAAAGTGAAATGAGAAATGAAACTGTAACAACATCCTGAATACGTGCCAGGCCAAAGCAACATCATTACTGCAGGATCAGGAACTGTACATACGTTGCACCAGTTTCAGTCGGTGGCCTTTGACCTCTCCTTCACATTGACTTTCGTCTACAACGGCAAGATATTGACATCCTCCTTATCTGCTGTGGCAGCGATTCTTCGTAACTGCATATTTGGGCTGCTATGGCAACAAGATTTCACCTGAGGATTCAGATCTCAAATATCATGCAAGCATACAAATCAGCCATGCGAAACCCTGTGTGGCTGAACATGTGATAGACTGACTGTTCACTGCTTTGCATGGATAATATGGTATAATTAGTTGAGGTATGAGCGTTCTGCAACAGTCCTTAACTTTCCAAATGACTTTTCTTGAGTAGCTAAGGACAACCTTCACATTACACATACCCCTTTAGTTTCAAGAATACACTATGTTTCAGATCTGTCTAGTATATGCCCACGTTTTTTGTTGAGGTAAAGGTCTTACGGTATAAAAGAAAATCCCACCTGACACCTTATCCCACGATATACCTCTTTCCCCTCAATTAGACTTCACTTGTAGGGTCTAAAAAGATGTTCTTCTCTTTAACCCTGTATAACACCTCAGTTTCCATACTTGTACTTCTAAGAAGTGCAGTCACCTCCGGTAAGCCACTTAAAGGGCAAAATAGGGGCCTGACAAGGGGAGAGACCCACAAAAGAGGTTGCCTTTAACGTGGGAGGGAGAGGAAGGGGGGTGTGGGTGAGAAAGACAGATACTGTTATGAAGAAAGGAAAAAGGGGGTTGCACCTGGTTTTAGGTTTTCAAACACAAACACTTGCATACTACACTTCATACACACACAGGGCTTACTGGAAGTGACTTACTTTAACCTTTATGTGCACTTACATATCAACAAAACCAACATTTTCACACTCCCTCAAACTGTCTCCAAAAATAGCATCAATCACACCTGTCCTTTACAACTGTTTCATAGAACAGGCATTCATCAAATGCTGAACTCCAAATACTGAATGCATAGGTCATCATCATGATTTTCATTCTCCAAAGGAACACAAAA
>JAUCMR010000043.1:20596577-20608024 GCA_032357425.1 Enteromius argenteus | reverse complement strand
AAGGGTGGCCTGTCCCCTTCAGGTTGGTGGGGAGTTCCTGGAGGAGTTTAAGTATCTTGGGGTTTTGTTCACGAGTGAGGGAAGGATGGAATGAGAGATCGACATACGGAAATGCGGTAATGCAGTAATGCGGTCCATGTACCAGTCTGTCATGGTGAAGGAGGAGTTGAGCTGCAAGGCGAAGCTCTCGATTTACTGGTCGATTTATGTTCCTACTCTAACCTATGGTCATGAGCTTTGGGTCGTGACATCTCGGATACAGGCGGCCGAAATGAGTTTCCTCCGTAGGGTGGCTGGGCGCTCCCTTAGAGATAGGGTGAGGAGTTTGGTCACTCAGGAGGAGCTCAGAGCAGACCCGCTGCTCCTCCACATCGAGAGAGGCGAGCTGAGGTGGCTCGGGGAGGTGGGGAGGTGTTCCGGGCATGTCTGGGGAAGACCTAGGACACGCTGGAGGGACTATGTCTTCGGCTGGCCTGGGAACGCCTCGGTGTTCCCCCGGAAGAGCTGGAGGAAGTGTCTGGGGAGAGGGAAGTCTGGGTGACCCGGCCCTGGATAAGCGGAAGAAAATGGATGGATGGATGGGTATTAAAACCAATTATTATAAATGCTAGTGTATTTAGGCACCACATCCTTATAATGTACATGTAAAATTGCTATTTTTGAGATTACAAAAGCAATCTAAATGTAAAAACAAGGAAAATAAAACTGCACAATTATATATCCAATATCAGCTCCAATCCCCAATTTCGACAAATATCATAAACAATTTTTTTTTTCTAATAAGCAATATGGTACAACATCTGGAAGTCTTTGAAACTAAATCGGGGTAAATAATCATATAATTGTTCAATATAGTCTATCAATATTAATGACGCTATTAAATGGCGCATGTTAAATGAATTGATCTGGTCAAGGTTACACAAGCACAGACAGTGATATTTCGCTCCTTTTTGCCCCGACAAGTCATGCTTAATCGCCATCATAATGTCAGAGAGCTTTCCGCTGTGCAGACAGACCACCAAACACTGTGACTCCACACAAGCCCCCATCCACCCTCGTACTCTCTAACTACCACCTCTGTTCACCCCGATTCTGCCCCGTGGCTCTATCAGATACCGTTCAGCCGTGACCAAGCAGCTCGTCAAAAGCGAGCCCTCCTCCCCCCTTCGTCCGTGGCCCAACCAGGGATGACAGGGCTGCTGACATATGTTGGTTTAGCCTCTCTCTCCTGGAGTGACATTTTGCCCAAGAGGCTGAGATAAAACAGATCAGCTCCAGTGGGCCGCAGCAAAGCTCCACTATCACACTCTGTTGCGGTGATGGAGGCCTGGCATTTTGGCCGCATTGATCAATGACACAGCAAGTAAAACAAAAAAGGATAAAAATGCATTGTGATATTTTGGCAGGTTAGAAAGGGATGAAGGGAAGAAAAGGAGGTGAAGAGAGATGAGGCGGCGGCAGAAGATGAGAGGAAAGGAGGCAGGAGTGGGGATGTGCGCTGTCTCTTTTCTATTTAAAGAGAGAAATGTAAAGGTGGCAGATAGATTGAGACTGACGTTGAACAGTGGGAAGACAAAGGCAGAGTGGATAGAGGCTAGAGGATGGACTCATCTCTATCTTTTTCTCTCCGTGGATGACGGCCACTATGATTGACAACCTAATTCTGAGGGAGCGTGGTGACACCTTTAATAACATGAAATGTTGTGTGAGTGTGTGTCTGTGTGGAAGTGTGACACTGTCTCAGACTCCAGCTTCTACCTGTTAGCTGGATTATTACATCGTCAGTTTGGGGAAATCAGAGTCCTCTCTCCAACACACTCCACTCATGCTCTAGCTGTCCATCTCTCCACAGAAGTTTGCTGTACCTATGGCAAACGCAATCATAATAGAGAACAATTTGTAAATGTTCTAAAAAATGGCCTGTCCTTTTCTGTCCAATTCAGGTTTGGGCACAATTTCAGAAATTGAATGCCTGTTGTTCAGTTCATGAGTTGGAATTTGATTTGAAATGGCAATGTCCCAAAGCGAAGCTAGTTCTGGCATTCAAACAAAAGAATTAGAATTTGAAGTGGAATGACAGGAAGAGGAATTTACCAAATTGCAATTGCAAAGAAAAGAGATTTTCAATAGTCACACAGCAGAGGAATTTCATTAGCCGAACATATCAAGAAAATGGAAAACAGAAAATAAACAAAGTGTTTTACCACATAAAATAAAATCTAAATTAAATTTAAAAATAAAATAAAATAAAAATATAAAAGTTTGAAACAGAATTACAATATATCTGTCAAAAACACCACAGCAAATTATATTAAAAATATAAATATAAAATATACAATTTGCATTAAATAAATATAAATTTGGATTATAAATATTTTTTTATATAGATCTTTCTTATTATTATTAATAATACAATTTACTTGAATGTGTCTAGAAATGCATTCACAATAAAATTACACAATGACAAGGAAAGGCATTATGTTCTTCCTTAAAATACAATTTGGCATTTTGTTTGCCACCTCAATTCTAATTCAATTCACCTTTAAAAATTCAATTGGAATTCAAAAGGTATTCTTCACTTCTGAATGGTTCACAACCCCAGTCCAAATGATTGATTTAGTGTCTCTGAACTCTGTCCTGGCTTCTTAAAACTTTCACTAAATTTCCTCATACGCTTCCATGATATAGGTGATCTGGAGGTCGAATAAGAGATAATTAGCTGGGGAGAGAGCAAACCCTGAAGATGAGCCTGAAGCTCATAACGTAACATGACTCATTACACAGACCTAGCAGCCAAACGACAACAATGCTGCCAAATATCCTAAAGTTTAGCTGTCCATGCACAGACCCAAGGTGTTACTCCAAAACGTTGCTTAAGGTCATGGCTAGGCAGGCATTACCTTCAGGAATGGGCTGAATCAGCAGGAGGCGAGAGGTGAGTCTCAGCTGCTCACCATCGCTCAGGTCAGGCTGCCTGGACATACACACACCTGATGCACTGAGTCATTAGTCCATTAAAATGCTTAGAAAGCTGTGATTCACACATACCACACTCTCACAGTCAGATATGCCTCCCAACCAATGAAAACATATCCAGGACCTTATGACTTCGGTCACATAATAGGACCATGTTAGATTAAATCAGTTCAGCGCACACTCCATTACTTCTAGATACCTTGAGAGAGAGTGTATAACAGGGAAATACACATCAAATCATAATTGAAAAATATCAGACAGTGAACCATTGAAATTGCCTATAAATACACACTGTGCATTGGCAGCACAGTTCCATTACAACCAAATTAATAGCAAACAGAACATGAAAAGCTAGATCAACTGAAGGCAGCAAATTCATTATAAAAGCAACACATTCTGTACATACAAATACATTCAAGCTTCAACATACAACTAAATTATGTCAGAAAGAAACTTTTAGAGAGCAGGAAGGAGAAAGGGCAAATGTCAAATAGCAGATGTGTGTCTAGTGTGTATATATCTCAGCGGAGCGCTGGCTCTCTGATTCAAACAGTTTGAGGTTTCCTCATTAATCTCCTCTGGAGAGAAAACGAGCAGCATTAATCTCTGGCCTGGTGGGAGTCTACACACTACTGCCCACACAACTGACCTCAGAATAGCCCACACTGACCAACAGTCCATTCAATGCCAGCAAAAACCCAGTCCATCAGTTTAGTTTATGCCCAGACAGACAGTCAGAACTGATTCAGAGTAGAATATATGCTTTAATTTGCCAAAAATCTGCTATTGCCAAGCTCATTTACAGCATATTTTACCTCAAGCAAGTTCAGAGCCAAAGACACTGCAGCTACTGATGGATAATTAAAGGAATAGTTCATCTGAAGTTTGAACCTGCTCGCCATCGTGTTTTGTTCCAAACCTGCTTACTGTTTATTTGTCAATTACTGAGAAATTGTCATGAAGCTCTCCATAAAATGCTAAAAAAATGACAGAAAAAAAATGTTTAGGTATAAATATTATAAAAGAGGAATATTCCCAATCTTCTGAAGCCATATGACAAGTTTGCATGATGCTTTAGTGTGTGAAAATGCTCACTTTATTTTAAACCTGTAAAATCCAGGCCACAGTTTACCCATTACTTTTCAGGTTTGTGTGAGGAAATGAAATTTAAAGGAATAGTTTACCCAAAACTTAAAATTCTGCCATCATTTACTAGGAGAAAATATACTATGGAAGTCAATGGTGACCCAAAACAGCCTGGTTACACTTTTTTTAAAATATCTTTCTTTGTGTTCGGCAGAACAAAATTTCATACAGATTTAGAACTACTTGAGGGTGAGTAAATGATGACAGAATTAGCATTTTTGGGTGAACTATTCCTTTAAGACATAACTCAATGATAACTTTCTCCTCTGATGAGATGATAATTCAACAGCCACTATATTCAGATTACTAAATCAGGCTGCTGAATTTATGAATTGTATTAGTGTAAGAATAGTTATTTTGAGACTGTTCTTTTAACAAATCGTAAATGTTTTCTTTTAACAAATTTGATGGAAAGATTGATTCAGGAATTGTAGTTCAACTCGCTGGCTCAGAGATGTAATTGCAGCTTTTCCCAAGTTTCCAGCTCACTGGAGGGGAAGGTTTACAGGGAATACAGACTTACAGTTTCATCTGTTCCTCACACTCAGCAATCCTTTAGATTAAGAAGACATAAAAATAAAACAAAACATTTATGATGCTTCTTGGTGTTTTAATAGATGTGGTCACCATGAATGGTCCAAAAAGACCTACATGAAGATCTCAAAATACATTTCTTTTTTCAAAAGAAGAAGTCATAAAGGTTTGTAATGACATGAGGATGAGGTCGTTTTTGGGTTAACCATTTCTTTTAAAAGACATAAAAGTGTCTTTATAAGCAAGGCAAGCTAAATGCCAACCCGTCTAAGCATCTGACAGAGTCCACGTACCAATACATTCCACTGACATTGACATCCTGATGTATCTGAGTCAAGAAAAGGAAAGTGCAAAGGCTAAAGATGTGATTTAGTTTGAAAGGATGCATCATAGTATATGACGATATATATATAGAGACACCTTTTCATCTACTCACTTATACATCCACTCATGCACAACAAAAAAATTAAACTCTAGACAGAGAACAGTACTTGCCCCCCCCAAAAATCTCCTCACCTCCTCCTCTCTTTCTCCCCAAGACAAAACAAGCATTTCTGTTCAAACACTCTCCAAGCAGAAGAAGCAAGATGCATTCACTTCCTCATACCTCTCTTACAGAAATGCCCTTGAAACAGGTAGAAAAGTACAAGAAAACATTATTGAAATACTGAAAGAGGTGGAGTGATCTCAGCAATGCTACCATAGCAACTCGATCTCACCTTGAACCACGGGAAGTGGAGGTAAACACGAAGAGCGATGAATTAAAATAGAAAAATTAAAGTCTTTTGTGTTACATGATTTCGTGTTCCTGGAAGCGTCAGTGTGCGATTTGGAGGGAAGGATGATGAATGCGCTCACACTTTATTTTAAAGCTGCAAAACACAGCCTACAGTTTACCCCTCACTTTATCTCTAATCTTCACAAATCTCTCTCTCAAATCACACTCATATTGCTCTTGCAAAAGTAATCATAATTGATATATGATAATATAAACATTTCATTGATTTGGTTTCAAGTGTCAAATGAACACAGCTTAATAAAATAAAATAAAACACTGTATAAGACTATTTAAAAACAAACATTGAGATGTTCACAAGTTCATGGAAATCTGATACAACTGATGATAATCTATTATTCTTCACAGTGGTTTTTTTTGCTAAAAGATTTCAGGTAAATACAACTAGAAGTAACATAGGTAAATGTTTCATAAAATTCTATTAATATAACATCAACTGTCCCCTCCCCAAACGAGATATGCACCTGAAGACTTGCAACACACCTTGAACAGGGGTGTGAGGACACGGGTGCGAAAAACGGATGGTGACGCTTCTCACACTCTCATGTGAAAGCATGAGAGTGCATGTGTGAGTCCCACTCCTGTGTGTGTTCACTCAGCAGGTGTAAAAGTGTGTTTGTACTGACGCAACGGAAGTGGGCGAATGTGTCTAAACGGTGCGACATTGTGTGCCTGTTAAAAGCCAAAAGAATTTGACTACTTTTTTTCACCGAGCGTTACATAGAACACTTTATCATTTGTGGTGAAGAAATAGAACAGTAGGTTATATAACAGTGTTGTAGAGTGTACTGTATATAGGACACAATATTTTAAGCTCTCTGGACTTTTCCAAATAGAAATTTCTCCAGGAATCTCTTGCATTTTATTGTATTTCTTGGCCTTTTAGGGACAGGAAATAATGGCAGGGTGTAAGTCAGGAGACAGTGTAGCAAATCTGTACTCCTTACACAGCATTAGAGTTTGCTGTCAGCATGTTGCTATGCGAACAACCTGATTTTCAAAGCAACCTGAAATATCAAAGAAATACACATATACCGAACCATTTTTATCTATGCTTGTCGGTTTTAAGTGAACTGTATTTATAACCTACACTTCTCTTAACTTAAGACTCCTCTTTTATTGCCAATCAAACCATCTCCCTGTGGCTCTCATGCTGAAAGCAGCTGGAGTTATAAGAAATTAAATGAACTAAAATATTTACTACTGAATTTATGATTGGTTACCAACCAGCTGCTTCTTAATAATGACCATAATCTATTTTACAATATATTCTGCATGCCTCTCTCTTATTTTCTCATAATCAATTTCACCAACAACATGACCCTAATTTTCCACAATCAATATCCCAACCACATAAATGAAAAACACTTATCACAGGCATCTCAGGAGCTATAATCACTATGCTCCGTATTGACAGCCTATAGGAGACATATGACACAGGTCATTTCCCACTAGACTGCGGTGTACCAGAGGTATTAGTTCTTTGTTTTTTTTAAAGGAGGAAATCCACGCATAGAGAAGCCATTTGGACCAGTGCTTCAATAATGGATACTTCAGTTCAGGACTTCATGACTTTTTAAAAAGGCTGGGCAAATACTCACAATGTTGCTTGTCTTACATCTTTTCCCTCTGCACCTTGCTGCCTTAAAATCACACATTAAATTGAAACGTTTAAACAGACAGACTAGAAATATTCTTACCACACTTTCGAGGAGACAAGCTCAATCTGTCCTAGTATAACAGTCCCTGTATATGGGGCAATTCTATTAGCCAGGTAACCTTTCAAATGACAGGCATTCTGTGTGCTCTTTTGCAACATATAAAGACAAATCTGAACCCGAGTACAGAGGTGCAGACAGAGAGGTGGAGTGTGACAGGGTGAATTCTGCTTTGGAAAGATGGAAAATGACAAGGAGAACAGCTATATAAATGAGATATATTTTAAAGACAGTGCTCTGAATTAGAAATCCCCCATAAAACACTATAAAACAAGACCAGTCTAAACTGTTTGGGCAGACCAGGAAACCATCCAGTGGATGGATTAAGCAGTTTGTTTCAGCAAGGCAGGAGACCGTTCTGGGACATGCAATATATTTCAGTACTGTGGAGCCAGCTCTTAGTTCAGACCCGATTCAAATGTCTTTATTAAAGCAGTCTGCCATGTTTGAAAGGAAGAAAAGAGAAAGTATTGCGAATGCGTGTAGGATCCCATTCCTGAAGGCTGATGCGGAGGCTACAAGGCTGTGGCGGCGTGTGGCGCAGTGCACACACACAAACACAGAGATGCAAACATGCACTCAAACATACAAAGACACAAACACACACATACACACACACACAAAAGAGACACGCAAGCACTTCTGGCAGCATGCCGGTGTATTTGCCAATGGGTCTTTTCATCGAGCTCAAGACCTTCTGCAAACAGAAGAGACAGCCCAAGGCCAGTGTGGAAAAGAGAGAGAAATGTACTGCTTTTTACATGCACTTATTCTCTCAATCCCTCCCTCTCTTGCCATGTTTTGATGAGAGAAGGTCATTGAGGAGGACAGACAAATATGTTTCTGTAGCTGAAAATTTATGATAGGAAATGATTGCGCCATTCTCTCCTTGGGTTTCAGGAATGGTGGGGATTTAGGTCTCTCAAAGCAAACACAAAGGACTCAGTTATTCATATAGGTAATTAATAATTTGTTTGTTGTTAGTAGTGCATTTCTTCATTTATGGGCACTTTGGGGTCATTGGGCCATCGTAAATGAACTCCTGAAATATTTTATACACAGAGATTTTTCTTTATATACTTTACAAATAAAAAATGTTAGGGACAAAATTGTTCTGTGTGGTGGAAATTAACTCTCAAATGTGGGACGATTGCTCTACTAGTCACTTGCATTAATGAATTTTTATATTTCAGGTTTTAAAGACTGGGCCTGGTATAAGGGTAAAACAAAATCTATAGCTTACATTAAGGCATTTGAAAAGCATAAGGAATATAAATCATGAAAGCATGTAAAAAGCAATTGAGCTCAAACTGTAGAATATTGAGCTAGCAACGTCACGGGTTTGATTCTCAAGAATTGGTCAAATGTATACTTAATATTCCATTTAGATAAAATCATCTGCCAATTAAATAAATGTAAAATGATTCCAAGTAAGTTTTCATCTAACAAAAAGGAAAACAAATTAATAAAATCCCGAAACAGGGAAAAACAACAAAAATGTGCCTTAAGTTGAAGAAACATCCATTAGCAAAAAGAAAGTCAGAAAGCTAAAAATTGCTTGTAATTCTCCAATAGTGTCTTGTGTTATTAAAACCTGAAATGTGCTTCATCCGGTTGTTGCTATGGACAACAGTTGTCCACAAGGTCAGGGGTTTTCTTACTGTGTGTTTTTTTCTTTGCTACATTCATTTGTTTTGTATGCTGCTGATTTTTTGGTGCCGTGACCCGGCAAAACAAACTGGACATGAGCAAAATCTAACTTGTTTAAGACAGAACCTAAGACAAGGTATTACCTTTCCACATCATGTTGATTTAATATTACCTCTCATTTTATGCTCACATTTACTTGCCTTGAAAACTGTAGCGCAACATGCATTCTCCCAGCGTGACCATCAGACAAAAATCACAGGCCGGCTATGGAGTGTTTTAGTAAGTAATGGATTGATCTGTTAGGGATGTTTTGGAGTGATGCTGCAGACAAGGGGGGCCAGTGTGGCTGTGATCATCCAGCTTACGAGAGCGTCCCAACCCGCTGCACCACATCATCCATCCCTCCTTCTCCTTCATCTCACCACATCACAGATCTCTCGTTCCTCTTTCCTCGTTTGCTTGTGGAGTGTGTGCTCTGGAGTCTCCCTCTTCAATCTCCCCGCTCAGCGTGAGCCCACCACAACCGCGGACACATCACAGCATCTCCTCCACCCTCTGGACTCGGGATTGAGTGCTGCCTCCAGATCCTGTTCGTCTGTTATCATTCCTGCTGTGAAAAGATCCACCGCAGAAAAGCTAATGATAAAGACAAAAGAACTCAAAACTAAAAAGATATCAAAGGAGGAAGTGAAAGAAAGAGACTGAGAGGAAGTTTGGAACAAATTAAGCAGATGTGGACTATTTTGAAAATATTAAGAGATTCAAGAGAAAAAAAAATGTACTAAAGAAATCATTCACTTTATTTATTTTTTTTTTTATAAATGGTCAGTGCTATAGTTCTTATTTCAGATAATCACAGAACATGAGCAATGCAGCAGATATGATGCAAACTGACCCTATTTTGCTCTGATATACTCCTGATTCAAACCCTTGTGCAATAATACATACTGTACGTGAGATGTTTATGCATGTCCATGGTACATATGTCCTAGCCAAGTAAATCCCTCCCAACCTGCCCTGCCAATCACATGCCAGCATTTATGCATATTTTTACAACTCAAAACATGCTGCATCTGTAATTTTTCTCATCCAGAAGTGACACATATCCTAAAATGCCCTAGATCCAATCATCATATTTGAGCTGCATAGTTAACATCTGACTGACATGGCCTGCTGGACAGGAAGCTTTGTGAGAATATTTAACAACAAGCCCCACAGTGATCCATTTACGGCATGAAAGCAAGAATAAAAATTCCGCCTCTTTTCAAAAAGCAAAGTCGACAGGCTGACCTTGAATATAGACAGCGCAAGTGAAAGACAAAAAGGTTGCCGATCTTTCACAGCCTGGAAAAAATTAGTGGGCAGCCAGAGGTGACCTGCCCTGACTGTGAAATCGGAAGCGAGAGCTAAGTGTTGAGCGTTCTGGCAAGCAGTGACCTCTGGCTAACACATTCACACTGTATTCTAGGAAGCATTCCGACCTATGTAGGTAGTCTATGGAAGTTCTAACAGATTTATGCTTATTCTATGATGATGACAGGAGCAAGGAAGACACATTCAGGGACGTAAAGATGATATTTCGTGCGTTCACCTTCCATGGTCAACCAGCTTCTTATATTCTTATTTATTCGTCAGCTCCACCCTTTAACCTCTTCCTGCTTCTGTTCAATCATCTCTTCTTGCATCAGGTTCATCATCCTGCATGTCTCAGAAGGAGGTATAGATGTGTGTCGCCCCAGCTGATGTTAATTATCGCCGGCCACCGAGGCGTGCTCACCGCAGCATGTTTCAAATGGCCACTTGTCTCAGACACACAGCGGCATGTGTAATGAGTGCTGGATGAATTAAGAAACAGGGCCAAGGACAACGGCAGCAAGGAGGGGTGAGCCACCCCCTGACCCTGAGGATTAACATCGGACTGTCACTCAGGAGAAAAGGATGGAGGAGGGATGGATGACTAGAGAGAAAAACAGAGAGGACATAAATGTGTGGTGCTGCGACTTAAAACATCATCTCAATCAACCAAGCTTCACAGTTTGAGATGAAGCTTAATTCATATTTGATCACATCAAGTGGCAGTTATTATGGTGGATTGAGTCTGTTAAAGCTAAACAAGCACATGTTGGTAAGGTTCCTGGGTGGTCACTTATTTTTAGGAATATAGTGTAGGTCAAATGGAGGGAAAGGCAAACAAAACGTTTTCTGAACGGTTTTCTGTGGTGTGCTTGTTCTGTATGCCAAAAGAGAGCAGAGCGCTGGGCATCTGTCTGTCTGTCTGTCATCTCTCCTATCACTTCACTCTGACAGCGGAGTGTGAAAGCTCACTGTCAGCCACACACACACATCAGGCATTCTAAATGGCAAGAAAGAGAGAGAGAAAAAGAAAGAGAGAAAAAGAAAGAGACTGAAAAAGAGGAATAGTAAGCTATGTCTATAACAGATAACAATATCATCCAAAATGTAAAATGCCGAATCAAAAATTTCAAGAGTTATTTTTAAAATGTACAGTTAATGTACATTTTTATTGCTATTATTATTTTTAATAAAATATGACTTAATATGACTTGAAAATAAAAATCTAAACTTAAAAATATTAAATATTAAAATATTCAAAGAATATATATATA
>JAUCMR010000043.1:20586116-20596477 GCA_032357425.1 Enteromius argenteus | reverse complement strand
AAAAAAAAAGGACCAAGACAATTGATGAAGCACAACTTTTTTGGAGAAGTCTACAGTTTATTTAGGCGCTATGTGGAATTTTACTTATGTAGAAAATTTAGTGCCAAAATTCTTAGTAAGAACACCCGTAAGTACAGAAAGAAAGAAAGAGGAGGATTACAAATTGCATTGCATAAATAATAAGTCACATTCAACCTGTACTTCTTCCAACACAGCCAGCTGCATGTGTGAGTGTGTGTGTGTGTATGTGTCTGGTGTGAAAAACAAGGGGCTCCATACTGCGCCGCTTTCCAACAGCATCTGCCTCTCTTTTCTCTAAACTTTAGCAGCCACACCTCAGTATGAAAGTATGTGTGTGTGTGTGTGCGGATGTGATGACAGCTGCTCTGCACAGTGTGTGTACTGATAAACTCTCATCCACCCCTGCTGACTGTCCATGCTGTGCAGGTATAGCAGCTCTCTCCTCTGTGTGTCCTGCTGCCTCATTAGGCCCAAGCGACAAACACGCACACACACAAACACCAAAAATAATCCATTTGTCCAGCAAATGAGGCTCTCATGTTTTCAGTCTATGAGATTGGAAACAGGTAGAAACTATTTAGTTAGTACTGTCCAATCAGATTGTGTCATACAACTTCTAGACTGCGAGACAAGCAAATTGACTCCATGAATGCAAATTTGAATCTAATTGGCCACACCCTACGGGAAACTGAATTGGAATTTGAATCTTTCTGTATCCACCTGTCTATCCATACATACATCCATCAATCCATCCATTCATCATTGCTTTTCTATGAATTTCAACTCATTTGAATTCCATGTGCTTTCATTCAAATTCAAACTGCATCCAAATGCAATTCCGTATCCTGTATTCTGCTTCAGTTCAAATCCATTTCAAATTCAGGAAATGAGCCGGAACATTAAAGCATTCTAAATTCGATTCTGAATGATGCACAACTTCCTATTAATGTTCACATTTCAAAATTAAATGTTTAAAAAACATGTTGTTCAATGTGCGCAAACGCTTTGGTGTATACGGTGACAGTCATTTTGATTCACATACTGACCAAACATTGACTCAATATCTCAGTATCTCTCTGTCTCTCATTCGCTGATTTTTTTTTTCTTTTTATCTCTCTGTTTCTCTCTTGCTCTCTTCATGAATATTTAGTGCTTTTCACTCAAACAAGACAATCATTAATTTCAAAGAACGCCCTTCATTCAATCAGCTCAGCTGGAAAGGGCACTGCCTGAGTGAAAACAAACAAAAATACCACAAAACCACTCCGCAGATAACATCGGCAGCGCTAGGTAGAGTAAATAATGTGTATCAACAAGGAAACCCAATAAACATTTAAAGACTAAAATCGAAATCAGAAAGTGTAGAGAGATCCTGTGATAAATAGCCTAGATAACTGGAGAGATCTTTATTGCATCCCACAAAGACTTTGCCCTCTTGTCTTATCCAGCAGTGAACCAGACGGCCAAAAGAGGAAGAAAGGCCAGCAGGAAATGATGAGTGACCTCTCGCTGCTAAAGAGCCGATGGCAATTATCATTCATCATATCATAACATATCCTAAACAATAATTAGTTCCAGGTTCTCTTATCGGATTGAACAAACTGACTTCCAAAGGTGCTAATAAAATTTTGATCTCATATTGAACTGAAAAATAGGTGGGACAAATCTAACAGCTGTCTCATTAATATTAATTAAGTGGCCAGCATTTTTTTTTTTTTACATTATTTGCTGAAAGGCAGATGATGTTAAACAGGTTGTATTTCTCAGTCTCGCTTGTGTGATATTTATAAAAGACTTGAGGAGAAAGACAATGGGGAAACAAAAAAAAGGAAGGCTAAATGTAATTGAACAGAGATTTATATTTTTGCGAATTATATTAGTGTGAAGTATATGAATGTGCTGATGTTTGTAAAGATACAGGTTAACCCGAGCAGGACTAATGGAGTCTAATTTCATTTGCATGGTAGAAAATGAATCAGCGTGCTATACACTCACGCAGCCTTAACGTAAACGGAGACTAAGAAAGTTGGGTTTATCAACACATTTATCATCTAAACATTCTTATATGCGCACACATATTTATACGTGCATTTATAAGAAGAGAAAGGGAGAGATAGAGGAGTAAACTGGATTAGGCTCAAGAATAGTGTGCTCAGATTTGCAGTCAATTATGAGGGATTTAGACCATGCTATGTGAAATCATTCTGGTGGCTTGCTCCTAATATTACATCCAGAGAACGGGTAAGCTCCAGTCTTTCAGTGCCAAGCCCCTCTGATAATCAGGGCTGAACTCCCTCAGCAAAGGAAGCTGGGCTGTGGAAGCCATGTTATGAGACGGCGTAGTCCTTCCGCCCAGCTCTAATCGATTAACTCATTACATACTTAGATCCAACAAATGGTTAGCCGCTATGTACATGTCACAACTGCACCAATTCTGTTCCAACGGTTCAACTAAGACTCAAACTAATGACTGACAATGTATATTTAAGGTTGTGGGTCACTGATTGAACTTTTGATGATGGAGCAGATGACTGGATTCTTATGGTTGAAAGTTCAAAGAGCATTAAAGTTCTATAATTGGGTTGTCATTATGAGCTTATATCTTAATATAGGAGCTCATATTGAGTTCTCTTATCAGTCTAAGTGAGAAAGCGTCCACGCACAAATATATTGAAAGAAGGCTGATGATAATCTACTGCAATGACAAGGAATAAATACAGACCAGAACCAGGTCAAGATCAAAGACCTGTTTAATTTCTTGAGATTCTAGAGTCAAAAAAGAACAGTCTCTATTTCATAAGAGTGAATGAATGCAGAAAAATCAGAGACTAAAATTTGCTCCTTGATTCTATCACTGGGCAGACAAACAAATAATCCAAACACTTGTCATTGGATAAACCTAAAGTAACAGATCATCCCGAAAATGTACTCACCATGTTGCTGAGGGGGGAAAAAAAAGTCATACAGGTGTGGTATGATGGTGAATAAATAATAACTGAATTTTCATTCACTAAAAGGGCTGATGGTTTGGTTGGTTATCACAGCCTGATTTCATCTCCATTGATGGCCTTGCAAAAGATCTTGTGCATCCTGACTTTGAAACAGGAAACATTTAAATCTGAAATTTTTAATTATTTAATTGTAATATGTTTTTAACAATTGTTTTGAATGCTCTTAAAAGCGTAAAAATGGAGGTTCAGCTGCCTTTGATGTCACAGCTCAAAATAATTAGCATGGGACTAAAGGCATCATGATGATGTCATGATTTCCTGTGGCTCCTGAGTGATTAGTCACACTGCATTCACTGGACTCAATAAATTCAGAGTAAGTTCCATTAGCAAAGATAGAGAAGTCATGTACTTTCAGAGAGTCGTGCACAGGCTGGAAAACTGCCACTGAGATGTCTAGGAATGCTAATGGATAACTTTCTCCAGTTATTACAGATTCCCCTGACTCAAACGAATAAAGCATTGTTAATGAATGCCATAAAGCCACACATTTTACGCTTTTCTAGGAAACCAACCTACAAATGACTTACTTAGAGTTGTCTCTACACATTAAACTGAACAAGGAAAAGGTGTTTCACTATCAAAAATATTACACACATCACCTTTAATGAAGTCTGTTGACTAACTGTACAAAACAGTGAGCAGAAAAACTTGCGAAAAGTGTCATTAAGTATGCCATTTCATAGTCATGAGTGGTTATTGAGTCTGGGACTACGAGATCCAAATGAGGCTCCAGATGTGACAATAAGCCTGCAAACACACTCATGCAAACAAAGACAGGTGGGGATTGCTTACAGTATAGAAAGACTTTTAATGAAATGACCACTGAGAGACATTTTATCCGACGACAAAAAATGCTTCTGTAATTTGCTGTCAGGTTGTCAAGAGACCAGCAGAAAATAGCAAATGATCTCAGTGGTCCAGCTTCTTGTTTAAAAAAGAAGAAAGACAGAAAGAGAAAGAGAGGATGTAAGTGAGCAGAGGAAGCGAGAGAGTGAGAAATACAGAGTTAGAGAGAGAGAGACAGGGAAGACAGTATAGAGGAGATGGAGGAGGAGGAGGCCATTAAGCATCTCTCCGGCTGCTTTGTTTGCAGTTTATACTGCACTTTATTCCTACCATAAACAAGCGCCTGAGCCCAACGCATCTTGAGCACCTCTATATATTACCCACAATGCCCTGTGGGGCGGGAGAGTGTGGCACTGAGGGAGACAGAGGAAGGAACATTATGCAGATTCTATTATTCTTTGTCTGCGTCTCACGACACCACTGATCCAGTGCCTTATCCCAGTAGCTTCCTCCAGTCCTACCAGCAACTCCATGATGCATTCCTCCTAACTACTGCAGCTGCAGGTTCAGCGTATACCAGCACTGTGAACAAAGAAGAGAAAAGCTCATTAATAAACTTTTAGGATTCATATCATCATTTTTAAAGCATTTGAGCTATATTTCCCAGAGGTTCTATTATAATGTTATGATGTGCAAAAATAGTAGTTTTCAACAAAAGTCTTGCATGACCCTTAAATCAAATGGGTTGCTGTTGAGCAATAACTGGAATAGGCATGGTCATGTAGTCAAGTCTACATGTAAATCAAAGTTTTGATTAATAATTACCTAAAAAGTAAAATGCTATCACTCATAAATTTGGGGTCAGTAAAGGACCAAAACACCAGTGACCTTACCTGCATGACAAACCTGACACTTTTCAAAATAAATTTTTTTTGGGGGTTAATTTTGAAAAAAAAAAAGTATTATTATTATTACAATTTTTGGGTGGTCTGTCTCTTTAAAGGAGACATATTATGCCCCTTTTTACACCATGAAATATACTGTAAGTCTCAGGTGTACCCATAATGTGTCTGTGTAGTTTCAGCTCAAAATTCCTCACAGATCATTTATTACATCATTTTAAAAATGGCTATTTTGAGTGGAAGCAGAAACAAGCTGTCTCCTTAAATGCATATGAGCTGCTGCGAACCGCCACATTTTCCAGAATAGAGCTGCCATTACAGCTTGTACCTGCTAAAAACCCATCTGTTTTGGTTCTGATTATCATGTTTATCATGCTGAAATCATGTATTTTAATGGTGCCATTGAATATAAAACTGTATTTACCTTGTTATAGTTAAATAATAAGGGTTCTGTACGGGGGTTCTTGTGTAAATCTTGTGAATAAAAAAGGCCATTGAAAAACAGGCGAATCTAAACATAACACCAACTGTGACATCATAGTAAGATCCCTACGCCCCCAACATGTGCATAACATATACTGCGAGAAAAAGTATTAAAATATATTCCTCCCTGTGTTTCTTTCCTGCTGTGTGAGTTTATTGAAATGAGCTGCACGGTGACACAGCCAATCAGAGCAAAGCTCAAAATTATTATTCATGACCCTTCCAAAAAAAGCAAACAGACTGTTTCATTCTAAAGACAAGTCATAGGGATGTAAACGGACATGTAAAAGAGATTCTGGAGATTTCTGGAGATTTTTGCCTTTACTTAAGCCACATACCTTCTAAGTAGATATCAGAGAACAATTTAAAAGACCATATCAATGCATTCTACGGCTCCTTAAACCATATTAGTTCAAACTTCTGATATTCAAGTGCACACATTCGAAGCACACAGACAGAAACCGGCTGTCACAGCATGCGAGTACTAAACTGAGTTCTGATTCACACACAAGATTATGTTGAAAACAAACAAGAGTTACAGTCAGTTATGTCTGTGCAGGTAAATAGCTGGGAACTAAATGTTTATTTTAGATCTGTGTGGCAGCGGCAATATCCAATAAATAAACCAATAAATCAGTCAGCATAAAAGTACATCCATGCAACAATTTACTCATACTAACACATATATTTGCTTTATGGTAAGCATGTTAAGATAGAGAAGAGGTGGATTTTGCTGAGGAAGCAGTGGATTGCTTCAGGCGTGGTTGTTGAGCTATGCTTGTGGGCGATGGCTGTTTCAGTAAACACTCTGCGGGGCCAGTGTTTGATCATCTGTGTAGTCAGTGTGGTCTAATTGTTTTGCAAAGCATGCTAATTGCTTCTCATCCAGTCTCTTTAAATGTCAGCGCTCCCTGTAGTTACAATGTGATTCACTGGCCCTTGAAAATGGAAACAAGGCTGAATGATTCAAAATGGAGAGGAAAGGACAGAGAAAACGGGTAGAGGACTGAATGGCAGAGTGTTTGTTCGGAATGGCTCCACCAAGCTTTACCCACCAGCGTGACCTCACTGGTCAGCAGCCCTAATTCTGAACACCCTGGCCCTCAGGTCTCTGGGAAGGTCAGTACACCATAGAAGCCACTGGCCAGAAGAAGCATTTATCTGTAAATAGACAGTGCCGCCAACACACCCGCGCTAGGTCAAGCACTAAACGACCAGCGTTTTTCAGTGTTTGAGATGATTTGCCTGTGTACTAACGCGTGAGATTTAGAACCTGAGGCTGATAGTGAACTAAATCATATTACAAAGCCCTGATGACATTTTAATTACTGCAATTTAACACACGACATGGAAATATTGTCAGAGAAGTCAGGCGAGTACAATACTGTTCATAAAATCAATGACAAGTTGAACACTATCGTGAATGCTTAAAATCTCCTCTTCTGCCCGCATTAAGTCACACACTGCTTGATCCAAACCAGAGTTCACTATATACTTTTGGGTCTGAACCACAGTACATCAGCATAAGTACAACTGGTTGAACTGGCAGCAGCTGTGTACCACTGTAGCTGGGTAACTACTCAGGATGAGAAGATGCCAGCTTCACTGTTTTATTCATGTTTCTGTCACGTTGGATTTAGCACTAAAACTTCACATGCACAGAACAGCCCTTGTGTTTGTCTGTCTCAGACGCAGTGTAAGAGATCCAAATACTGCAAAAATCACCAAAGGCAATTTACTCAGAGACAAGAAGCTATGAGAAATGTACTACACTATGCATAAAAGCAAACAGCATTAACTATGCTAACACTGCATCTGAGAAAAAAAAAAAATTATGATTGAATTTTCATTGATTTTGCCACAAGGAGGTCTGCACAAGAGAGAAAAAAAGATCAAAATACTAATAAGAATACAATTAATAACATAAAATTACATTTAAACAGCATAGTGTAAAAAAGATTTAGCTACTATGTTTTGCCTTTACATTATTGCACAGCAAAGATGTAATTTTTTATTTCGATAGTCCACTTTAGACATTCTACTAACAGTAAGTATCTATGCTACATGTCAACTGGTAGACTAGTTGCTTCATATCGTCTAACACTTTATATTGTGTTATATATATATATATTTGTATGTTCAGCATTAAATATTGTCAAATCTCTCCCAAGTCATAACACCCCAGGTCTGTTTGAGCTTGTTTGAGACAAGGAACCTGTTGCGATTCCAGCCAACAGGCCGACAGCGGGTGTTCACATGAGGAGACAGGATCTCTAACTGATTTTCCCACTGTTCTCGCTAGGCCTCAGGCTTGGCTTTCTTTGTCTTACACCTCCTCTATACTCTGAACACCAAAGGCAGATGTGTCTGGTTCTAACCTCATGCTGTGCTGGACAGAACCCTTGAGAAGGAAGCAGGTGGTCTGGCGTGTATACAGTACATGTGTTTGTGTGCTAGTAGTTTGAATTTCCCACTGCTATCCTGGCTCAGGTAGCCTATGTAATGATTTCTCTGCTTCTGCAACAAGACCTGAGGGACATGTTCTGTAGCTTTTAAACACACAGCAAACACTACAGAAATGGCTTGGCGATGGCTCTAATAACCTTTATTTACTCTATAATAGCCTGTTACACATTCCCAGCCACTGACTGGTGGTCATTTTCAATCCACAAGAGTTATAAAAGTGAATAGATTTGGCTTACTGTCTGCAGTGTGAGGACTGAGCATGTGACCTGGCTCGTGCTGTAAGTTTCCTCCAAAACTACTTAAGTTAACTAACTGAAGCTGATTATTATATGATCAAACTTTGGATGGAGGAGCGTAGGAATGTGTAACTATACTTTAAAAGTCCACTAAAATTTGGGCTATTCCAATCAATTATACAACTATTCACTCCATTTTCTGTCTGAATAGAATCATAAAAAACAGTAGAATGCAGAGCTTTCAAGCTAGCCGCTTAAAAAAAAAAAAACACATCCTAAAACATAATTTTAATATCAAAAACACAACAAGCTAAGACAAAACAACCAAAAAGAGAATGAATCTATTGCTCAACCTTTCAGTAGGGAAACTAGCAAATATTCAACACAGAGTAAATAGCTATAAACTTTTATGGCAACAAATCTATAATGATCCTCGTAAACAAATGCTTTATGCATAATAAATCCAACATTAATTGTCTTGACGTTTATTACTGAAGCGCTGAATTCGTTACACCAGTTGTGCTTTGATGGCTGGCTGCGTTTTAAAAAGATTGAATTTAGAAACACATCTACTCAGCAAGAGTTTTCAGTAGTGACAGCCTAAAGCTAAAAGTAAAACATGCCATCAGAACACTAAAAACCTCTCTGAGAAGCTGTGCCTGAAGATACATTCCCTTTAAAGCAATGTCATATATTAATAATGTTACATACACATGTTTACAAAGATAAGCTAGTCTACCTCAGTAAACCACTAGTCAAATGCTAGTTATTCAGCACTGTCCTTTTGATGAAGAACCTTATTTCAGACTGACCAATCATCAGCTTGCCAGCAATGCTGAGGATATCCCTTTCACTAAGAGTCTCAAATATCAAATGTTTATGTCCTAAATTTACAAACTTTGACAAATCCTCCTCCTAAATGCTATTTTAATCAGCCTCCTACCTCTACACAAGTTTCTCAGAGGACTAATAAACACCTGTCTGAGAAAGCAATTTTAGCCAGGTATTGCTATTTCTGTGTGCAATATCAAGCAGATGGTCCATGAAATGCCTGGATGTGACTGTAGTAATTTTATAAAAATATCTTGAAATCCCCAACTGTACACATCTTTATTGCAGTGTTAAGTTTGCAACACACAAATAAATAATTACTGGTGGGACAGTAACACAAGCAATCGAAGAGAACAGTGAAACACGACAATGTGTCTTTGTCAAATCAGTTCAGGCGGTCGTTTGACTGACCTGTAAATGTCCTGTCATCATTATCCTCCAATACAACCCCTACTAATACAGACAGTTGGCTAAACCTCAAAGTGAGGCTTCTAGGCAAATTTGTCTTTTTTCTCTCTCTGGTCTGTCAGTGTGTGTAAGGACCAGGCTGGTAATTATCCATTCTCTCCTGTCTGCCTGCTATGTACAGACCATTCTCCAACTGCTCGTTAATGAAGCGTCCAATCAAATGCAGCCGACACTGCAGAGCAGCAACATTTAAAACCACAGGTCTAGACAACGGGCCGTTTTGACACACTCGCCATGACAATGAAGATAAGGGATTGTTTTTGGGGCGGGGCCAATTTCTTTATTTATTTATGCTAGTGCCAAAAGCACAGTATGTGTTCCACAATATTTTAGTTCTTCTCTGAATACTTACCCATGAAAATTTATGGTGATCTAGATCCTCATCTAAGAAGTTTTGCCATCTCCTTAGAAAGAAAATTTCAAGGGTTCTTCATACAGTGCCACAAAATCATTCCTAGTTGTTTGGGATTTTCTATAACCGTATGCATAATCATTCGAAATTTAATAACAGAGAGGGTAAAACAAAAACTCTTATTGTTTTGAAATTGAAGCTACAGTGTGTGGGATCAGCAGTCATACCCTAGCTGGTAAACAGAGCCATTAGCTCTAATGATAGAGTGTGTTTGAATACAATGTGCATTAGGATGAAGTGTGGGCTTCATCCAAACAGATTCCGTGAGTCCATAGCGAGTCGCTCGCACAAGCTATGGCCCCGTGTTAACTATTATTAGTAGTATTCATCTCCAGCCAAATTGAGACTAAATCAGCTGACTGAACTAACTTAATGCCCCAAACACATTGCTACACATCAGGGGGAAAAGGTTCATGAGCGGAGATGAAAATAGAACTAAGAGAACAAACACAAGAGCTGCTGCTTTTGTACTTTATGTAGGAGACATACAAACCAGATGTTCTGAGAGGTGGGAACCAAATCAACAAGACTGCATGCCTTTCAGCATCTGGTTTCATCAGAGTCAACAGTTCAGATAGAGTGAAACAACAGTACATTGTCCATATAGCATATGACATCAGCTGATCCATATTCCTGGTTATATACTCATGTTTTTTTATATTAAGATATTTGCACGTCTCATATTGACTTCTACATAAAAAATAGGTACAATATTGTTTTGGAACCCAATGACTTCTATTGGATG
>JAUCMR010000043.1:20572519-20582931 GCA_032357425.1 Enteromius argenteus | reverse complement strand
GGTGCTCACCAAATAAGTACCTCAATAAACAGAATGAAGTATGTTTGTGTAGAAATTTAACAAAGACTGGCATGAAAAGCTTAGAGAGCTTAGAACACTCAGATAGATACTGATTTAGGAGTAAATTGCAGTGGTCTCGTATTTTTTTCCAGAGCTGTATATATATATAGAAGGAGATTAATCAATGGATAGATGGATGAATGTTACAGTTGCCAATCAAAGTTTAAAGGGTTACTCCTTCCCAAAAGGGAAATTTTGTTGTTAATCACTAACCCCATGTTGTTTCAAACCCTAAAAAGCTTTTTTCATCCTTGGAACACAATTTACGATATTTTGGATGAAAACCATGTGGGTTCTGACTGTCATTGACTGCCAAATAAATTACACTGTCAAGGTCCAGAAAAGTATGAAAGACATCAACAAAATATTCCACACAGATATGCTGTTTTTGTTCAATCAAAGAGTAAATAGACATAGAAAATGTATCCTTGTGTTGTGGCTGACACAGAAGAGTGTACGCAGTTTGCGTTTAGTCGATACTCTCCAAAATAGTACTACAGTGACGCGGTGTGACACGAAGGAGTCGAATTGTTTAAATAAAGTCATTATTTTTATTTTCTTTGCATACAAAAAGTATTCTCATCGCTTCATAAAATACAAATTGAACCACTGATAGCAGATGGACTATTTGTACTACTAGACGGACACTGATAGCAGATATACTTTTCTGGACCTTGACAGTGTAATTTACTTTGCCAGTCAATGAGACAGTCACAAGCCTCCCTATTTTCATCCAAAATATCTTAAATTGTGTTTCAATGACAAACACATCTTTTAAGGGTTTGGAACAACATGAGGTTAATTGATTAATGACAACATTTTTATTTTGGGGTGGAGTAACCCTTTAAGTCTCCCCCATTTTTAGACCAATGAATTTCTATAACTTCTCTTAGAAAATGTTTTCATAGACACTGCACACTGTGTTATCTGAGCTGTTTCAATATTTTAGAGCAGAGGATTTAAATCTATATAAATAATTATAAAATAAATTATTTATAATATACATAATTATTATTATTTGCTTGTTTTACAGTTGCATTTCACAACAGCTTAAGATGTGGCTTGTCCAATCAGAACATATCAGCCATCAGCTTTAATATTTCTATTTGTGAAGAAATGTAACACAAATATATTTAATAAAGGAATAAATTAAAAACTTTATATTAAATTAGATAAAAAAATAAAAAAAACTTAAATATATAAAATTTAAATATATAAAGAATAAGCAGAACCAGCCAGAAAAAAATACTGTTGAGTCCTTGATTTTCATGCTAAATAATTGATCACCACTTAAAAAAAACAAAACATGTAGTATAAAGCATTATTCTTGATTTCAAATATATATATATATATATATATATATATATACACAGAGCTATGCAGTAGAGTTTGTGCTTTTGGCTGACCAGCTAATCTGCAACTGTAAATAATTGGTAAAAGACTAAAGCAGATGTGATTTTGATTTGTTACATTTCCTCTTTTGCTTTCTTCATCCCTCCCTACTGCTAAGGCCTCCAAACACCCCTCATCCAAACTCTCCCTCTCTGTCTCGCTCTAATGAATCATCCAGAACTTTTCCTTCAAAGAAAGATGATAAAGCCCCTCTGGCACAAACACATATTGCATGCATTCATCACCACACAGATTTAAGGTATGTCAGCTTGCACCAACAGCTCAAGCAATCGCGCACACACACACGGTTTAATATATCTACAATTTAAGAGGAGCCCATGGTGCTCAGTCTCAGTAGATCCGTTTCGGTCTTAAGTCGCTGTTGTGCGTTTGCCCACACGCGCCGTGTCCACTCCTGGCCGTCTCAGGGCCTAGACGCTGCTGTCAGATAAAGGCACAGCTCTATTCTGCTGTGGACAGATGAGGCGGTGAGTAGACAGGTAGGCAGGCAGCAAGCGTGGAAAGGGCAGACGAAGAGCTGAATACTCATCCAGGGATTCACACACGACAGCTGACTGGTATTCAAGATCTCACGCTCTGTACAGAGCAGGGCAAAATGCACAAACATTAGTGCTCCCTCTTTTTCTGGATGCGAACACACACGCAGTGGCACACACACTCTGACTAAAAGTTTCCTTTATCGGCCTCAAAGCGTCTTTGAACCCTGAACAAGTAGCACTTTCCTTTAATTGCAGTCTGTCACATATTTTAAAGAATAGCTGTTTGGATGGGTGAAAATACATCAATGTCTGTACATTTAAAGAATTGAGAGAAAAGTAGAGGAAGAATAAATACAAAGAGTGGCAAACGGTCATCCAGACTTAATAAAGAATCCTTCTCATTTCCTAGTGAGGTGCCTACTGAGGGAGCATTTTAATTGATTATAGGTGTATTTCAGAAAAAAAGGCTGTTCTAAACGCTAAGGAGCTTAAAGCTCACGTTTTATTAATTTTTTTTCATTATATACTCATCCTTATGTCATTCCAAAATTGTATAATTTTCTTTTACCTATGAACACAAAATAAGACATTGAAATGTTGATTTTGTCCACACAGTCAAAGTCAATGAGGTCTAAAACAATGTTGGATAAAGCAACATTCATCTGAATTATGAATTTTAATTCATTCAGTACTGAAAAGAATTGAAAAAGAAGCTAATTGAGTGAAATGAATGGCACTTATTCAGTTTCTTTGAGCTAACTGTTTGCTCACAACGTTAAAAACATAATATTTCAAAATACTAATACCATTAAAATATCAGTATAACAATCTGATATAACAGTGTTTGAAAATGTTTTCTTTCTTTCTTACGCTCTCTCTTTCTCTCTCTCTCTCTAACACACACACAAACACAAATGTTTATTGACATTATTTACAGCAACAGCTGCAGTATGCTTTTCTCTACGGATGAGTTTTTTTTAATGTTTTCCGTTATTAAAATAGCACTTGCCCTGTATTCTCAGAACCCAGTAGCTTTCTAAATCACAATAGCTTGATAGTATTTTCATAGAGAATTCCATGTATAAAAATGTATAAAATATTTCTGTTAAATGTGTGTTTTGTCTGAACTTATGCTAGAAGAAATAAAAAAAAAACTATAACAATGTGTCATAAGAATGTCTGCAGAATAATTACACATGTAGTGCATGCACTTCGTTAGAATTAATCAGTCCCATATAATTAACCCTGATGTAAAGTGTGAATGTGTAATCTACGCTCATTATTAACTGTTCTAACCATGTTAACTGTTTTTACCAATACCTTATTTGCCCAAAATCCTGAGCTAGGCCTAAAATTCTGAGGTGGATTTGAAAGTATGCGTTTTGTTTATTTGCCAGAAAGCCAGATGTCATAGATGACTCTTAACACATAGAAGCTGGGTAAAATCAGTCTCCATTTGTACAAAAGTTATACTGTCTGAAGGGATTTTGACTGATAGCATCAAAATGATGCTGTTTTGTCTTCTGAAACATAACTTGTTTTCATAATACAGTTGCCTTTTTGATCTGTAGCTATTTTTGGTATATTTTATGGTCCTTATCTCTTGCCATTTTTCAATGTGAAGTCTCAGTTTTACTGTATGTATTTATTTTGTCACTATGTGTTGGATTTAACACTGACAGATATTTATAAGTGATAATTTGTCATATTGCCTCTGACTGGCTATACCTGCCTTAATAACTGGAAGAATAAGACTAAAAAAGTAGAGGAAAAGGAAGAGGAGGAGGAAGAACTATTTTGGTCCCACTTCATATTGGGGGTCTTATAATGGATTGTTAGGTACAATATACCAGTTGCATTTGTGTTGAATTGCCAAGCTGATATTGAGGTGGGATTGTTAGATATGGTTACTCATGTTACTCATATGGTTATGTTTAAGGTGTAGGGGTTGGATCAACAGTGTATAGAGATATCTACAGAAATTAAATTTCAAATAGAATTATAATAAGTACAAGTACAATGCAAAAACATGTTTGTAACTCGTATCATTTTTACATACACAGACAAACAAAACAAACCACTGTAAAGGAAAAATATTCTGAATAAATACTAAAAGTAGGAGCACCATTTCAGGGCTCTGGTCAAAACCTTTTTCTAACCGCAGAGCAATACAATGTGCACACAGGCTGGCCAAAACAGCAGCTAGACAACAGAGGTCCGGCCAAATCAATACTAATGAATTCTGGGGTTGAAATTCCAGACAGATTTCATTGTGGCCTGGACTTCATAAACAATACATTTTCATTAAGACCTGCAAATGAAAACTTAGCGAAAAACAACAACCAGGGCTGCTGGATGGAAAACTACTTACATCCAAACATCTGATACTACAGTGATATTGTTATGTGCTGTGTATTGTATTACAGTCATACACGGACCATAAAACGCTCTCATATTTGGTCTTATAAACATTAAACTGATTGTAACCGTGGCAGGGATGTATGCTGTGTAGCAGAGAGCTCATATATTTATGTCAACCTCACCCATCAACATCTTACTTTGTGCAAAGGCTAATTAGTTTACCATTGACCGATTTCTAAATACTGATTTGTGTGCTGTGGTGTGGTAACGTAATGTAATTAGTATATGGAAAGTGTCACTGAAAGACAAAAAGAGTGCAGTAGTGCTAAAAGAAAAAGAAGGAACGTAATGAATGAAGGTGTGTTGCAACCTTGAAATTACAGAGAGGATTGAAAGTCTGAGAACACGTTAAAAAGATGAGATTAAAAATTTATTTTAAACTTGAAAATATACAGAAAGTTAAAAAAATTTTTTTTTAACAAGTTATGGCACAAAATGAAAAAATAAATATTTCAGATTTTGTACATCTAATTGATCTCCTTCGTACAAAAGGCCATCAGTCAGTTACAACCAACTGCTTAACTTAAAAAAAACAAAATAAAAAAAAACCTGTAGTGATCCTTCGTTGTGATCAAGGGCTTTCTTTAACCTTCTTTAAAAGGCTTGTTACAAGACGCTCTTTGGAGCGTTCTCAAATCATGCTCGATCACATCAGTTTTCCATGAGCTCCAAGCTAGCCCAAATGCAAGTGCAATTCTTTCAACAAAAATTGTACTAACAATTTTTTTAACAGGGAAAATTACTACCTGGTCTCGTGACATAAACGTACCTGGGTACACTTTTTAGTGAGACATGAAATACATACCAATAGGTACATATCACTGCAGTTTCTAAAAGAAATGAACACAAGAGGCAGTAAAACTCCGACACCTTTTATTCCTTTTCACACAAATTAAAATAAAAAAATCTATTAATAAAACCTAATTGTCACACAATTACTTCATGTGACTTCAAAAGAATATTCATATGCTGGGAAATTTGAAAACTGATGCTTTTGAAAGTTAGCATCATGCATATCCAGCTTCATATCTATTGGTTTTCATAGATGATAGGTTTGTTTGGTAGCTCACGGAGTACAGAGATGTACTTGAGAGGAGAGGAGCTCCGGTTCGAATCCAGTATAACTACATGACATGGTTGCATCAACAAATGACTTTTTATGTCAGTTTTGCATTTGTTAACACTATTGGGTAGGTTTAGGAGTGGATTTGGTGTAGGGCATATTTCCAACATGATGGAGTATTAACTTTTAGCAACAGTTCCCAGATATTTAACTAAAAAAAACAGCAATATGTACCTATAATCAACATAATAACAATGTGCCAGGGTTCACATATTTAACCCATGTTTTAGCAACTTTTCTCTTTGAAACTGTGATGAAATGTGCAGTAAGGCACATAAAAACGGTGTTGGACAAAATGTGCATAGAGGTCCATATTTCTATGAGACCAGGTTGGAAAATTATATTAATTTAGAAAAAAAAAAAGAATAAAAAAGGAAAATACAACGCCATGAAGCAAAAATATGTCCTAAGAACGCTTTTCTAAATCATTATGTGTCTAGTTTTTTAAATGTTTTAATTTTGTCTTAAAGGAACATTCCATTTTACCATCATCATATCATGAAGCATGATGGGAATTTTAATTTTAATCAATTCATTTTAAATGGTCTCTGTACATTCTTAAACAAGTAACATTAAATTAAAAAAAAAGGCAGATGAATTAGTTTTGAACCAACTTTCTATTAACATTACTGGAAGAATGTTTGAGAGAACCGCAACAACATGTCCTGTTAGCCGGGATAGAAGCTTTCTTACAACAGACTCTGCTATTTTCAGTATAATCTTAAAGCAAAGTGGCAGGTACATTATAATACTTTTAAAATTTAGTAGATTTTGTTTTTTTCTTTAAACCACAATGGATGGAACACATGAAAGCAGTCCAGGAAAATCTGGCCTGGTTTTTCCACCACTGGCTAAAATCCAGTCATGTGACCAGGTGTCTGAGATCACTAATGGATGCTGCATGGTTTACCACAGGCTCAGAGTGTGTTGCTCACTGCATATTCTATTGTTGTCTTTAACAGAAGCACAGAACGATTCTCACGACAGTTAGAGAATAAAATATCAACCACCCACACAAGAACCTTCAAGCAATCAAAAACGCAATAAAAGAAGAAACAAGACTAAAGACGTGATATAGAATACTTCTGATTTACCTGATTTGTTGATTAACTGTAACATCCTGATAATTCTTTATATTTCCTGTTGGCACAAGCTTACAAAAGTGAGCCTTGAAATGAAAAGGGAGAATAAATGGATGCTTGCGGAACTTAATCAAATATACTTTAACCAATAGTTCTTAGGTTAAAGAAGACTATAGATCTATAAAGGCTTAATAGTGCACCTATCGTACATAAACCTGTACCTCTGAAGATCATAAGGCAATGTGTAAATATCACTGCCTCTTTAGTACCGACTGGCTCGCATTAAATTCTCACCTAGCAAATAAACTGCCGCAACACAATCTCTTAGAAGAGATAAACATGTTTTTATGTGAGCGTTTTGTGGTGTAAGTATGATGTCTCATTAACTACAAGTAAACAGGTGTAGATTGCTCTTGGGAGATATTGCATTGCTCTGAAGTGCACAAAGTCAGAGCAAACATTTAAAGAAATCACCTTAGTGTGGAGTTCATGTATTAGAATGCTAATGAAGGCATTCAAACACTTGAATATACACCGAAATCACAACCAGATGGTCATTTTTGCTAATTAAACCCTGGCAGGGTTATCTGGACCCCGACACAGAGAGGCAGCAACTCAACAAATAAATACGAGGGCATGAAATATTGATTTGAAGTAAACATTTTTTACAATTATTTTCTGTATATTATCTTTCAGCTTCCACTGAGTAAGATTCCACTGAGCTCCTTTTCTTTTTTTGTTGCACTAGACAGACATCTTTGACCGTTTTATGACCCCTAACAGTTTTACAGTAATGTTTATAAAGATGTTCTCTGGAGTCATCTCCACTACATTCGATAACAAAAATGCAAGATGGCACCACTTACATAAGTATAAAACAAGAGGGAATAAGTCTACAGTATAACACGACAGCAGCGTCATTTTTGATTACCCAGAAAGCTATGTTATGAAAACACTGCCAGGAACAATGGCAAATATTAGGAAAAATCTAAAAGCTGGATTGCAAATTTTGACCAATCTGGGATCAATGTAATAATAATATACATTTAAAGGACCCCTATTATGGATTTTTGAAAATGACCTTTCATGCAACATGTAACAGATCTAAGTGAATGAAAACATCCTGCAAAGTTTTAAAGTGCACCATGAATAAAGTTATTGTCATTCAAAAGAATGACTCTGGATCCTTAAATTGAGTAGTTTTTAAAACAAGTCCCAAGCCATTTCATGTCGATGTCAACATGTAACATTAACATAATTCCTGCCCACTTATTTGCCTTTTTGTACTGGTTTGAATGAAAATGCAAACTCATTCAGGGGTTTGGAAAAATTAATTGTTGAACGAATCGCTTGTGAGTCATTGAACAAATAAAATAAAAATAAATGCATGCGTTTTTGACCTTGAACACATATCAACCTGTTGTTTGGGACTCCCAAAACCAAAATATGAACCTTTCATAACCCATAATAGAGGCCCTTTGAAAATATTACTATAAAAAAAATTGGGAATTAGGTGCAGATCAAAAATACTGTCCACATATAACAAACAAACTTCTATTGGTACAAAATTTAACATTTAATAACTATGTAACAACTATAACTAGTACATTAAATATTAGATTTAGCTGCAGTGCATTCTGGGAAATCTTGGACACCACGTTACATCAAACTCTTATGTAAGTTATATCCATCTCCCTTCTCTATTCCATTTGAAATGACTGAAAGATGAATTATCCCCCAAAGCCTTTGCATGTTATCAATATGTGTATGTGATACTGCTAGCAGCCAAGGTGAGGTTAGTGGTAAATGCAATTCTCCCTCTTCCTTTGGGAGAGGAGGTGATAATGGAGGTGGATAGTGCGGCCCAAATCACAGATTACAGCTGAATGTATGAGAGGGTCTTTTTCTCCTCGTCTTCTCTCAGAGACTAGAGAGATATGTAGCGGTAGAAAGATCAAGGCCACCACACTTACCAGAGTGTGTTATCGTCTCTGTGCATCTCAGAACTGTGGAGTGGATGGGGGAAGACTATAACACAGCATGCTCCCTGGGGAACCTGCCTGAAGGGGTGCGAATGCAGCTATCATGTTGTTTCAATTCCCCCATCCGCTTCAAACATTATCTGCCCATCAGATTTGCTTACTGCAGTTTTATTTAAGAAGCATGCTCCCGAACGGCAGCAGCACCAGGTACAAACCTAGAGGAGAAAAATTATTTTTCAGTTCTGATATTATCAGCAAGCAAAGAGTAGTTTGTGACACTGCTAAACACTGGATCACAAAAGTAAATATGATTGCCATTTGTTACTCATTTGTTGCACGAGTTGGCTACTGTCTCTGAGGGTTAGCCTACTTTGTGTGGCTCTTACAGCATGACTGTGATCTCAGGAGCTCCAGTTTTTGGGTCACCCTTGCCATTTATCTAAACGCCTGTTCACGCCAAGAGCAAAGTGAAAAAATGAAGCTAACTGGAAAGAATAGTCTTAAAACATGAGCGAAACGAAAAAAGCACTCTGGACATTCACATCATTTAATAAAAAAAACATTACTGTACAAGACAGCAGAGATTAATTCAAATGTCTCACAGAAGATAAAGCTCCCTACTATTAAATAATATTGATTGTTATATTGTATAATTAATATTGATAATTAAAGTTAGACTAACAGTATTATATATGCAATAAAATATAATCATTATTGCAAATATTAATGAAAAGATTTTAATTTCTAATAAATGCTGCTTTTTGAACTTTCAGTCAAAGAATCCTAAGAAGAAAAAAAAGCACAACAGCTTTCAGCATTAATAATGATGAGAAATTATTATTAAAAATACAATGTATAAAATTGTTATCACATATTTAAACAGAAATATAGTGGTAGTGTAGTATGCAAATATTCCATTTATAGACCTGATTACAGCTGCTTTCAAAATAAATTTGAGTGGCTCAAGGAAAGGCCTCTGAATTGGTTTTGAGTTTGGTAAAGTTCAATGCTTGTTTCAGTAAGCAGTAAGAGCTTGTAATGCATGTAAAATGGAAGGTTCCTGGTGCTCACAAAGCCTAAAAGAACATCATTAGGCAAATCACTGTATTAAAAAAAGTACTTTTCTTTTCGCTCTTCTTGCCAAGTCATTCCAGCCTGTCATAAGTATGGTTTACTATGATGAAAAATTTGATCCACATTATGATTCCCGTATGGCTCTCAGATCTGCTTGAATACTAAATCGACACAACTGCATGAAGGTTTAAAGCCTCAAGCTTGTAAAGAGATGAGTAAAGATGTGTTTGTCTTTGTACTTTGGGTCTGACTAGATTGGGCCACCCCCTAATCTACAAGACAAATTTGTTTCTTTTCCTTAGGCAAGATCACCTAAATAGAATGTATCACCAAAATAATTTTGCCAAAATGCTTTAAAAGAACACTTGCCAAGTGCAAATGAAAGGTCACCTTAAGTCACTGTAAACAAGAAAATGTAGCATTTGAACCAATCAGGCGCAAACTATTTGTTACATTTAACAAATACTCTTTAATACCGCTTTACCCAGCCCAAGGGGTAACTCAAACTGCAACCATGAGGGTCTGTGGACCCTTCCCCCGAAAGGCAGCTAACACCTCAGGAAGGCAAAACAGGCCCCTGATTCCATGGCAACCGACTGATAACACCGGTTCATTGCTTCAAGGAATGTGAACAAAGCAACTCTGACTAGTTCTCCCTTTTGAAAAGACCATGGACTTTTCCCTAAATTAAATTCACAGTAAAAACTTTCTTTGAGTGAACACATATCCTTCAGGTCATTGTGTATATTGTTATTGTCCTTGTATATTGTCTTGTGTA
>JAUCMR010000043.1:20537424-20550313 GCA_032357425.1 Enteromius argenteus | reverse complement strand
GGGTTGTATAGGGCTACGGTCCTCGGTACGCTTTCTTTCCATATTATTTCAATTAAGGATAATAAAAAAAAGTTTTGGCTGTCCAGAGCTGAAGTCAAGCAGCAGAGCAAAGTGAGTGCGACTGAGAGCCTGCCACACTAAATTTTCTCTTCCTATATGTTTTCTTTACATTCTCGCTATCATTCTATCTCTCATCTGCCCTCATATCCCTTCTATCTCCCACAAGCTGGCGAGCTAAAGAGCAATAGTCTCTCTGTGGCGTGCCCCTCCTCTACAGAGGGAAGACCAGGAAGCCGGAGAAGGTGGAGTACTTCCAGCCGCCCATCAGGTTGCCTCGCTCCAGCTTGAGGTAGGCGCGGTCACCTTTCTCCATTTGAATCAGAACACCATTACTGGCCGCTTCGCGTGTGACGTCCTGATCCCCGGCGAAAGCGGAGATCACCGGCCAGCCGTTGTGCATCAGGCTCACCTGGAACATAGAAGCATATATTAGCCCAGAGGTGTAAAAAACGTATGCTCATACTTTCTTTTGTCTGTCTAATTTTGCTTTAAGAAACTGAAAAGTGAATTTTCTTGAACAACTGAGTATATAAATAGCTAAGCAGGTATTGCTCGGCTGAAAATAACACGCAAAACCCCCAAAGGGGCAAATGGAAACTGTAATGTTATTAGAATAAATCAAAGCCCGTTTAATCTCCTAACCAACAATAATATGCATAATCTATAGATGTTTGTACCCTTTCTTTTGCACACTGACAAGCCCCTTGATAATACAGTAGGCAGCTCCCCATGAAATCATAAAAGTTGATCAAAGCATTTATAGGCTTTTGCCAGGGGAAATGAAAATGGCACATTGCTTTATTTGTGTCTGTTTCCCTATGCCAGCCATTTTCAGACCGAGCCAGAAGAAGAGCGAAAATGACATTTGATGCAAAAGATCTCTCAGTGATTATTGGAAAGGCACCTATGAATGTAGTGTGTGACCATCAGATGGACGAAATCAGATGCTATCATTATCAATATGCAAAAAATACTGCTACACAATGAGAAACCACTCTTACACAGAGATACAAAAGCCACAAAAGGCTCACCACTAACAAACCCTCATCATGACTCAATGCATTTGTTTGCAGAATCACAAGTGAGAAAATCATCATGCAGTCTATGTCGTTTTTTCGGCTGCCTTTCCCCTTTCAAAAAACAAACCTCCAGCTTTAAGGCCCTGTAATTCTAATTCGATCCTTATTCTTCAAGTACATGTAAAACATATAAATGGACCATTGTATAGAAGAACCCAAAAATGAGATGTGAGATAATGTGAATGGATCTCAACACACAATTTAATGCTGCATTTAACAGAACCGACAGACAGCTTCCTGTCCAAATGACGCAGTGGAGTGATGGAGGACAACCCCCCTCTTTCTCTCTCTCTCAGTCCCTTTGCCTGTCTCAGTCATACATAATGGTTGGACACGAGCGACGACAAAATGTTTTCCTCCTCCTTTGTCATATCTATTCACAGGGTCATTATTTTAGGTCAGAGAGTAATTTTCTTAATTACCATCTGTCACATCTGCGGGTTCAAAGAGAATTGTGCTCCACAAAATATGGGCAGTATATGATCTGCAATCAATATTCAAATGCATGGCTGTCTGCTGCTTTGTCTATTGAAAAGTGTTGCTTCAAGCTTTGCATGAGAAGAACTTTATGTGGCAATCTGCATCGCTTTGTGCTACACTTCTCAGTCTATGTCAGTATTGCCAAAGCTCACAAAATATGTGTTAACTAAATCGTGTTTGTGAGTTTTATGATACAATTAACTTATAATGAAAACAACTGACTTGAATTTTAAATAGACAATGTTTATTTCTTGATTTCGATACTTGAACCAGACCAGAATTTAAAAAAACTTTTGCACATCAGACACATATGTTGGCAGATGGGCTTGTCCTTTGAGTGCTGAAGTACATTAGTCTGTGACACAATGTATAGTTGACTATATATGACCACAGGTTATGCAATAAAATAGCTAAAATACATGCCAAAGCACAGTTTTACCTCCAAAAAATTCCTGGAGATCCATACCGATACTGTGTGTGTTGCTGGATTATTTATGGAGCCTTTTAGATCACTCTGTGTATGTGTGTGTGTGTGTTTATCATATGTTCTGCATGCTAAAAGAAATGCCTGCCCCTCCTTCTCAGATCTACAGAGTGGAATTCATGTTTTCTTTGAAGTACTAAGTGTGAAGTGTATATAGAAGAACAAAGAAAATATTTATTCTATCAGCTAAACAAAACATTTCACACATAGTCAGCTGTGTTACTCCAGCCAAAAATATGGAAGGAGTTTTGTTCAAAAAAAAAAAGAAGAAGAAGAAAACAAAAATCTATCAAAGATAATATGCTTGAAAAAATACAAATACTTTTTCTGTTTGTTCTGGACACATTACTTACAAACTAGTTATTAATTAGTTAGTAAAGAATTAATAACTAAGCCTTATTAGAGCAATGCTTTTATTTGAAAAGAATCGATAGAAAAACTGTTCTGTCCTTAAAAGTCTGGCCTTATCACAATTAATGCACAACACACCCTAATAGCCCCAAAGCTCCTCTTTTACCCGACTGTGCGCAAAATTATTACATCTGATGTATAAATAAATATATAAGGTACAAATATAATTGTTGTAATTCCTGTGAACATGGTAGAAAAACAAAAGCATAGGCCCTCCAATACAAGACTAATATTTGCCCCAATTAAATGATTTTGTTGGATTAGAGCTTTGGTTTCGCTATATGTATCGTATCATCTTATATTTATTTGTTTGTGTCCCATACACAGCTCCAGCTCATCGTCTTCAATTAGTCAACGTTTCAGTGCGTTTCAGTGATGAATAGGGAAATGTGTGATTTGACTGGCTTCTAAATCAGCCTTCGATCAGAGCGGAATAACGGGATGTAATTGTGAATCCTCTGAGAGACAAGACAGTGAGCGTGCTTTAATTAGCCAAAGACAGCCCACATATTTGCACGCATCGCATATATAAATATATTAAAATATATAGAATTATTTAATTATTTGTGCTGTGCAGACTTCAACAAAAACAGGAGGCGAATCTGTCAAGCGCGTTCTCTGTCCATGGTCCTGAACACGCGCCAGTCTTGTCTACGCGCCAAATTTTTGTCTGGTTGTTAATCTCGTGCTAATTGAGTGCATAAAAGAAAGCGTTCCTCTCTAGGCAACTGAAAAATATCACGTTTTCTCACACACTTTACAGTCCCACGCGCACCACAGAACACTTAAGACACTGGTAAGCATAAAGGTATGAGCACTTACCTGGATCGTTTGACGATTATACACTTTCACTACGTGGAAATTAAAACTGTATATCCCTTTGCGCGGGGCGAAGAAATTGCTCCTTTCCTCATCGAAACTTCTACCAACGTTCACAAGTACCTAAAGGAGGATGCAGACATCAGAAATGGGAGTCAAACAATAGGCAATATCGCGCCTTTTTACTTCAGGTTTTGGCTCTTATTTGACGTTTTACAATGGAAACTCGCTGGTATAGAGCAGCAAACCGTTTCAAGCATTTCGTGATTTATTATATACACAAGAGCACATGACGAATAGTTTTATGACACGAAAAAGAAGTTCACGGCTATTAGATATAATTGAAAGCCATTAGCCTGTAATTGACCTTTAACGAAGTGGAAGGGAATGTGACACCTCCCAGACTACACATATCAGTGAAATGTTAAAATGCTGTGATATTTCTTTGGTTTTGTGATCTAGTTTGTATTTGTAACCGTGACACAAAAATCCTCCCGCAATTCCCAACCGGCAAGCGCGTAAAAAGTAACATCAAACAAAACCAGTGTCCATTTTTCCAGAGTGAAAATTTACCTGATCGAAGTAGATCACCATTGTTCGATTGCTCATCTCCGACGGCTCGTGGTTCGTGTTCCTCACCACGGAAAAAGCCACTTTGGCGCTTCCCGAACGCACCGATATCCCAAGAGCCGTCCCAGTGGGATCCGAGGTGGGATTTGAGTCGCACACGACCAAGCATTTCCCCTCCAGTACGATAGGTTCTGTCTCGTTCTGTGCGTATGCATGGCACACTAACCACACTGCGCCTAGCACCAACGTCAACATCATGCCAACTTCACTCCGCACCTAACAGCAGTCTTCTCGCAAAGACGCAGCGCGCTCAAATCCCAAACCAAAACCACTCCAAACCTGTCCTCACTGTAAAACCAAGTCCTTCCAAACAGTTCAAGTCAAAACTACAACAGTTTTCCCCCTCGTTCCCGTCTCAGTCCGTAGTGGAAGAGCCGAATGAAAGCGGATCAAGGCCCTTACCGAGCTCGCGCGCAGTAGAATACATAGCGCGTGGGGTCCGTCTGCTCGCGCGCTCAATTATTGATATGTGAGATATTAGAAGTGAAACACAAAGGCTCGTGAGCGCAATCCTCCCGCCCTCCTCGCTCTCCCCTCCGGGCCCCCAATCAGCGCAGGAGACGGTCTTTACTTTTCCAATCCTTTTCCAAGCCAGTGCACGGACCGCCTCTTCTCGTGACAGCGCCGGTGGGGTCCCACCCCTCAAAAGAAGTATCTTACAGGTGGACCCTACTCAGCAGACAGAAGGGGATGACACCCCGATCCTCGGAAAATGGGGGCGCGTTATTTTGTCATCGTTCTACCGGACACAAGGACGCGATTTGTCCTTCCGCGTCATGTTAAAATGTTACTCAAGATGAATGGATTGTGAGCGCGAGGAAACTTTGCGGAGGTTGTCTTCACGAACGCCGGGTGGAAGAAGTTCACAAAGTTGATTTTGCTCACTATCGGACACCTATTGCTGAGAAAAGGACACTTCACGAGAGCAGTGATGATTAGACGTTCTTCTACAGATGGACAAGCCAACTTTAAGCAGGGAGGACTATTGTATTAAAAAAAAAGAAGAAGTAATTTTAACAGAAAAATTATGCTACAGTATAAATAGGTGTTAACTGGTTACCTTATGAAATGTTAATAAAACTGTATTAGATTTAATGGACAATAAATGTAATTTCACTGTGTTAAAAAAAGGGGGGGTTTGGCGTCAAGAAATAACATGTCGTTTAAAATCTGAACTAATAGCAAAAATACATTCCTGGTATAAAATATGAAAGACTTTCTTGTAAGATCTTTCGCATCGCATTTTAATAGGCTATATTTTCGCAATAGGCTAAGTTACGGTCATTGTGGTATTACAGGTTTGGCTTAGTTGTTTGTTTGATTAATTCATTTGAAAGTCTGGTGGTGTTTTATGATACTGTGCTGTCTGAACCGCTTTCATTTATGGTTCATATAAAAACACCCGGGTTTGTTTAACAGAAGTCATAATGTGGCCTTCTGTTTAAACACCTGTACAATTATGGCGGTTACCATTAGCCTATATATTTTAAGGTTCTACAATCTGCTATATTCCACAAAGAAGATTTTAATAGTTCAAGTAGCCTACAGTTCGTTGGTATGTTAACATAAGGAAATGACATATAGTAGTTGTAAAATACAGATGCACAGTGCCTCATATAAGGCTTAAAACATTGATTTTTACATTGAGGTACTGGCAACCACGGATGAGAGCTTTTTATTTTACATTTAAAATAATTTTATATTATAATGTAAAACACTAATGGAACTCGTCCAGTTAATTCAATCGATATCAAAATCAATATCATATTACACTTCCAGCTGACTGTAATATACTGACGTAATAGAACTCCATCAATCTTTACCGCATTTTTCTCATGAATGATGCATTGTGAATACACGGGGAAGCCTGCTTAGGATATTTATATGCCACAAAATGTAAAGAGCATATGCTGTTGCTCACAATATTTCGCCCAGAGTTTGAACACGTTGATGGGATGTGGCGTGTGAGGCCCGCTCGACTCTCATTTTTCTGACAGCACTCATTCTGCGCCAGCGCAGTTCCTACATGACATTTAATAAATGAGATCACTGAGCAGGTTTTAGCAGGAAAAGAGACATGGCGAGCTAAACAAGAACAGAGGACGAGCTTGACATTTGAAAGAAACGGCGACAACAAAGCGTGTATGAGAATACGTGAGATGAGCTGAAGAGTTCATTAAATTGGACGCCATCCTATCAAGGAGAAAGGAGAACATTTTTTTGTTTGGTATCAGACCTGAAGCTTCTACAGAGATGAGTGATATATATATATAATTTGTTGAGTCACAGATTTTTTTGTGTGCACACCAGTGTATGGACACCTGCTGTTATGGTGAAAGCAAAGAGAATAAACCTTACCACCTGTATCTCACCACTATATCTCAACAGGAGCGGACAGCATGCTGGTCTGGAGTCAGCAAGTCACCTATTCGCTTTATCCAAAGAAATGTTCTAAAGAAGAGATGATGAGCTGTAGGCACAGCTTTAGTGAGGTCAGCCACCCACAAGACTGCAGTGGTGCACTGTTTAAAAAAAAAAATTGAAAAGTTGAAATTCTGCCTTAAAAGTGTAAAAAAAATAAAATAAAATAAATCAAAGTGGCACTGAATGTTAGATTTCACACTATTTTTATATAATTTTTTCCCCCTGCTTTTGGATTAATTTGTTCCTCTCATTTTTGAGTTTGGTGGTTATAAATACAAATAAATTACATTCTCTTGATATTTTAAATATTCAAAATAACAGTAACACATTTTGGAAGCCATATGTAACTTAATGATTGTAGGCCCAAAGTATAGCACATTCATAAGCTGCCCTATGTCATTTAGAAATCATATACTGCATGGAGTATGGACATAGATGGACAGAAAGAAAGACAGACAGATGAATGGATAGCTAGCTAGCTAGCAAGACAGACAGACAGATAGATAGAAAGATAGATAGATAGATAAGTAATGACAGTTGCCTGATGCTGTAGATGAACAATGAAAGCCAGGTTAGTGGAGCGTCAGGACAGATGTTGTCTTGTGACAGCTTCCCTGTGAGGAATGTCCTGTCACACTCCACATCCCGCAGGTCTTGTTGCATCATTCTGTTGCCTAAGGTGCTTCCATCTCCCCGCATCATGAAGCGAGAATGGTGTAAATAAAGTAATCCAGACAGAGAGAGAGAAAGAGAGGTGTGTCAGTGACATGTTGGGCGTGACGGTGTGTGTGCTGGTGCCAGCTGGCACGCAATGCCTGGCTGCTAGTGCGAGAAAGCACCTCTAGTACATAATAACAAAACGCATGTCTGTCTAAATGATGAGAAAAAGAAAATCAAGGTAAGTATATATCCCTCCCAGCAGAGTAAGGCGACCCAGTACACAGTCATTAAAGAACAATTAGCATGCAAACACTTCAGTTCTCAAAAGGAGAAGTTAACAACCAAAGTAATTAGCACACTAAAATATTTATCACCTTGCAAATGACATGTTTTCCCTGAGAGCCTCCATAACTCCAAGCATTTTTTAGTTATTGTTTGTTTATGGAGAACTAAAAAGCAAGCTTTTCATAGAGGTGCCTTGGCTTTGCAGTTTTGTAACTAAATACAGATTCAATTGACTGCAAATAATCCTCCGAGCTAAACTGTTTTCGATTCCAAACAGGATTGGGAGGTATTGCTGCAAGCTTGTTTCCCTTTCTGAAATGAAAGATTGATACTAATCATATTAAAACTTCAGAGCTGGCGCCATTGTATATTTAATGAACCTTGTTCTCTTTTCATTTTACACATTTTGAGGTGAAAGTGATGATTAACTTGATTAGGAGAGGACTGCAACCAATTTTTTTGCTGGGGGTAATCCAATCAAGAATGTAAAGCGTTGTAAATGCAATTTGACAAATCACATTAGTGTGTTATTGGCGGCCTGTTGGTAACTCGTCAGAAATATAGTTTCTGTCCTGTAGGCGATTCGATAATATGATTTTAAAAGAGTTTGGCTCGAGTCCACTCCAGCGGGGACGCACAAGGACAACAGGGAAGGTGTACATCGGTGTCAACGCTTTAAACTATTTATTATGTGTCAGCAAAGAAAAGGTGTGTATGGTTGCTTACCCTTCACAATACATTTTAAATTCCAATCTGATTTTGAATTTTGGTAGCAAACTGGGTATAAAATTGCTATGCGATTTTGAATGTAAGGAAGCAGGACTAGACTGAACTGAAATTCATATAGCTATTGGAAAAAGCAAATTTCAGGAAGCAAACTCTAACTGCTTGGGCAGGGAGTATGAGATTCAGTTCTGAATTTTGCACAACCATGGTACACAGATAATCAGGTTATTAAAAAGACATAGGCATACACTGAGCACTTGAAATAATGAATGCTTTGCTCTCTAAGCCAGTGACAATGAGGTTAAATTATTCAAATTGTGTGTTTCCAGTCAAAATCAGAAAAATCATCACCTTAATCAGAGTTTGCAAACATAGAATTGCGTAGTCACACCTCATGAGTGTATGAGAGGCTTTTATCCGAATGCATTCTCCGATTAGACGTTCTTATCTAAACATAAAATATCCCTCTGATTTCCATGTTCCCTGCTGCTTTGCTCTGGAGTTATGGTGCACTCAGCTGGCTGGGAAAATAACCATTAAGGCCTTGCAGTGGAATAGAATAAATATTGCATGCAGTGATATAGGACTCACTTGACTCTTAAAGAGACAGTCACAAACTTCTTGAGGGACAAACTGCAAAAAAACACTGAATTACTTCGAAAATCTTCACCAACTGTTGTACTTGCGTGAATGGAAAAGGTTTGCCATCTTTTGATCTGTCACAGCAATTATACATCAGACTGAGGAGTCTCTTAGAGAAATCCACATGGTATAATTTTTAGTATACAGCACCATAAACTTGTTATGACTCATATGTCACTGCATATAAAAATAAAAGGCTATGTCTGTGCCCTGCTGCATGTAATATAAGTCAAAGCGGTCATCCTTCAGAAGAGAAAGGGAGGAGAAATTTAGATGAGGAGGGAGGCCATTAGAATAATCATTTAAATCAGCGGCGTGCGTGTCCTCTGTGTACGATTCACTTTTATGGTTCAAGATGTCTCCCACCTGGCGCACAAACAATAAACCTCCATAACAATAAAGACAATGTTTTACATACGAGCAAGTCTGCACATGTGCACCCACACACACTCTGAATCACCCTGCCGAGTCCTGCGAATCTGCTGCTCTGGCCTTTTTTTGGCGCAGAGGCCTCCAGACCCCCCTCCGCCTGTAACGTGTGTAATCATGGCTTTCATTTGGTTACAGGAGCGGAAGGGCCGCCCAGAGATGGCTAGATTAAATCTTCCATGTGTCAGAGGAGAAGAGAAAACAGCATTGCGCTGTCTAGGGAGGGCTGGTGAAAAATAACCTGTCATCACTTTCGCTGGTTTTGGCCGCTCTCTCGGTCCTCTATCGGTTCGGTTGTTCAGTCACTCAGTCTCTCTCTGGGTCTAATTCGCGAGGCGGGTTTTCAGGGGACAAGGTGAGAGACGCAGGCGGTCTGTAATAAAGAGAGACAGCCTGATAGGAGGCAGATGGAGGATAGGGGAGAAGGAAACTAAAGTGGGAGAGAGGGAAGATGCTCTTGAGAAAAAGAGAGAGAGTTCAGGACTGGGAGAGGAAAAACAGGAAGAGATACTATGTGCAAAGAGCTAGTCGCGTATTATGAGGAGTATTTACCTTTGTTACGGTGCTGGTAAAAACTCCAGACAGCTGCATAGGTACTTATAAGACCTAAAGATGCTACTGAAATACTCAAAAAAGAGACATTTTAAATATACAACCTAACAAGCCGAGAGGGCTTTTTATAGTAATCCCAGGTGATTGTTGTTCTAAACCCCACTTTTGATCCTGGGTTAGGGAGGGTTTTACACTTGTTAGCCCTGCTTTTTACAAACTTATGCAGTGTGAAAATGTTATGACTAGATGTGTGACAGACACCCAATCTCGTGCCTCTTCACAAGCTTTCAACAGTCAGAGAAACACAGCGTAAAAACACAGTGTCAGCATGGAATAGAAACATGTCAAATGCTAGCTGAAAATATGTCAGTGAAGAAATTACCGTTTGTAGTTTTATAGTCAGAAAAATCTATTTAGAATACCTCAAATTCATTAGCCACTGTAGGGAAATAAGGAGAAGAATAACAGTGTAGAGTAAATGGTAGAACAGTTTGCGCTACAAACCAATTAAGACAATACATTAAAATAATATGGTAAGAAAATACCAGCTTGCAATATTAAACAGCAAAATGAGCTGTTTTGTACAGCTAAAATTAGCTTGAAGTGGATGACACCAGAAACCAGACACATTAAATTTACAAATTGGCCGCACCCACTCTTACTGGAAAAATAAGGCGGCAATGCACAATGCCATTCTGTAAGCAGGTTGTGTGCTGCGTTCATCTAATTAGTAACACTGCACCACAAACATGAAAACAAGATCGTTAACTCAGGGTTTAGGAATTTACATCAGTGTATGAATACGTAGGATTAATTGTTAACTCTGAGTAAATTATGAGCAGTGTGAAACATGAAATAAGATAACCCGCTATGATAACCCAGCACAACCCAAAGACGTAAAAGGGATGGTTCACCCCAAAATGGAAACTTTATCATCGCTTGCTCACCTTTCATGTTGTTCCAAAACTGTATGAATGCATTTCTTCTGTTAAACACAAAAGAAGCTATTTTGAAACAGGTGCTGCATTTCATTTGGCAAAATCAACTCTTCAGCTCATTGGTAAAGATTTGTAGACCTCATGTGTGATAGAAGAGAGACATCCAAACTACGCAGTGTTGGGGGTTATACATTTTATAATTAATTATTTACAGTTATTGTAAATAACCAACTGTTCCCCATGTTTTATGCAGTTTTAAATCACTGTTATTATTTTTTTTTACACTCTCTATAGTTTTTGAAGTGTTGGGCATTATATTAGCTACTCATTCAACAGCACAGAAGTGGTAAATGAAGAGATCTGATTTAGGCCCGGTTTCACAGACAGGCCTAAGCCTAAGCCAGGATTAGGCCACAGTTCAATTAGGACATTTAATTATTTTTATATACATACCTTAAAAAAAAGGCATTACTGGCGTGCATCTTAAGACAAAACAAAGACACTGATATGTTTTAAGATCAGTCAGTTTCTTTTAGTTGAAACAGCTTAGATTCACATTTTAGTTTAGGACTAGGGTTAAGGCTTGTCTGTGAAACCGGGGGTTAGTGTCTGAACCCATAAGCAAACAGGCCTATAATTGAATACTAAATATAAAAACATAAGTGGAAAAAATATGTAAGATATCGGAATTCACAAGAGTGGCACATTTTACTTTCACATTTCTAGTTTATATATTTTTCTATCACAGAATTAGCTCACACCACTAAATGAACCAGTCACCTTGTTGTCATACTAGAAAATGAATCAGAAGCATGTGCAAAAAGATGTGTGAAGAGAGAGACATGGTGAGAAAGAACTTATAGTTGGATGAGACGTGATGAGATGCCTAAAAAAGCAGAAGATAACTTGGGTATACAGGTCGTGTTTTGAAGTGGTTTAATTATTAATACCATGAAGTAAAAGGTTTGTTCTAAAGTCAAAATCAATAAGTATCAAATTTCAGCACAAAACTCGGCCCTTACCCAGAGCTGTCGTTATCATTTATGAGGCCAGATATAACAACCTAAAATATTCCAGCATCACAGCAACAACTGCGTTCATTACTTACTGAAATAGTCTGTATATTGATGAGTGAGTTGTGGAAAATAACTGGATTGTATAACGAAGAGATTATGATTATGAAAATTACGTATTTTAAAATGTATCTATTTTAAGTGGCTGAGGGTAGTGACTCTGTGAATTTGTGACTGCGATATGTGTGAGGACTGAGAGTTTGAGGTTTTGCTGGTTAGTATGACCCAGTTAGCTTACACCATCTGGCAGCAAAAAAACATCTTTCTTCATAGACAGCTATATAAAACTGAGTATTCTGAAAAATTGTTTTGCAATCGCAAAGCCAAAAATGACAATTTGCTGAAAATGTACTCATCCTCAGGCTATCCAAGATATAGATTAATTGGTTTTTTCATCATAACAGGCTTGGATAATTTAGCATAATATCACAGGATCCTCAGAGTTAAAAAAAAAAAAAGTGATAAAAACGTCAATATAATATATAGCTTTACAGTGTGTTGTCACTGTCCGGATATCTCAAGCATGTAACGGAAATGTTACGCCCCTTACCATAATGTGATACCATGTCCCGACGCGATGACAAAAACAATAAAAGCCATTTCAAACAAGACATTTGTTGCATCCTGTGGGGACATAATTACTAATTATAATGAATTTTACAGTCTTTTTAATGATCAGAGAAATGACAAACAACAAGCACTACCCTTCACTGCTCAAAACTTTCTTAGTAAGTAGCACATTCTTTCATTTACGAAGAAGTAACTTTCTTACAGGTTGTGAGTCAGAAGCACCAGACTGCCCTTGCAGAGTTGGAATTGCCCCACTTTATAAGCCTTTGTGTACAGCCAGCATGGGCTACTCTCCAGGTCCAGGAATCTAAATATTTGGGTTGAACTGATCTGGAACGGTGTTGTAAATACTACCTGACCACTGATGTCTAGTTGTGTCCTCTTATGGAAGCTTAAAGTAGTTTCACAACGAAACACAGCATCTCCAGAACATGGCGCGGGCAGCAACACTACAGTGAGAATAATAGCTCCGCCTTCTTTCTTTGCATAAACATTTGGGTGGTGTTATAGTGACCTAGAGATGTGCCGTCGTGTTTAAACAAGCCTTTTTAGGAAGGCATGGTCAAGCCTTAATTTTTATAAAGAATATCTCTTTGGTACAGTATCTCTGAGACTTGAGTCTTTGCA
>JAUCMR010000043.1:20509356-20528173 GCA_032357425.1 Enteromius argenteus | reverse complement strand
TCCTTAGTTTTAATTTAGCTTAAACACAAGCTGTGGTCTATTGATCAGCACATGCTCCAACATATTGAGCTGTGGTGCTCATAAAGCGATATGAATTCAAAACCAACATTTCCCTATACCTTTTCCCACTTTCCCAATCATTTCCAGTGCACTCTTCAGTGAATAAAAAGAGGTAAGGAACTTGCCTCCAGCACTCTAATAGATGGCATCAAGACGGTTATGCAAATCAGTTGGTCAGTCCATCATTTGTCAGCATAGCCTCACTGAAATGGAGCGCCAGAGATCTGGCTCTGTCACTCTGGACATGATTGGTATCAAAACTGTCAAACTATTTCACAAAGCCAGCCACAGAAAGGCTCTGATTATGTGTCTGTCAGTAGTCTGGTAACTACAGCAGATGGCTTCAGTATATTACGTATGGGATTACGTAGATCATTTTATGAAGTTATCCTGTTAAAAACACCACCAGACAGAAATATCATATAAGTAATGTTTATTTTTAAAGGATATTTCATTGTTTAGTTTAAGAATATTAGCCATTCCCTGAGCATAAACTTATAGTGGTTGATTACCACTAACCATAGAAAGATATTGCTCCAGCTGAAAAGGAAAAACAAGTTTATCCAAGTGAATTTAGTTAAATGTTCAATTTCAGCTAAGACCATCACTACATACACTGCCACTTATAGGTTTAGGGCCCTTTAAATTTTTCACCATCACTGTATACTCACCAAGTCTGCTTTCATGTGTTCAAAAAATATATTAAAACATACAGTAAACACTATTACCATTTAAAATAACCAATTGTATAAATGTACTGTACTTTAAATGCAATTTATTCCAGTGATGACAAAGCTAAATTTTCAGCAGTCATTTACTTCACTTTTCAGTGTCACATGTTCCTTCTGAAATCTTCTGATTTTGTGCTCAATTCTTATCGTTGATCATTGTGCTGTTTAATAGTTTTTGGAGAACTTACCATTAATTTTTTTCTTCTTCAGGATTTTTAAAATAGAAATCTTTATAATGCATAAGTCTTTACTGTCCTGCACGTCCTGATTTAGCAAAGTTCAATGTGTCCCTAGGTCAACATGTTTTGTTGACCCTGGAATAACATTTTAATGCAAAAATAGTCTTGACCACATCTCTACACCTAAACCTAACCTTACCTATGAGTAATGCCTAAAATCAGAGGAAGTGATAGATGACTTACACTGATGCATCAAACACTGATTGTAAGCCTAAACTTCACAAAAATTGTAAACTGGTTCTTCAAATCTGATTGGTTAATCACAGTGTTGTTGACCCAGGGACATGTTGCACTTGGTAAAACCAGGTTAGCAGTCACGGTTGCTCAATTTAATGCATCCTCGATAAAAAAAAATTATCTTACAGACCCCAAACTTTTGAATTGTAATGCAAATATGCAATAAAAAACAAAACTGACTTAAATTCATGAGAGACTTCTAGGAATAGTAGTGCATTAAAGCGCAATCTGTAATTTCCAAAGCCTAGTGAATTTCTGCAGCTGAATTGTGGCTAATTTGATAGTATGTTATTGCAATCAGTGTTTGTTTTGTGGTTACATAACCTCTACTACATTCTGGGACTCGGGGGGAAGACAATATTCTCTGTTCTGCTCTGTCCTATATACTGTAGATACTGCATTTAGCTAATGTCAAGATCATTGTAAAAGTAGAATGTGAGAAGCATTTGCCAACTTGCCCCATCACCAAGCAGAAAAACACAGCACTACTGCTGTCCTCATGAGCAGGCCACAGAGGTCAGACTACCCTAGCTGCACAACAAGGGTTTTGTTCATTAAAAACAATCAATTATTTCACACCATTACAATGTGTCTCTGAACTGCTTGACATCACTTTGCTAATTAAAAATACAATGGCAGTATGTGTGGCTTTGAATATAAGATTTGTTTAAAGCACATTACATAATCCACATCATTCATCATTAAAGAAAACATTTTATTTTCTCAGGCAGATCTAGAGCAGCATCACTCTATACCCACAAGAGACCCTCTGCTGCAGGAAACAGGAAGCTGACAGGACAAACAATGCAGCACTGTGATAAAGACCGACAATGGTATTGTGCACTACATGTTTACCATCAGTTGTTTTTATCAAAGGATCTTAAAGTTACTTACCTCTTCTGCCATCATTCAGTCAAACAAGCAGTCCTTTTCCTACCCAGAAAGCCTGATTTCTCAAACACCTTTTTCAATGATAGCTGGAAGGTTTAATGTTTGTTTGTTAATTATGTAGTCACAATAACTACATTTTAATGACTACAAATACATAATGATCAAGCCCACTAAAAGATTCTGTGGTGGTACTATGGTACAGTGATGATTTCAGAGCATATATTTCTGGTAACATATCATGATACTAAATATCTGCCTTATGCATTTACTACCCATGGTAGTACTAGAATTCTTTTAGTTAGGGCATAGTCAGCTGGACTCTGAAAATAGAGTACAGTATTATTCATTCACATGTGTGGACATTGTTCAGCCACCAGAGGGAGCTCTTAACCCATCATTTACTGTCCTCACAGTCCATCTTACATAAATTGCTAATTCCAATCAATTCTTTGTTACAAATTATTATATTAAGGCGGCAGTTTCGTGCTCTGCTGAATGAACCCTCCTAATTCTCTCATAAACATTTTCTACTTGAGTAAAACAAAGCGTTAAGACGCTTGTGACTCATTGTTAAATCACCTCAAAGTACCCTGCAGATTTCCGGCGCAATTATCTTTGCAAAGCTTTGTAATTGTTTTACAGTTTCATTTTAACAAAATGAAAAAATAAAAATAAATTAGAGCTTCTAACTTTTGCATGTAATGAGCAACGTTTAAACATCACTGGAATTACAAATAAACAATAAATAATCAAATGCTATTTATTAGATATTTATTAAATCATACAGCTAATAAAAACATCGGTTTAAGGCAGACTAGCAGCAAGCATTAGCTGCGAGATGGAAAATAAGAACAAATAACAATTGCAAGGCTGAAAGTTAAATTGTACTATGATTTTACCAAAAAAAAAAGCCAGACAATGAAACCCAAATTGTGGAGCTGCGGCTGTTTGTAAGAGAACGTGAAAACAATCCATACTGAAACACTTTATAAAACCCTTATTCTTCCCATTTATCAGTACAGCGCAAATGGAGAAACAAACATCAACAGGAAATTCATTGTGTGTGTTTTTTAGGGTTCATGATGAAAATCTGTAAGTGTGCAAGTGTAAATATGTGCGAGAGAAAAAAATAGGGAGTGTATTTGGCTGTTTTCGCATTAGTTTTGCCATTGGTCAAATAGAGTGCAAATATTCAATAATAATAATAATAAAAAAAACATTAATGATTCTCTTTAATAAAGTTTGGTAACTCAGATTCAAATTGACCTTTTTCTAAAGTGACCTTTTGCTAGTACAACCTTTGCTAAACCGTTGTACCACAGGATACAGCAGGAGGACATCACTACTGTAGCTAGACTGCTAATACTACTCCAAATATCAATAACATGTCACGCTAACACACCAGAGACGCAATCAATGTTCATCACCGCTAAGCCCCGGTAAGCTGATTAGAAATAAGTGTAATGGGTTTGTACTTAAGGCCAACACGAGCTCAGTAAGAAACATTCAGGGAAAACATTCAGTTGGGTCAACTGAGCACTGACCACGCTGGTTGGCCAACAAAACCCTTTCCCTGCGTTTTGAGAAATGGATTCTCCATGCGTCCTTCGGTCCAAACTAAGGGAGGGTTTTAACACTGCAGAGATGCTTTTGTAAAACTGGAGTGTGTCTGAAATAGCGATAAATCTTTTCTTGCAGTTTCTGGAATCAAATCCACATTTAATTGCTTCTCTCATTCCATGCACTGCTATGACAACCATGCTGGGAAAATCACAACATGGTTTCGGTCCTCTGGAGAGCCCAACCTCCAGAAAACATACATTTTACACACCGAAACGAGAAAGCACATGGAGATTGAGGAAATGATTGTGAGAGGAACAGTGTCTCTCATCATTATCTCAACAGTTTGAAACCACCGTTTTGAACTTCATCTCGTCTTTCTACCATTTCGTTGTGTGTGGACATCTACAAAACAGAGGAGGAAGCCAGTAGAGGAGGAACGGCTGATGGCTTGTGTGTAGCTGACCTGTGACAGGAAAAGGCCCCAGCAGTAAGAGTGCTCTGTGGTTCTGTGCTGTGGAGAAGACGGTTTAGGGGAGATGAAGGGACACAGGAATACTACAGGAGAGAGGTTTTGGGATACAGAGGTAAGGCCTATATTCGGTTTCTGTTCCCCCTTAAAAGGGGGGAAGACGGAGGACAGAGGGGTTCAGTCCTGTTTTCAGTCCTCTGTTTTCTTGGCCCAGGCCATGTCATCACTGCGTGGCCTCTGACCCATCAATCTCTCGATCAACCACTCCAATGTCCGCCAAAAACCCACTCTGTCCAGCGGGTAGTTCAACCACCCTGAGGGAGAGAATGACAGAGAAAGAGAAGTAGGGGTGTCAGGCACCAATGTTTATGAAGAGACATCAATGACAACGGCTCACTAAGTGCTGTAGGCGAGATAAGACATGGCCAAAACAGAAAAAAAAAAAACCTTTTTGTCTTCTAAGTAGTTATTAATATGAATGCATGACTAGATGGTGGTACAGCAAAGAAAAATTTAAAATTGAGAATTGAGAATTTTTATTCAGCAAAAATGTATTCAACTGATCAAAAGCAACAGTAAGATTTCTGTTTCAAATTAATGCAGTTTTAAACTTTCTATTCATCAAATCCTTTTTTTTTTTTTTTATTAAGCTGCGCTATTTTTCTTAGCTGTGAAAATGATAAAAAGTGTTTTTTGTGCAACAAATTTTGCAAGCATCATGTGACACTGAAGACTGAAATAAATTCCATTTTACTGTCAAAGGGAATAAAATAACCCAAACTTCTAAATAGTAGTGTATATAATTAGAAAACTTAACATAAAACATAAATTAAATTTCAAGAATAAAGAAGGATAAACTTCACATCATCACATTGTAATTAATGCATTATCAAGAAATTGTAATAGATGTAAAACAGTATTTTTTCCTGTTGATTCCTCATTAATATTATATGTAAACTTGACAAAACAATCATGCCAGAGTACTCTGAAACAGGAGTAAAACTGAAAAAGGAAAAAAGAAAAGGTGAAGCACAGACTTGATGTGTAAAACCAACCATACAAATTCCTTCCTCTCACTGAATTACACACGTTTCCGAAAACTCGTCAGCGAGAGAAAAAAGAAATGCAGGAAAGAGAGAGAACAGTGAGAGGGCAAGGCAAGCAAAAAGGAGAGAGCAAGGACAAAAGAGCAAGACAGGAAGAAAGAGGGGAAGGCACAGAGAACAACATCAAGAAGCAGTGAGACACAGAAGCTCCTGGATGGTGACTCCCAGGGGATGGACAGAAGATCAGGTGCTAGCAGTAGAGTAATGTACACACTTACTGCTATAAATATGTAGCAGCACCCCACCCCCAGCCAACCTGCCTCAACTCCACTATGTACACGCACACACACACTTCTGTTGTGCTCACAGACATGCATTCCATTGGGTTTTGACAAGAAAACCATTTCAACCATACACATTTAGACGTTTAACACACAAAAACGTGCAGGACAAAGTTCAAAGCAGTGACACGCGATATATCATCCAGGCCGATTAATGAGGCATCTGGCCATTTTGAGATTATTGGCTGATAATCATGTGTTTACTTGAGAAATTGACAGAAGTTCCAAATTCCATTTAGTTTGTTTGTTTGGGTTTTTTCACTGTATATGAATGCATTTTTATTTGAATGTCAAAATGTAATCATGAAAATGTTTTCTTCTCATTTCAACAAGTTATGTATATGTTATTTGTCATTATTGAATTGTATTACAGGTATTAGTATCAGCTACTGGACATTGTTATTGGCCAATGAAAAACTATTATTCAACCATTATTTTAAATTTAACACACAATTGCTAAAGACTTAAAAAAAAGAATATAAAGATGGAAAACATTTTAATGTATTAATGCTAAATACTTGTTTCAAACACAAAAACAGAAAGTCTTAAAATGACCAATTACCATGGTCCACTGTACTGTACCATGTTCTTTGGGAGTAGCATGACTGGATGGTATAGTTAAGAAATATCTCCCAATATTTTTTGCTACAGTATTATAGGGTGCATGTTTTTTTTTTATCAATAAGAGGAACAACCAACGAGAATTAATATACAGTACAACAGTTAAAAAATCCAGCCATTTTCATGCAGCAATATAGAAACCCTTAGTAATAAACATCTATGTTTTTAGTACAAATCTAACTATCTACCTACAGGTGTATGCGTGTATACACAGTATAAGGTTTGTTCTCACAGGTCAGCTAAGCTTTCATTTACCATATTCAAAGTGCTCTATGTATATCACGTCTCTTCAGAAGAAGATGGATGTTATTTATAATCTTACAAACTTTCTGAAGCGTCAAAGTTTTGGTGGAATGCATTTTAAATGAAGTGACAGAAATCTCTCAGATTTCATTAAAAATCTCTTTCATTCCTGTTCTGAAAATGAACAAAGGTCTTCCTTTAATTTAAGAACTATCCTTTACTAGTCAAGTAACAAAAACACATTAATATAATCCTGATATTCACAGTAACCTTGATATATTGCCCAGCCCTTTGTACAAGTACAATGGTATTCTTAGAAGTACCACGTCAACACCAAGGTAATGGTATAGAAACATGCTAACGATTCAGTACCAATGGTATTTCCACCTGACACCTTTACAGTACCATGGTACCGCCACAGTACTGGTTTCAGCACCCCCTAAGTATGACATCACATGGTCATCCATTGCCCTTGTATGTCTGTATATAAGCACCACACTGTTCCTCGGTCACGTCTGTGTCAGCTGTGTGTGCGCGCGTGTGTGTGTACCTTCTCTCAACAGTGACCCTTTTGGTGCAGGAGGAGAGCAGAACAGCTCATCATGTTTGTTTGATTTTTCATCTTTGTCAAACCCACACCACCCCCACCCCCCCTTCGCGCAGGCCTATTTGTTAGCACTGACAGCAGGTTAGCATTAAATATACATGGAGGTTGTCAGCCACTGGCACACACAAAGGCGGGCCCCGGCCCCCGGGGACTCGGGCAGGGAGGGTGGAGGAGCAGGGCTCACGCAGAGAGAGACTCCCAAGCGTGCGCGTTTGTGTATGTGTGCGAGAGAGAGAGACCCTTTCCTCTCCCTTCATCAGCGTCTCCCAGTGGGATCAGGGAGCAGCAGTGGAAAGGAAAGAGGGAGGGTCAAAAGGACTGGTCTGTGCTCTGGAGCATGCGTGCGCACACACATCTGTCGTCCGCTGGGGCACAGGGTGACGCACAAGCATCCTCGCTCCCCTCTCTCCCAGAGACGCACGACGCATACTGAGTGCTCGAGCTATCATGGGAGTTTAATGCCTTCACACACACATACACACTTATGTGCCAACACACACAGCTGACTTAAAAAAAAGTTATTTTAACCCACTCTTCACAGCTACTGGCGATGCAGGCTACGCTCCGTGGAAGAATCCTTGCCAGATACTGTAGGTTACCATGATCAGCTACATAAAACGCTCTCAGAGGAAGTTCACCTACCTCATCTCAATCTAATCCGATAAGTATTATTGTTGTAAAGATGCCTACGGATATATTTAAAGGTATAGTTCACACAAAAACAATTTACTCACCCTAGTGTCGTTTCGAACCTGTGTGACTTTGAAGAATGCTTCCACTGTTTTTGTCAATGAAAGGCAATGACGTATATTGCTGTTTTAGACAACATTTTCAAAATATCTCCTGGCATGATATTAGGGCGAGTAGATAATTACAGAATTTTCACATTTTTGGGTGAACTATGCCTTTAAGACAACACTGACACAAAGCTTTCACCTCATCAAGTGAAGCACGAGTGTGTACCTGTGGTGATGCAGTAGTACGTCTCATGTGGCGATACATGATGGATCCGGTGGTGTTTCCGTGGCAGCACTAGGTGGCAGTCCTGCAGTAGTGTGACCCAGCGTGGCAGGCCGAAGTAGGAGTGGGACCACTTGTGGATCTGATTAGTCATGGTTACAAAAACCGCCAACGCAAAAACAAAACATTCCCAGGGGTAGGACTCTGCAAGGGCATCTGGGAAAGAGAGATAGTGAGGTGTATGGAGAGATAAAGAAGCAATGGCAAAAGGTGGAGAGAGAGAGAGAGAGAGAGAGAAAATTATATGCAAATTAATACAACATGCCCTAACCCCGTAGTGAAGTTCTATCCTTACCCTTTAGCATGAGAAACATGAAATCAAATTGACCTTTCAACTTTCTTAGGACTGAGTAGATCAACAGCAACAGAAATGTTTAAACAGAATTAAATGCAATTCAACTGATTTCATGGAATTTTATCCAATGAACATTCTGTCACCATTTACTTTTATGTTTTTTTTTTTTAAACAACAATGATTGGAAACCATAACTGGGATGGGATAAATGGTGTCGTGCTCCAAAAAACAACGACATAAAGGACAAATAAGGTGGTCTACAGTACACAACTTGTATTTGAAGCATTTGAAGTCTTATGAATTCATATGATAGTTGTGTGTAAGAAACAAAACAGAATTTAAAATGATTTCAGTTTATTTAAGGAAAATTAAAGAAACTGAGTCATTCCCTTAATTTTTCCCCTGATGTTATAAGGAGGAAAGAATGTCATACAGGTTTGGAATAACATAAGCACAAGTAAAAGATGACAATTTCCATTTTCTCCATCATAAACTCCTTTCAACCAACATTCTCACAGCAATATGAAATCACTACACAAAACCACTCAATATGGATTATGCATACTATCTTTTTGTTAATGTTTTAAAATATAAATAAAGAAAGAAAAAAAAGATCCAGATATATGGAACATTTAAGCCCTCTAGGACATTCTGCTAGATTTTCACTCTTGTGTTTTAAGGAAGAAAGAAAGTCATACAGTTTTGGAATAATGTGAGCATAAGTAAAGGATGACAATTTTCATTTTTTGGCTGAGCTCCTCCGGTAACCCATGCAGGGCAAAAATGGAACTAAAAACATTTTACCCTTTTCAAACCATATTCTGGTTTGTCGATTTCCCAGTTTTTAGGTATTTTAAGATGAATGTGGGACACACCGATGGCTCCAGGACAAGGAGTCGCACTCGGGTCACACTCGTTGGTTCTAAAATAGTCACGCTGACTCACTCTCACAACACACTGGAAAGTGGAAAAGTGGGTGGATGTGTGTGTGTGTGTGTGTGTGTACCTGGTGGGTAGGAGAGGAATTTATAGGCCATGTGGGCCAGAGGCAGGATGGTGATCATGCAGTTGTCTCCATTAGTCTCTATGAAGTCATGCCGTGTGATAGCCGTCGGATCAATGTGGTGCTCCCGGAACGGGCGAATAAATGCCTGAATGGAAAGAGAGAGGTAAAGAGAGATGGGGGGAGCAGAGAAGGAGAGGTTAAGGTTCAATTGAAAAACAGGCAGGGGTGTCTAGGGCTGTGATTTAGATCCATTACCCTGTGGTAATGAATGGGTACGTCTATGATAAAGGCAGGGTCAAACTAGAAGCTACTGTTGTGTTACAGTAGACTGTAAGAGCAAGCTGTAAGATCACTGGATGTGCATTTTGAAGGTGAGAAATAAAAAAGGAAGAGGAGATTATTCTAAAGTATACAGTACAGAAACATCTTCTGCTTGAAAGTTCCCTACTGATAATGAGCTGTAAGCTGTGTGCAGAACTCTTCACAAACATCAGTCACAAAGTTCTACACATTTGACACCCTTGGATGTTTTTTTAAACAAATATTGTAGCTCATTTTATCATTCTTTCAGCTACTGTATAAGAATGGGTCACAATGGTCAATTAACTAGATGATCACGAAGGTCAAATTAATTCATTTTAGTTGAGTAAAAAGTTTGAGTAAAATCCTTCTGGAAAAGTTATACCTTTAAAAAATGGATTTTTGAGAATTTTGCAACAAGAGTTGCATTTTTAAGATGATGTTCAAAAAAAAAAAAGGCCAACATTTAAAAGCGCTGTACCATTTCACTGAACTTGTCTAGACGTCTATATGAAAGCAAGAATCTACCTTGTGTAAGAAAAACTGACAGGCGAAGCTGAATCAGCCTACTAATTTATTACACATACTACTTGTTAAGAAAGATCAGTCAACCAGGTGTTTAACCCACTGTGCGACTAGTCAATTAAAAAAAAATGCATGCAAGTAAAAGTGTAGCCACCATAGTTTCACAACAAAAACCAGCACTGAAAATTCGAAAAGGCAGATTTCGCCCGGATCTGGCCATAAGACAGGGCTGGGTGGGGTTAGATGTTGACTGATAGACGCAAATTGGCCGGTTAGCGGTACTAGGTCCTAAATGAAAGATGACGCATGCGGCACGAGCTACACGTTACGGAGCGGAGAGATAACCTGGCATTAAACAGCACTTCCCCACGGTTCAGATCCAGCATCATGAAAAAGCATAACCCAGCAGCACCTGTCACTCACGCCCAGGAGTGCTGCTTTGAGACGGGCACCCGTCTGCGACCGCGCGGGTGTCACAAAATGAAAGGGAGTAAGAGAAAGGATCGTATAAGCACAAAGGAAAATACAAGAATGAAGATAATTTATTTTCCACATAAAAAGGAGGAATCGTTTGGAGCCACATTACCATAGCGTTTCAGAGACGGAGCGCGGGGGGAAAAATGTCATTATCGCGTGTTTGTGGGCTGAACTCAATCACACCTATATCTGAGAGCGCGTGGCGACACACTGCTGGAGCGGAGAAAACTATCTGTTGATATTTCGACAATTATGTTCCCTCCTGTTCTCCTCGTTTCCTTTCCGTCTCTCTGTGTGCGAGATTAAAAGAGCGCTAAGCCCCAGACAGCACACGGCGTGCATGTCGACTCACCGGCACGCTGCGGCAAACCTGTGCCTCGCCGCCGCTAATCCCACACCGTTTAACGGCCTGCCTTGCCTCGCCTCACCCGCCTTCTGCCTAATCACGACTCACATCTTCGGATTGCCCTAGCAACCCAGCCAAAGACCGAAACCCCCGTCCTCCCCCACCCTTAACCCAGAGCGCACATGAGAGATCCATTTCATTTCTCTTTCATTTTTTCCTCCTCCCTACGCTCTTTGCTCTTAAGTGCCTGTTTAATCACGGTCATTAATGATTCTCCCTCAAGTTGGTGCTTCTTGTTTGAACATGTGGACAAAAAGCCATATATATCGGTCCGCTAAGTGCCGCCTTTAATCTGCTGGTTAAGGGTCTTAAAGCGCGGCGTTCTGGATGTCTGTAAATTCCCTCGCTTTTTTTGAAGTTCGATCACTCCCAGGTGGCGGATCCTAATTATCCTCGACAGCAGAAGGATCGGCGGTGGCTGCGGAGCCGGGTGGAAACCCCTTCACGGTGGGGCAGTGTGGCCGAGCCGTTTTACAGCACAGACGGACGATGATGAAAGCGAGAGAATGCAGGGCCCTCGGCCTGACCCACAGCGGGAGCTGGACGGGCCTTTCAGATCACCTGCTCTCTGCAATCCTGCTCTTGGCCTCAAAGTATTGGCCATATAGGACAGCTCAGCGCCTCAATGACCAGCATGTAAACATTTATAGAAGCAGGGCATAAGAAGTGGGCAGTATGACCAAAACTAAGGTACATCGTTATGGTACAATAACAGATAATATCTCTAAAAAATGCTTGATTATGATTAGTCAGCTGGGACATTCTTAAGTCAGTCAAGTCATTCCCAGACGACTAATGGCCGCTCATAACATGATTACTTTACACAATGGAGTAAAAGATCTATTAAATCAATTTTCTGAAAAGATTTTGGATCAAATGAACCTGTTCACAGAAATGAATCTACCTTTAAATCACTACTTGCGAAGCAAATTAATAATTAGCTTAAAATATGAAAAGGGCTCTTACAGAGGAGTGAATTGAACGCCTGATAGTACTTATTCCAACTTCTGATCCTCTAAATTTATTCTTTTGGAATCGATTCCCAGTGCTTCTTTCACTTGTCTCATTGTATCGCATGACAAATGCACTCTCTCAATTCATTCAAACACAGCTGCTACCGTCTTGCACCTCAGTTATTAACTACATTTACTCCAAAATGGATGCAAAGTATTTTAGGATTAATTGTAGGCCTACAGTAATTGTTGAAGTGTTCGTCTTGTGGCTAGAGCAATTGTTTTATACCCTTCTGACTATTTTTTTGGTTAATTAGACAATGCAAATATATAAAATTAGATGTAGTTACTTATTTTTTTGTATTTAACACTAGATTATTAAGAAAAAAATATATATCACACCAAATCATGTCAAGATATAAATGATATAGCAGACTAATTGGAGTTGCACAGTATGAAGCGTTAATCACCACCCAGTCCTATACGTTGCCATTTCTTCAGAGCACACATCAGACAGAGAACAATAGGAAAGATTGGTGTTACTCAAAGGACAGGCCCCAAACTGTGACAATTTTATGGCTGCACTCATTGTCAGGTGTATTCTGATCATTACTAAACCTGTATACTTGTCATTTCCTTTTGCTGTAATCAAATTTAACAGTCCATATTTCCAGAAGTAGCCTAATAATTGGCACACGGGACCGGATTTAGCTTGGGTTAGCCATTTTTCTACTGCCAGTCTACTGCCCCCTTCCACATAACAGCACAATGACCCCTGTCAGCACAAAAACACATAAACGCTCCCAGATTCATGGGCCCTACTTGTCCGACACAGAAAGCAAGTGTCGGCTGCTTTTTAATTGGACAGCGAGGGGGTGACCTTTTCTCTGATTGGGCAAGGAGAGTGCGACCGTACTATGCATTAATGCAACCCCCCTGAGTATCCCCAGCACCCTTTGGGGTTGAGAGAGGGTGGGGTTAAGATGTGGCGCTCCAGGAAAGCAGGAAGGGCTGAACTCCCAAGGGTGGAGATGGCATTTCACACTCGCCCTTTTTTTGAGCCCGGTAAACCACAACAGGCCAATAGAGCAAAAGCTGATATGAAAATTAAACAGGGTAATTTGTTAAAATCAAACAAAATACTATGCTTAGAGACTACACCGTGCATATGAGTGTGTGGGAAATGCATGTGTGCCAGAAAGATGGTGCCATTGTACTTAAATGTGCCCACACACCTACAGCCAATAATATTCATATAGTATAGAGACAGTTAGGCCATACATATTGAACTATACATAGGCCTTGGTCCTTACCTTCCCAATTACTGGGATGTCCACTGAACCCCATGTATCGGCTCCCCAGTGTACAATCCCAGAGGCAAAGTCTGCTGTCACTATGCCTGTCACTTTGAGAGAAAGAAAAAAAAGTTAAATGAAATAAAGTGACTATGAGACCAAGACATGGGAAAAAGTGCACTACAACCAATAGCTTTCTGTAGAGATAATGAAAGCAGAACTTTATTAGAAAACAAAGGAAAGACATGAACATAAACGTCACAGGGAATGTAAGACTTACCAATGCCAAAGATGATTTTGTAGATGTGCACTGTGGAGAAGTTGAAGAAGAGGAAGGAGAGGTTTATAACAAAGAGCGAGAGGCACAGAATCACACAGACCCACTCTTGCAGCCGCTTTCCTACAGGGACAACAAACACATTAGTGCATATTTTGATTAGTACTAAAAAATGTAAAAGGAGGGGGAAACAAAAAACAACAGAAAGAAACCAACTACAGTATGAATTTTAATTTTAATTTTTGGGGTTTAAATACTGTGTATTGGCCTAATTTACTTTTAAACATTAAATAAACATTTTTAGATACAACAGAATGGGAAAAATTTTGAAATTGTACAGACGGAGAAAAAAAAGACTACCTTGTTGACTAGTCAGTAATTGAATGAATACCACCATAATGACTCTCATCAGGTGTTAAGTGCAAAAGAAAAAAAAAAAACCCTAAGAAAAAGAACTCAAAGTGCCATCTTTTGAATGTAATTAATTCTCCTTAGTAACAGTATATTTAACTACAGTGTCCACTGCGAGGTCACACACAGCCGTGAACTGACATCTCTCAAAAGCAGAAAAGGTCATCGGGGTCGGTGGACAGGAGACGAGCCGAACGTGTGTAACCGTGTGTGTGTGTCCCATTATCTTGTGTGCTCAGGAGTAATCGATTAGACTAGGACAAGTTGTAGGTAGAGACGAGGGTCAGGATCTCTTGCGATGGCGCGTTTGCCTGACACAGCTAAACGTCCCAGGTCAGGGCAAAGGGCACTGATGGAGGGGCCACAACGGGCACTGTTCAGACCACCATGACAGCGGCGTGGCACGGCGGGCGACCGCGGAGGATGATTAAAGTGCTAATGCATTATTCACAACAGAGTAGAGAATTAGTCTATATGGACACCGACCACATCTACATGTCCCCATCTCTGCACAGCCTACATTCAATCTCCATTTTTAAAAAACTTGCATATTCAGTTTTAAACCGCATTCGACCACGTCTGAGTCTTTCGCTCTTTCACTGTGACTCTTTCTTCCCGTTCCATCGCTCTCTCCTTTGCTCTCCTGTTGGGCGGATGTGGGCACGGAGAGGCGCAGTGGACTCAGCTCTTTTGAAAATTTAATGCCATTAGAGGAGCCGTCCTGAGTGGATTGGGAACGTGAGGAGGTTGAGAAGAAGATATTGATGACAGCTATTTATAGTGCCTCAGTGGGCCAGCCAACATCGTGTGCTTGAACGGTGGACCACGGTTCTTATAATGCACTCACAATTCTGAGTTATATTTTGTGCAGTTATAAGAGCACCAACCTATAGAATTCTTAACCTAACAGCTTGCATCCCACAATGCACAGGTGCAGACTTGAGTTCAATGAACTGTAAAACATTGTTTGCTGGATTAGTGTGAAAGCCGTCTTTTGAATTCGATTGCACATCAACAAACAAATCCTTGGTTTTAGCTAAAATAAACTATAGCACAATCTATGGATGCGGTGAATTGCCATTGATTACATACGTTATGCTTTATTGTCCTCAAATACTTTTTTTAGTGGATCACATTTTTATTTTTGCAGCCATTGCAGAGAATTCAATAGAAAAATGCTTTGTTTTGCCATTATTTAACACTAAACAACTTTGGATAGACACAAACATAAAAAATGAAAAGGTTAGAAATATTAAATGATTTGTCATTTCTCTATTAAAGGTTTTTAATTGTACTTGCAATAAATTACATTTTTCCAGGGTCCAACGTACAAAAGTACTACAAAGTTTGCCCTGATTTAAAAACAAAACAAAAAAAAACCTCATGACATTTAAAATTCCTCTTTCTATCCTGCCATTTTTAATGGTGCTTAAAAACCCAGTGTGACTAGTACTGACTTACAAATTGAATAGAATTGTAAAGTGTTACCAGATATACTACATTTAATGTTAACTGCAAGCTCACAACTTGGAAAAATTATAACTTCCTTTTTATTTATTTATTTTTTAAAAAAAATGATTGCTGTGATGATGAAGATTCTATATTCCAATCCCACTGTACTGTAAATGCCATCAGGAGGAAGGAGAAGAAAATTCTGGTTCCGACTCATGTCGTACAGTAATACGTATGAACATAATACAAGCTCAAAACACCTGTTTCTGTATACACCACTGAATATATTAGGGAACAGATGATTTAGGGTCAGCTGATATTATAGAGCACATAATCACTTTCTAACAGCACAATGAATTGTGAAGTTGGACTAAATGTGGTAGCTCAACAGGAAGTGGAGGTATGAGAAGTCCAGGTGCAGCACATCCAGGTGTATGACCACGAGGGCTCAAACTAGACCTAGTGCTCTTTTCTGTACTACAATATCACAGCAGATCCAAACGTGGTCTTGAAATCTGAACAAGGTTTGCATGAAAGCGTTTTTACAGTTTAACTTTTTTTGTAAAGGAACAATATTACAGCTCTTTTGACAGAATATCACGGAAAGGAAAAGTGGGAAAATATCTACCGCTGATCAACACTTCACATGACACCATATCTGAGAACTTCCAAAATTATTCAGAGACAGAAACCTGAAATTAAAAAAAAACAACAACAACATTTACAGCACTTGCGTCCTCTCTTTGCTGCCTTTTTTCTTTCTCACACACAGACATGTGCATACACACTCTCTCGCAGCAGTGGGGCCGCTGTCAGGTGATCAGCGTCAGTCCTTGGATCCTCCCGCTCCCCGGTGAGGGCAGAAACTAGGCCAGGCCTCGACAGATCCGCCGTCGCCGCGCGCAGCCAGGAACACCGTCCCCCTGTCCACGGGACCTGAGCGGCGCGCTCATTAATACAGTCCTGACAACAACGTGCTCCCCTGCAACCCCCTGCACCATCGCTCACACCCGCAGCCCCCTTTCCCGCTCGCTGGCGTGGGGAATTAACCTGGGAGGGGCGGGGGGAGGGTAGGGGGTGCTAATAGGCTGAAATTAATCAACGACGCCTGATTCGACGCAGAGGGGCGGCTGGAGTGCCAAACAACGTCCGTGAATGCTAATGGCGTTCTTGCTCTCTCGCTCTGTCATAATGTGCGCAAGTTTCTGCGGAAGGCTGTAATACAACGTCGTCCATCCTTGAGTTTCGCCGTGCTTCACCTGCTGATGCAAGTAAGCATGGTTACACAGCTTGAGGCAAAAAACCTAGTGAATCTTTGCCGGGTAAGCCATTTTGTTCAACGTCACACTTATGTAAATAATAATAAAAAAAAAAAAAAATGCTGGTTCAGAGGGATCATTCATATGATCACGTAACGTTACTCATCCTCATGTCATTCCAAAACTGTACAACTTACTTATGTTGAAAACAAAACGAGAATATAATTACAGTAAGTGAATAGGACCGTAAGGCTCCAAAAATGATAAAAAGAGACATTATTAAAAGGGATAGTTTCAGTTCTTCTGTAGACCTTATGTACTGTAGCCCCTTTTCAGTGTTGCTCACATGTCTTCTGTCTTTCATTTGTATTCTGACAGCATTAAGGTAAGCTCTAATGAATTTATGAATGAATTGCTCGTTTTAAAAGCTTCCCCAGCTGCTGTCATTTGTTATGACATCCATTTCAAACATTACAATGCACATGAACTTTTGTTAACTCTACAATAAGTCAATTTACTTCACCGGCTAATTACTCTTCAACAGGTAATCTCAAAAAAACCCACAAACAAAACAGAAGTTCAAAGCTACAAATGTGCATTTCGATGCTAGCTCATAAAAAGAGCAGGGAAAAAAAATTAGATCTTTTCAATGAATCAACTGATGCAGTTCACAAAATTGGTCTTGAATCTTCTGATTCAGTCTGATTCAAGTTCTCAAATTAGGCTCAAAGATTTAAAAACCTGATTGCAGCAGAATTAAGTTAACAGCTACTTAAATTCAACTTTTTTTTATTACTTTACAATCTTTTCAGCTCTTAAACTCTCCACTTCATGCAACGCAATTACATAGAAAAAGAGGAAGCTATCACATTACTGCAAACATCCTGCATTTTGTCCTCTTGAAAGTCAAACAAGTTTTGGAAAGACTTGACAAACAATGGCAGTTTTAATTTTTGAATGAATTATCCTATAGTAAATGAGGATAGACAAACTTTTACTGCTCTAACAAGCTGATCGGACATCTGATAGGACGCTTAGATCCCATGCTGAGTCGGGGTGAGTTCAGATGAAAAGGGGTGGGGTGCGGGGGGTGTGGTGGCGGTTTATCACCTGTCACGCTAGCAGAAGTCAGCGAGTGTGAACAGTATGTGTTGTTTGTGCTGCGGAGAGATGGGTGTTTTTTCTGTCTCTATCCTCGGCGAACAAAGGGCTCTTTTCTTCGGCGGGCTCTCCTGATGGGGCTGCGGTGGTGCGCGGGCCCCTCTGTTCTCAGCGCAGCCGCGGCATTGAAAGAACGGCTCTCACCTCCTCCGGAGAGGCAGACAAAAAGCAACTCACAGACTCAGAATAGCAGCCTTTCAGAGGGCCGGCCACGCCACAAAGTCCTGCCAACATGCCATGACTGAGCCATTCTCTACCCCACTTCACCTCCCCCCCCAACAATGCCAAGGGCATCTACATGTGGGCAAAAAGGAAACAGTATTGATTTAGGAACATCAAATGCTGGCCAGGAAAATGAACCTCATATTAGCACACACAATTATATTTAGCGGGATACATAATGGCACAGACGCACACACACATTGTCCCCTTGCCAGCTCTCTGTAGGCCGGTCTTCAGAGGGGACTTTGGGAAAGAAGGGAGAGACAGGAAAAGTGGGTCATACATGGCGAGACGAAGAGAAAGAGAGTGAGAGAGAGGGAGGTAGAATTCCCCTGATCAGGACAAATGGATCAGTCACAGGCCTTGTTGCTTTCATCTGTTCTCAGTGGACAACTCAACCTGGGACACACACACTAACACATGTACCCAGACACACTCGCACACACACACTTTGTGCCATACAATGCTCTGTTATTTAAAAAAAACAGCCAAGTATGTGAGGACTGATAGACACTTTTTTTTTGCTACAAACGAGAGACAAAAACATTTTGGACTGGCTGAACACAAAAGTTCACCACCAGGGACGAAAGTTGATTACTAGGGATGTGAATCATAAAAAAAAAAGAACAAATGTGACTCTCATTCCTTAAACATCAACAAATATTGAAGTACTTTTAAGGAAGCAAACAATTTATTTCTGCAATTTTGAT
>JAUCMR010000043.1:20498488-20509256 GCA_032357425.1 Enteromius argenteus | reverse complement strand
GTGAGTCAGTGAGGCATTAGATTGATTCAAACTCAAACTTTGAAACTTTTGAGAGGCATCTTGGCCAATTCATGAAATGACTGACTACTGTTTGCAAACCAGACAACACAAAGACAAAAGACATATAAAGTAATATAATGTTTAAAGGATATTAAAATAGAAAACATAAAAAAAGTATGTTGTTTTTACACAGTATTACAGTTTTTACTGTATTTTCTACCAAATAAACGCAGCCTTAGTGTGCACAAGAAACTTTTCAAAACCCCCAAAAAAACTTTTGCAAAGTTATACATATTATATATCTCATTACCCATTCCTTCAAATTACCCCCATTTTTAAAGAGAGATAGGTAGGCACATTTATACGTTTACGTGAGTGTACCCAGTCAGACCGACCCTGATAAGGGCCACAGATGACAGGCTTAGGAAAGAGCGACCCCTGAGACCCCCCCCCCCACACACACACACACTACCTTTTAATATCTCCAAATCTCCAGAGTGACGAGCGCTGAAGGTCACAGCGAGGGGTTGTACGCAATCAGTCAGGACAGACAGATTGAACGAAACATGTCATCCTGCAGACTCGAAATCATGTTTCTCACATTTTTACGGTATGAACTAGAATCCCAACCTCTGACCTCGGGAACGCAAAGAGTTAAGCAGGTTTATGGCCTTTAGATTGAAATTCATTAATAAGGGAGAGAGGGATTAAAATGCAGAGAGTGGATTTTAAATATTGAAAATTCACAGCGGAGCCACTTCACCGAGAACTCCATACTAAATACAGCACTGATTGAGGACGGCGCGGGAAGGGCCGCGTTCAGAAATGGAATTTAGATAATAGTAATTATACGGCTCACCCACTGTCCCTGTCCCCAACTGCCACAAACCACCTGAATTCACACAGAAATCTGATGGAGAACTCCATCAAATATTAATAACAGGCTGTGTGGTTCCAGTCCAAATGTATTTGGGCGCCCTGGTACGCTTCTATGTGCGTGTAGGCATGCAAAAGAGACAATTTTCTGTGTGTGCCGTTAACATCCTGCCGCATTTGACCCCCCCCCCCATCCCATCCCATCCCATCCCATCCCATCCCATCCCATCCCATCCCAAACCAAAACCACTTGAATGTGTGTGCGCGTTTGTTTGAGAGAGCGAATCCGGTTTTGTATCATGTATACAGCTGAGGTCCTAATGCATTTAGCTGCCCTGGTGTGTGTATAATTGAGAAGCCCAGCAGGAGAGGTTGCAGGTAGCCAGGTTCCCCTCCTCCTCGTCTCTCCGTCTCCCTCTCTTTTCTTCTCTCCTTCTTTCCCCTCGAGAGCCCACTTGGCTTTTGTTTACTCTGCCGGTGTGCAGTTCATGCTGGACAGAGTGGCGCAGTGAAAGCCAGAGCAACACTATATGTTTTGCGTCACATAGCGAGTGCCAGATTCTGCTGTGGCCCGACTCAAAAGACCATCTCAGGTGTATGGCCGAGAGCTAGCCATTCAGAACCTTGAACCTGTGACCTTTTGACCCCAGGGTCAGCATACGAGAGCCAAAAGCGCTCGGCAGGCATGACTGGGTCAACTTGGTGTGAGTTTGATGGGAAGGCAGGATAAATTATACAGCAGGTCAGACTCCACTGAGTAAGGGGAATCTAATGTACATGTAGAAAGAAAAGAAAAGCATTAAAGATTGGGCTCCGGTGCTGCCAGGGGGCAGTGTTGGCCTGGCAGTGGGTCAGACCCAAAAAGATTACATGGCTAAGCAACTTTAAGTGTTTGATTGGGCCCGTGTGAATGAACTTCAAGAGGAACCGAGTTAGAAATGCAATAGTTCTGCAGTCAAAAAGTGACTATGAGATTAGAGTAGCTGTGCACCCAGAGGTGTTCGGCTCTTTAAATCAGTAAAAGCTGCATCCAGCAGCTTTAGCAAGAAAAACTGCGGTCATCAGACTGCACAGACCATTAGCTGGAGTCTGCAGTTTGCCACAGGAGAGGACAGAATCTGCGAGAACCAGAGTGTAATTTAACAACCGACACTCAGGAAAGTCTGAAAAGTTTTTCTACTTGGAAAAAAAATATTTTGTAGTAATACGTATCAACAAAGATTCCTGTTCTTTCAAAACATGTATGATTTCCTTTCTTCTGTGGAACACAAAAGACGTTCAGCAGATTGTGAAATTTTGCTTTTCCATACTGTGAAATTGAATTGTGAACAGGGCTTTGCATCAGTAAAACAGTCTGTCAAGATCACAACAAACCATATTTCAATTTTCAAACTCACAAATGGAATTTCTGAGCTGTGGCAGAGAGAGAAACACTGGTCCATGATAAAGCTATTGTATGGCTTCTAAAGTACAGTGCAAAAGTCCCTAGCCACCATATAATAAAGAATGTCTTAACATTCTACTAAACATCTCCTTACAATATGGGTTTCATAGAAGAAAGTCATACAAGTACAGATGTTTCATATTTTGGCTTCTGTAACAAAATCTGCACAGCAATGGACACATACTTCTTATAATACAACTAAAACTTTTGCTCTAGTAATAGACTACTGTTCAAAAGTGTCATTTTATTTTATTTCAAGGTGTCCTTGTTACAGTGTAATTATACATTAAGTACTGAGTAATATTAATTACCTACATGTAACTTTATACTGTTAGGGTTAGGATTAGGGTTTGGCTTAGGGTTACTTGCATGTAATTATGCATAATTTATTGGCACTGCAATTGTAAGTACATTTAACGTAACAAGCACACCTTAAAATAAAGTTAGCTTTTTATTAAGGCTTTTTTGCTCATTTATGTGGTAAAGAAAAAAACAGCACAAACAGTAACACTGTGAAATATTATTACAATTTAAAACAACAGTTTTCTGGTTTAATGTATTTTAAAGTATTTCTTTGATGGTAAAGCTGAATTCTTGTCTTCAGTGTCTCACGATCCTTCAGAAATTATTCAAATATGCTGATTTGGTGAATAACAAACACTTTATTATGATCAACTTTGCTGCTTAATTTCTATTACATGAAAACATACTTGCCCAATAAGTTATTTAAAAATAAAACAGATTACTGGTCACAAACTTCTGAATGATGTATGGAGCGTATGTTCATTCATTCATTTTTTTAATTTGTCAAGGCAGTCTTCTCATTCAGTTTTTATTGCACAGTTAAATCAGTACATTTTTATAATGCATTATAAAAAGTGATGTAATCTAACCAATAGCTTTACAATCTATTAGTAGCACATACTCATACTGTACCAGAAGGAGTTGATCAGACTGTGGGTGTGTTGTACAGTGTGTGGTGCAGTGCAGCAGGACTGAAGGCAGGGTTATGCTCAGTGTCAAGCAGACGTGTCTGGTGTCTCATTCTACTCCGTGGCCCGGTCCTGTAACACACACCCCTGGCCCTGCGCCACAGACTGGAGAATTTGCCTACAAGGCTGCAAGCCGAAAGATCAACTGCTTCCTTTTGGCTCAGACTCTTTTGTAACTTTTATTTCTTCCATGGAAATGTTGCAATATCTCTGCTGCTAGCTTGCTAATAACAGATAACAGGTGCAGAACAATGGAAACATGCTTTACTGTAGCTGACAACTTCTAACACTCTGCAAGTTGGAAACAGCTGTGCTGCTTAATATTTTTTGATTAATAGAATTTGGTTACATTATACATGTCTTTAACACTTTTAATCAATCTGAAACATCGTTGCTGAATTTGAGTAAATTTGTCTTTTTTATGGTGGTGTATGTTCGCATTTCATGTAAAGAAATACCACAGTGGTTATTCTGTTAAATTAGCACATCTGTGTGAACATCTGTATGAACTGACGTCACCAAAATCACCTTGAGAGCAGCTGGTAAAAAGTTCAAAAAAATGGCTAAGAAAGTTTCCAAATGCTCATTAGAGCCACTTTAACTTCACCTACTGTACATCTAGGAGAATCTAAAGGACAGATGAAACAGCGATAGCATTCAGAGTCAGTCAGGGGTTAGATAATCAACAGAGAGTGATAGGGGAGTGAACCTAAGATCACATGGTTAAAGGTGGACATAGCAGCTGCGACCTGAAGACACTCAGTGTGAATTTCTACAGCACATTTCCATCTCCAAGGCCATCAGATGCCCTCAGACTTATCTAGGGCAAGAGGTGACAGGAAAGCAAACAGCTGGATTTCAAAAGGTCAGACTTGGTGTAGACTTTGAAAGAGGCCTGTCTTCAACCCCTCCAGTTCAGAAAAGCCAAAGTTATAATTGTAAACTAAATGATCCCTCAGGCTTTTTCTAACGCAAGCGATTTGTTGCAACTGGCAGACAGTTTACACATACAGTAGTTTATTATGGCCAAAAGGTTTATTCAAAAGATAAAAGTAAAAAAATAATAATTTGATGCCAATCTTAATATATAGCAAAACATTAATTTTATTAAATAAATAAAACAAAAGCGTTCACTGTATCAAGGCAGAACAATTAAAGAAAAGATATGTGTTCTTGAATTGCATCAAGTTTCACATTAACTTCAAAGCCTGCATGTGGAAGAATCAATTTATTCTCAAACATAAAGGTGTGTATATAACAGGAATGTATCTTTGAGTGGACTGTTATGGCGGAACGGATTCAGACACAAAGAAGAGTACCGCTCCTGGTGTGCAGTGTTGACACATTGTTGGCTTATCTGCAGGATTGCTACCATAAATAAATAGCAGGGTTTGACAGCTGATAAGCTCAAAATCACATTCGCACTTGTAGGTCAGTGTGTCTATAGTGCCGTCCACCCATATTTACAGCTCATTCACCTTTCTGCACGGTTCAAGCTTTTCTGTAGTCAAGACATCAGTCTGCCACAAATAAGAAGCGACTAAACCAATTGGAGTCAAGATCGCTGACTGCATAGGAAACTAGATCTTGCGATGTAATACTATATTGATCTCTTTTTCTCTTGAACACACACTCTCAAACACATGGCAAGCGCCCCGGTAACCAGAGCATGGCGGCTGGCAGAGGCGATGGGGGAAACAGAAAGTAGCCTGTAAATCCTGTTTACTTTGCGGCGAATCTGTAAAGTGGGATAAGAAGCACAAAGAGCAGTCAGTGGTGCATGACACGCAGACATATGGCGGGGAGAGGCGTCCAGCTGTTTCGCTGTCCTGGGGTTACAGTAATGAGCCGGAGGCTTCATTGAGCAGACTGAAGCCTCATCAATCCCTTTTCACCAGTAAGCCTCAACACTTCCAAACGCCATTCCCGCTCACCTCATCTCAGACACAAACCAGCCTCAGACAAGCCTCCGGAACGTCTGCTTTTAGCATCCTTGACATTATATTCTGTGGCTCAACCCTCTGCTCTCCACGGCCTCTCCAGATGGACCACAGTTCAGCATCAGCTCATGCCAGCTGAATTCCATCAGATGAACTCAAGGGTCTCTCGGGTAACCAAACCATTGGATTCCAAGTCTGTGGCACTTTTTGTGGATAAAGGATCGAACTAAAGGTAATATACAAGAGCTTGAGGTGGACAAGACCGTTTGGGGGGCAGTGTGGTGTACTTAAATATTCAGGAATGGTAACCACAAGGTTGGAGGTTCAATACCTGCAAGAAGCGAGCCATGACTCATTACTATTTTGCAAGCACATTGCGCCAATCTATGGCATAAAAAGTAGAAAAACAAATTCTTATGGATTTGGTTGTATGGACATATATAACCTAAAGATTCCAAGTCTTTTTCGAAATGCACTGAATTGGAATTATATTGGCCAAGTGTAAGTAAACACACAATCAATGTATCTACTTCTCTTCTCTGCAAGGCCTACTTCATTAATTTTTTCAAAGCAATCAAAAGCTGTTTCAACAAACTTGTTTTACCAGTTTGTTACAAAGTAATTTGATAGTACCATTTCCTTACATTCATGTTCGAATTACAGTTCTATTTCCTGTTTGCTAACACCATTAAAATTCTATTTAAATCTAAATCAGTAATAATTCAGGGTGCTTTTCTGTGTCTTAAAGACTAGGAATTTTTTAAATAAATAAATACATTTATTCAGCAAGGATTCCAAACAGACTAAAAGTGACATTTATAAATGTTACAAAAATATATTTCAAATAAACACTCTTCTTTTGATTCTCTGCTATTCATGATAGAATCCTGAAAGAGAACATGTATCATTTTTTAAAAAAATACGCAGAAAAACAGTGATAATAATAATAATGTCATATATTCAAATGACCAAATCAGCATATCAGAGTCATTTCTGGAGGACTGACACTGAAGGCTGAAGTCAAGACTACTAAAAAAAACTCAGCTCTAGGGACGCAGTTTAAAAATATTAAAATAGAAATCAGTTATTTTAAATTTTATTATAATATTTCACAATATTACTATTTTTACTGGATTTTTGATCAAATAACTGCAACCTTGGTGACCCTAAATAACCCTAAACTTTTATCTAAAAGATAGAATATTTGTAAGAACATTAGTTGACATTTTGAGGTAAAATGTTTCAATACTATGAAATATTTTTTTTCTCCCAACCACAATCCTGTATGTCATGGACGATAAACTTTAAAAGTGTGGTAATTACAACTGCAAACAGCATGCAAACCACAGCACAAGCAAAACAACAATCCCAGCGTACTTTCCTTGAGAATCCCACAGATAAGCCTCTCCGACATGCACTTCACAGCTGGTGGATACTAAACTCGACTGAGCTCATCCAAAAATCCCATCCACAATCCCACCCAACCCCCATTCACAGAGAGAAGCATCACAACATTATCTTATTAACCTCGCAAAACTTCTCTCAAACGTTCTCAACACGGCCAAGTAATTTACATGCTGGACGTGCCGGTGGTAACATATGCTTAACGCGCTGGGTGCATTGCCAAAGAAAATGGAGTGGTCATTATCATTCTTAATAGCATTTTGAGTTAAATCGATGTAGTTTTAATTGCAGCTGCAAACTACAAGCGTCCCATGACACAATGAGACTGCTTCTGCAGCTAGAGGACAGTGGAGGGGGACTTTCAATGCTAAATCTTGTTTTAGTTGGGGGTAGAAGGATGGCATGGTGGGGTTGGGGGTTAAAGGCTTTTCCTAACGCTGCTGATCTCCGGCTCATGATGTGCAGAGATGGAGCTGTTTTCCATTAAGCCAAAAGTGGAATGAAGTCAAATCTGAAACATGCATTAATTTGTTTATTTGGTGTTCCGTGTCAGACTCCCCACAGCGGACACAGGTCAAATAAAAAATATCAGCAAAAGCACAGCTTGTCGATGATGTCTAGTAACTGGGAACTGTCATTCTAGATTATTGCATGCTTGATTGTTAAGATCCCTGTAACACTTTTAATAAGGTTCTATTTGTTAACTTCATTAGTGAACATGAACTAATGAAGAAAAATGCAGTTAATGTACTTTTAACATGTATCAATGCTGTCGATTATTAAAAGCAAAAGTTGTATCTCTTAATAGTATTTTGATGTAATCTATCATGATCGAACAACAAATGGCTTTATTTTGATTAATGTTAACAAAGACTGATAAATACTGTAACAAATGTACTGCTCATTGTTAGTTAATGCTATTAATGCTGAACCTTTTGGAAAAATTTTACCCTAAAAATGTATTTCTGAAAAATATTTCCTCTGCACAGCAGTCCTTCAAATTAAAAGATATAAATAAATACACTTAAAATAAAATATGAAATATTAAATTAGTCAACTGACAATGACTTTACCATATATCCCTGATATTAAAAACATATAAAATATAAAAAGCTGTATAAAACATCCCTAATATTTCCTATGTGAATATGCATGAGCATTTGTAAAAACAAAAACACAATAGACAAAATATGAATCATAAAGGTCCAAGTCTATAAATATGTAACATTTTTTAAGGAGGAGTGGTGATGGTGATAGACTGCCCACATTTTTTTGTTCCAATAAATAAAAAAAATGAAAAAAAGGTCTTGATAAACGAAAAGGTCGTGAGAAAATGATGACAGAATGTTCAGTTTTGACTCTCGTTCTCAACACTTTGCTCTGACAGGTACACGTTTCTAGTGTCATTTACTTCTAAGGGTTTAAACGCAGTGTTACAAGTTTTACAAAGTAGCAAATACACAATACACGCAACTCATAACTAGGACGTCCTATATGTACAGGAGGATGTTATACAAGCACCAACATTCATTTTATTACGTCGATGTTATTCATGCGTTGCTGTCACATATTATTGATCTGAAACTGACCTCTATGCACAAAGCCGCACGTAACTTTTCTGTGTGTTTTCCTGGCCTTAATGTGGGCCGATGATGGTGCAGCGTGAAACAGTAGAATAACGACTCATATAAACACACACGTGTTTAATGACACCCGATGTGCTTGTCTTACCCGGAGAATAAAGCTTGGCGAGCTGTCGGGCCCCGGCGTGCTGCGGTCCCCAGCGAGGCGCGGTGCTGCGTGCAGCCGCCCCATGTTCATTCCCGTTCGGATCCTCCTCTGCCATAGACCGATGCCTGATCTCCGTCTCTGACAGTAGCGCCGCAGCCATGCTTCCTTATGATGGCCAGTTTTCAGAGAAAATGCATTAATAATGACGCTGTATCGTGCATTTAGTAACTAATACACAGGGGTTTAGGTTTAGCGCTGAATGAGACACCTTTCCTGGTAAGCCCACTGAGGTTCCTACTTTAGTGAAACACACCCGGAACTAAAATACGCACGAACTGCCTGTCTGATACTTCGCTAGAATAAACAGGCATATTAAAATAATTATTGTTCACCTTGTTTCATCTCATGAGTTGAATGACGGATAAATATTGCTCCCCTCAGGAATCTGAGCCCGGTCTTTAAACTGTCCGATAGCCAGAAGAAAGTGAATATTGGCAAAACTTTTCTTGTGCTCTGTGATGTGGAGTGTTCTTAGGGACCGTCGTAAAATGTATGTTGCGTTGTGACCCGAAACAATCGTTACAATCACTGGCTGTTACTCTCGGAGGATTGATTATAATTGACAAAAGACATTATATTTTAAGTGTTTGATAATGATTTATTTTTTTGCGTGTGTGATGTTGTACAGGTGTTGTTCATTAAATGTTATAATCGTACAAAAATGCGCAGTATTTTATTGATGGTCCCTAACAGCTCATGCGAGTCTATCCTAAGACTTTTGAGACGCTGATAAGAGAAACAAGCACCCTGAAGCGAAATTACGAATACTGTACTACCTGTTGATAAGAAACAGATAAGATAATCATATTATCTCTTGTTTATGTTAATCTGTTTGATTATGTGCTACTGAACGCTCAGTCGCAATATAATACATAATAATAATATATATTAGGCTATATCACTGTATATTCAAATATTTTTTGATTTTGATCGGATATGTAATATAATAAAATATCGTATAATATAATATAGGCTAATCAACGAAAGAAACAGAACAAGAAGAAATGTGTCACAAAAAAAACAGCACACATGTAATTGCATGAGAAATTGTCTGAGAAGATTTTTTTTTTTTTTACTTTTTTGCTAGCTAATGATATGTTAAGCATTATATAATGTGGTAACGTTGGTGAATTTTCTTAAAAGTAATTACAAAGTGTATAAAAAGAAAATCTGTCATTTTGAGAGTCCTTGGGATGCTAAGTGTCTGTGCGGGGGTCTGTATAACCCACTGAGGATGTGAAGATTGGCAACGCCTATACAGACAGATAGATCGGTTAACTGACTGGCTAACTTAATAAAATCCTCACATATCTTAAATAATTCGACCACAAAATAGAAATGCAGAGCTTTGAAAGTTGCCTTTTTTGTGAATCTCCATTTGCCCTTAAAAAGCACATGTGCATAACCCAGCAGAGATTTGATAAACTAGTGCAGTACACTGAAATACTTAACTGAAACACCAGTAGCCTATTAAGGGCATCTTTCAGTACTATTGGGTATTTGTGGCTGATTCATAAAATCACATGCTATAGTTTTCAAGTATTTAGGAGTTACTCAGATGGTGTGCTGAACCCTGTTTCCCAAGTGGACAGGTTCAGAGGCCCCCCGGGGCCCGTAGTGTATCGATGCGTTCCGATGGCTGATTTCTGGGAACAGCACCGACCTTCTGTCCAGCTCAAGTTATGAGACTCAGCGGCCGAACCAGCTGCTTAAACACATGGATGCAATTAAAGCAGAAACTGCACTGGTAAAAGAAGAAACCATACTTTAAATAGATGTTTCTGCCCTTATTTAGTGAATCACAGGCATTAAATCATCTGATGTTCAGTGTTGGGTTTTTCCTTCCTTACAGCAATCATAATGCTAAATATTAAGGGAAATTTGCATTATAGTTCTGCATTATGATTATTTTTTACATTATACAGGATAAAATGTTTCCCTTTAAAACCTGATGAATACATTTGATGAAGTATGTACCAAGGACAGATGCCATTTTCCCATGATTTTCAGATCATCATATTTTACAGTTGAATTCATGTGACGGCGAGCAGTGTTATAATCATCATATAAAATTGGCAAAGATTCAAGTCTTTGATTCAGATTCTCTTGCATTGAGTTAAACACTATGAAAGCAGCATGAATCGTGGTTTGTGATGCAATATCGACTCACTGTTCTCCTCTCCTGCAGATGAATCATAGTAGACTTAAATTTGTATCAAATTCATTAAGTTGTTACCACGTTAACATCTATAACAATATCCACTGCAGATATGTCCATTGTTATTATTTAATGATATCTCTTAATGTAAAAATAAACTAAG
>JAUCMR010000043.1:20478993-20494149 GCA_032357425.1 Enteromius argenteus | reverse complement strand
AAAATAAAGGTTTTTATTTACATCAAATATTTGTGTGTACTATGTATTTTTATGATGCATGTATATATAAATACACAATATATAAATACACACACATACATATTTTAAAAAATATTTACGTTTATATAGTTTATATTATATATAAATATATTTAATATACAAATTTGTCTTAAATATATACATGCATGGGTGTATATTAATATTTACATAATAAATATACACAGTAAACACACATATTGTGCAAACAAAAAATATTATTTTGAATGCGATTAATTGCGATAATAAATAAAAAAAATTAACGTTTTATTTTTTCAAATGATAAAGTTGTATAAATATTTTTTATACAATACATGATCATAAAATTACATATATAGTACACAATGTACACTACAGCTTATAACCTGCAATATATACACTTACTGTGTTTTTGTGTGCATTGTGTCTATATTCAAAATGCTGACTAAAGTGAATTTGTTTAAAATACTATGTATATACTACACTATACTATATGTATATAAAATACTACACTATGAGTGTTTATGTGTGTGAGATTGTGTATATATTCAACATCCTTAAAGTGAATTTGTTTCAAATATTTCTTCAAATCCATTCTTGGATTTGCTTTTAAATAATGTGTAAATAAGAGCAAGTCTGAATCGAAGTGTCTGCATTTGTGACAGAGAAAGAGGGAGTGTGTGTGATTGAGTGTGTGTGTGTATGGTCTCCCCCAGGTTGTCAGGGCTGTGTGGAGCTGTATTGATTTGGAGGTGGAGGGACAGAGAGGCAGTGTTGTTCCCTGGGGTCTAGGGTTACACCAGCACTGCAGTGGCCTGATGGAAACTGCACAGTAGGACTGGAGGGGTGCGGGGAGCCCGACCTAAGATACAGCACACAACCTCCTTCATATACACACACACAGATCCTTCACTAAAACAAAAGACATGTGCTCAGACTCCCCAGCGCACACATACCTATGTACATACCTCACATATACACACACAAACGGCCACTAGCCACAATAAACAGCCCCCGTCGGCTTATTTCATGACCTCCGACATACGAGCCACTGTGGTATCATACATCTGCTCGGTCTAATCACACACACCCTTATAAACGCAACACACTGTCGCACTTCAGCTGCCCACCGCACACACACCCCAACACATCTATTTCCATCGCTCCGATATCTCTCTTGAAAGATGGCAGCTGATGTGTGGGCGATCAAACCAGCAACACTTGTTTAAATTAGTTAATCAGTGTGTTGGAACAAACACATTTTCAGGCCGGTCGCAGTTTGTTCTCTTCATTCGAGCGCGTCGTCGGGGGCAGCGCTATTGATTAAGCCGCAGGCGATCGATCGCCAGAATGGTGTGTGTCTCTGAATCTGATAATGACTCGCAATATGACATCAGTGCAATGCAGCTGTAATTGATATATTCTTGAAGGGGGGAAGTTCGAGTGAGAGAGGTGAGGAACACAGAGGAAGGCTGTTTAAACAGTCATGGATGAACTGCGACTGAACGCACCACGACACGTGCAATTTGTCAAATCAGTTGCACGAGAACTCGCTCATGTGCTGTTGTTGTTGCAACATAAATGCGACAACTTCCTCTACATTTCAAGTACAGTTTTAGGTGCTTATTGTAGTTTTATTCGTACACCTGATTGCTGCGACGCGAGGAGGGCACGGAGTAATGTGCGGAACAGCCTCCTTACCCTTCACTCCCTTGGCTTGGCAATGGAGCGGGGGGAGGCGGTGCAGTGGGCAGAACAGCCCCTGCGAGCTCAGTCAATATCTACGCTGTCATTGTTTTCCTAAACTGGTTATAAAAGAGAGGCTAAATCCTGCGGAGCTGTGCACTCCTGGGAAATATGGCCCAGTCACATTACTGATGCAGTGACTGCGAGACTGCTGCACTCACCGAGGGGGAGGAGGTGGAGGAGGAAGGGGGGGAGAGAGAAGGGGGAAGCGGTGGGGAGATAAAGATAAAGGAAAATCAAATCTACGTTTCCCTACACAGCCTCTTTTCACACACAGAGCATGCACATACAGCCGGACCGAGCGGCTGTCATGTCACTTTCAATCAGGGCTGTTCGTGTGTGCGAGTGTATGTGTGCTGCAGGGCCCCTGGCTCCCGGCTCCGTGGTGCCCCCTGGGGACGGTGCAGTGTCAGTGAAACTCTAATGTGTTGGCTCGTTCTGCAAGAGCGAACAGAGCGAGAGAGAGAAAAGAGTGTTGCTGGAGAGGGTGGCCGCTCTGTCAGTAAACTGTTTTTCGTAACAGGATTCTTTGGAATTACTGACGTCTATGAGTTGACCTCAGAACGGTGCAAAACGGCGGCTCCCCAGCGAAACCCATGCAAAGACACGTACATCTACGGCTATTTGATTTGGAACAAAAATTATGCAATACATTCATGTCACAAAAATGTCTTTATTTTAAAAATACTACAAAATATTTTAAAATTAAATAAAGTACATAAATTGTATAAAACATACATAACTTTTTTTATTTGGAAATTCTATTTTTTTAAAATTATTTAATTATTTATTATTACATTGTATATGTAAATACATGTTTTACTTTATACATTTTAAATGCTATCATTACTATAAAACATCTGTAAAAAATATATATATAGTATAAATATAGTAAATATACAAATAATTAATAAGTAAGCAATATGTGGTCACAGGTATATGACTATATTGCATTTATGTACATATAAAACATATCAAATATATAAAATACAGAGAAAAAAATATGTATATTTATATATACACACACACACACACACACATTTGCAATATAGTCAATATACGTGTGACCACGTATTATATATATATATATAATTTTCTCTATCTCACATAATATATCAATATATTATGATAGAGAGCAGAAAGAGCCACTCTTCACTACTGTATCTAGATGCTCACTCACACACACAAATGAACAGACAGTGTGTCTCTGTGCTATCAGGTTTATAAAGTGCTCTTGAGTCTGTCTGCTGTCTGTCTGTATGGCTAAACATAGACAGGGAGAGGAAATACTGAAGCTGATACAAAAAGAGAAGAGAAGGGGGTTTAGAAAGAAAGAGAGAGGGATCATGAATGAGAAAGACAGAGAAAGCGAGAGAGTAAAGTTGTCAAAAAGAGAGAGTGTGAATGAGTACGAGAGAAAGAGAGAGAGGTGGGGGCTTTGCTCTTAGGACGCTAGTCTGTCCCTCTCTGCTCCGTTTTTAACACAAAATGAAAAATCACCTTTGCCGCCTGGTGCACTTTAGAGTAGCTTATTTTTAGACCTGCTTGACAGTCTTCCAATGGCCGGAGACTAGCAGATGGGCTGTCTTAAAGCTTCATATGCTCCCAGCTCTCACCTCCCAGAGACAGGAAACTCACTTGGGAGTGTGCTACAAATAAATGCCCCCCTGCCCTGCCCCTGGATTCCCTCATCCCTCCCCTCTTCCCACCTACTCACACCGTTCTCCACCCAGATAGTGCCTGTCCCTGAATTTAGCACCTTCTCTGCAACTACGTCCTGCTGTACTGAAGTGAACTACACCCACGTCACTGTCCAAATAACCCCTCCGCCCTTTCTGGCCTGACCAGGACTGGAGGCGTATGTGTGAATCTGAATGAAATGTAAACATAAATATGCTTATGATAGATGACCTAGAAATGAGCTCCCACTCAGCCAAGGTGTACTTTTACAATTAAATACCAAATTTAGAAAAAAATACTAAAACTAATTTAATTAGTCTTTTTATATTCTTTACTTAATGGACACAAACCAAAATAAATAAATAAATACAGATAAAGAAAAAAAATATATAAATATATATTTACAGTATGAAAAGCTATTATTATTATTAAAAAAACAACAACACACAGAGTGATTAATTTTAAATGTATAAACTATGTTTATATTATACGCCACTATAAGCAAATAACCAATACAAGATATATGTGCACCCAATAATAGTGGCATAAACACACCTGTTCACACTTTCAGATGTGGTTCATTTGGATTCATAAACTTTCTTTGTGCCTTTAGCATCTTGGAGAGAAAAATCCAGGTGATATCGGTCAAAATCTGTGTGGTCGTTTGGTTCTCTGTGAAAGGAGCGGAGGGAGTGATTCCACTATGACTGACCTCCTCTGACCTCTGTGCTCCAGGGCGGCCTTCTCACATTCATCACACACACACACGGTTATATACCCCACCATCACACATGCTCTGTTTACACTCATACATACTGTATAGCCGACATCGGTACGTCTCTGTCAAGCACCAGGTTGCCAAATAAATACTAAATGTACAGGGGATTAATTATACAGCGATGATGTACATAAGCAACTCGATGATGTAATCTTCAGCAACAGAATAGAGCTGGCTCTAAAAGTCAACAAACGCTGTCGGCTGTCTTTAATATAACATTTGACATATTCTGCAGGCATCAAATAGCAGCACATGACTGGCATACAGACGGACCCTTATATCGGTAAAAAAAAGATCATTACAACCATAATTTGTAGTAATATATATATACACACTATAATTTAAAAGTTTATGGTCAGTTAGTTTCCTTTTTCAATGCTGAAGAAATAAATGTTTTTATTCAGCACTGATGCATTAAATTGATCAAAAATTACAGTAATCCTAAAAACAACTGTTGCAGAATTGATAACACAAGAATAAATGACATTTCAAAATATATTGAATTCTATTTTAAACTGTTATAATGTTTCACAGTATTACTGTTTCTACAGTTTTAAAATAAATTAAATGCAGCATAACAGACATTAATTTTTTACGATTTCATTCATGATGGAAAAACTGTTTTAAGTAAAATTAGTTGAAAATGGCTTTTTATGTTAAAAATGGTTAAGACTAAGCTTCCTTAGTTTACATACGTCTACTATGGTTTTATGAACAAACTGCAGTCACCATAGTAAAGTCTGTCATTCTGTGGTAAGCAGTCTCTAATATAAAATTTCACACACTCCGCAGGCATCAAACAACAATATGCAGACATAAAGACAGACTACATACAAAAACAACACACGCATACATGCACAAGCCCTTATGGACATGCACACACAGTTGTGCGTTCGTGAGATCTGTGGAGTGTGGAGGTTCGAATGTTAGATGAGCTCAGTGGCCTCGGTAGAGCCATGTCATGGGCGATAGCACTGCGCTAGGCTAACACTAGGCTACGCTACGCTAGCTGTGTTCTGCCACTCAGAGATGCACTCAAAGTACACACACTCTCTTTCCATGTCATAGCCTCACTAAAACCCTCTCTGCTTCCCCTCAGGGAGGAGGTTTTGACTCCAAAGCAGCCCTAAACTAAGACAGAGAGAGAAAATGCATTACGCGGTGAACGATGCGGCGTGCAGTGAGAAAGAGAGAGGGCTAGTGTGTGTTATCTACAGCCAGTCAACGTCAACACTTTGTTGTCACAACGATATGTGAGCCTAGCAGGCAGAGTGCGGTGAGAGCGAGGAGGAAAAGAGAATAGGAGAGTGTGTGAGGTGTGCTGTCAGAGCTGTGTGATTTATAGAGTGTGCTGTCAGACTCCAGCTGCTGAACCAAAGTGTCAGGTTGAGAGAGACCCCTACCAGTGTCTGTGTGTTGAGAGAGAAAAAAACAGACGGAGAGAATGAGAGAGGAGACAACTTTTTAAAGGCCATATTCTACACTTCTGTAGCATTTTTTTGTCCACTTGTAATGTTAGTGAGGCTTTCCTTGCATTAAAACACTATAGCAATTTGGTTCTATAAGACACTGTCCTACTCAGGTGTGACAATTTGTGTGTTGACATCAAAAATAAAAAAAGGGTCTGATATGAGACACAAAACAGCCAATCAGAACACTTCTCTCGGTTTGCTTACTCGCACACATACACACACTTGTTTTTCCTTGTGGAAAAAAACAGTATACAGCATTTACAGTGACTGTCTAGTTAGAATTAAACAAACTGTTTGCTACTGTACCTTTAAGACTTTTGACAATAAAGACCAATACCACAAAATCTAGGATTTAATTCATCTCGTTTAAACTAAATTAAATTAAAAAAACTTTGTAAAATAAATTAATTTTATTCATTTATTTTTTTAGATTCATGTATTTACTGAAAAATGTAAATAAATGAACTTAAATAAATGAATAAAGGATTAAAATTGCTTCATTATTTATTCACCAATGTTTTTTTCCAAACACAAAGACAAAATTACAGGATTTTGAAAAATTAAAGTTAAGATCATGTTTCATTAAGATATTTTGTACATTTCCTACCATAAATATGTAAAAACTGGCATTGCTTTATAACTTTAAATGCGATTTTTTTTTTCAATATTTAGATTTTTTTGGCACCCTCAGACTCCAGAGTTTCAAATAGTTGCATCTCTGCCAATTGTCCGATCCTAACAAACCACATATCAATGGAAAGCTTGTTTATTCGGTTTTCAGATGCTCAATTTCCAAAAATTTGATCCTTATGACTGGTTCTATAATTATGTAATCTCATGTCATTCCAAACCTGCATGACTTTCTTCTGCGGAACACAAAAGAACATATTTTAAAAAGTTTTAACTGATTGTATCCACATAATGAAAGTCAACACAACACTAATCGACTTTCACGGAGACATTTTTCAAAATCTCTTCTTCAGTGTTCCATAAAAAATTAAGCCATACAGGTTTGGAACGGCATGAGGGAGTAAATAATGACAGAGCCTTCCTTTCTGGGTGAACTATTCCTTTAAGATAAAGTCTTCTCATCTGTTATGCTATGTTAATGAGCGAGGCAAACAGAGTGAAGTATCCACAGTTCCCAAACCCTCCAGATCACAGCTGCGCTCAGTGTGCATGCGCGCGCGTGTGCGTCGAGCGTTGAGAGTGTCGAGCAGCGAGAGTCATCTCACCGACAGCGCTTAGACTCATACGTCACTGTCACAGCCACGACAGTTCCAGTCCCGAGCTGGCAACCCGCACGCGAGACAACAACACACACCACGCAGCGCGGAGCTGTAGTGCCACAGCACAACCCTGCTCAACTGTCATATCTGACTGGGGCATGTGCCGTACACACCCCCTCCTTCTTCTGTTGTCTTCACATTTTCATTTCAGCTGGCTTTCTCTCATGTTGCGTCTCAACATATCCTTCGCTCTGTCTGTGCGTTAAAGGAACAGGCTACCATGAGAGACGGATATGAGAAAACGCTTTATAGTGATCCCAGTGGACACATCTCTTTTTTTTTTCCCCTCGCTCTTCCTTACTCCCTCCCTATCTCCCTCTCATGCCAGTCCCCAAATTATTTAATTTAGCGCAGACACCATATCTCCCTATGTGCCATCCCGCTGAAGTTCTCTCTCCCTCCACGTCCTCCTCCCTTCTTTCCTCCACTTTATAGATTGTTCCAAGCAGGGGTATTTCGTGACAGAATCAGGAGTGTGGGTGGGTTCGCTGGAAAATTTGCAAAAAGGCATTTACTTCATTTTTATCTCAACATAAACACGCACGTGCACGCTCGCGGCCCGAAACCGGTGTCCCACGTTGTAATAAATGAATGCGAATGTGCTGATTTACTCTGAAGATTAGTGCCGCCCCATGGTGAGTGTTTTTGATTTGAATTCGCCAGGCCGGAGCTTTGTTTGAATCTCCGTCTCAGCAAGGGCAGAGCAACAAAACAAATGCAAACAGGTAAACAACTTAAACATGTCCCCTCCGATTCTAGTTTACTCCAATGCCCACCGCCTGGAGAATTTCTATCGAAAAACCGCGTGGCAATGTAAATCCGTAACACCTCGACACACTTTGGTACGCCAGCATATTTAGATAACCGAATACATTAGTGAACGGTTTCATTAGTTCATTATCAACTCTTGGCTAAGTTCCCGCTATTCGCCCTATTCTCATATCACGGCTCTAAAGCCATCAGAGACATCCGAGGCCTAGCGCATGGATCCAGACTCAGGGATGTCGTGGTCTTCGAGAGGGAGCTGCTCTAAACACAGGGCTCATAGCTTTAGCTGGAGACACTATACTGCAGTCCCCTGACAGCCCCTCAACCAGTCAGCCAATCAGCAGCAGGTAAGGTGGATTTGAGGAGCTGTAGGCATGTGTGTGTGTGTTGGGGTTAGGGCTCTGAAGAGAGCCCCCCAGATCCCCATTCTAATAACGTACACTGCCACTCCAGACGCAAGGGCAGCTGGGACACGCACACACACACACTGGCACTAATAAAATTGAGCATCACAATAGAAACCTATATCAATATCTACAGCACACAAAAGCAGATTCAAAGCACACCAGACAAACTCTGCACGTACATTATAAATCTAATATGACGCATAATGGAACAGATTCTATGGATGTTTTTAGAGCTTCTACACTTGTTAACGCCTTGATTTGCTTAATGTGGGTTATAGGAGTAAAAATGTGCCTGTGTGTTCATATGTGAATATTAAATTTAGTTTAAGATGGATTTTATGTTTTCTGAAGAAAATGTGTGTGCTGAAGTATTTTGAGTGCATTGCCGTGTTGTTGCTAAGGTATTCTTAGTGGCTCTTTTAATGTACTGCTGTATGATTCTGTGTTCTAGGTGATAACTGCCATAAACCAAAAAATCATATGCTATATTTTGGTTTTCTGCTTTCTTATTAATTCTATGGGATGTATTCATTTATTTATAAACATTTCCTATTATCAACTTTTTTGTCAAAACTGTGATACATGGATTCTTTGATAAATAGAAAGTAAAAAAAAAAAAAAACATCTGACCCCAATTTGAATGGTGGTAAATTACATAACCTTAAATACTTCAAGTTAAGTATTTAAATGATCTCATAACCTAAAATATAACCATTGGCATGTTAAAAACGTTTGAAGAAACTGTCTACCTCGTCTCCAATATACGCAACACAAAATACAAATTGTAGTTTGAAATCATACAAGCTCTTCCTCCACCTCTGTGAGAGAAAGCGAGTGTGTGTGTACGCCCTGATGAACGCCGCCCCCTTACATCACTCCACTCAGCGCTGTATGAGAACTCACAGCCCTCAAATATTCAACACTTTCGCAATGTCAAGAGGGGGTGGGGGGGGAGAAAGACAAGAAGGCATCAACAAACAAACAAGTGCAAAGACCCCCCCCCTTCCCTCATTCACACACGCACACACTCACTCACTCACCCATCCATCCAAACTGCTGAGTACGGTTAAATATTAACCAGCGCTAAAGGAAACACCATACACCCACGTGCGCACACACATGCCAGCAGGGAAGGGATACAGGGCGTGGGGGGAATGCGGCGCCCCCTGGAGGGCTCAATCAGAACCGGCAGTGTGTAAAAATGAGGCGTACTGTCAGAGAGTGACAGCAGTGCCTATGGAAGGGCCGAAGGGTGGGCGGTTGGGAGTTCACCTGGGGAAACAAAATAACAACTGAAAGAAAATCTACACACACACACACTCACTCACACAAAAAGTCTCTGAAGTTTCTAACAAAGGAGTGGAGGATCCAGCAGAGTAGGTCTAGCTGCGCTGATCGGGGCGAAGCATCACTTATTTACCAGCTTACATCTGCACTATTTATGGGGCACCAGGGAGAGGCAGAAAGGAAAGAGGGAGACGGAGAGAGAGGGGTGGGTGGGGGCAACACAGAGGGGCTAAAATATGCATGGGGGCTGGCTCTTCTGGGAGCCAGAAAAAAGAAAATGGGAAAGGGAGAAAGAATGAGAGACATAAAAAGGCGAATGAGAGAGAGAGACTGAGAGAGCAAGAGAGTTGGAAACAGTTTGAGGAAGGGAGGGAGTTGGTGGGAGTGCGAACGAAAGAAAGAATTAGAGACAAGATAAAGGATGGAAGCAAAGTTTGCCATAAGGGAGAGGGGATGATACAGTAACGTGTCTCGTGAAGGCTCATGGGAAGAAGGGAATTAACACAGAGTGGGGCCGCACTGGGAGGGCATGCTGGGTAGGGCACGTAGGCCATGCCAGTCCATCCATTCAGTCTTGTTAACAGCATACACACACGTTCGGGTCTCATTTCACCTGGGAAGGAGCGGGGTAAAACCCGGCACGGAGCTGTCTATGCTGCTGACTGCTCTATTCCTCACCTGCGTCACCGCACAGGTGGGCCCGGAGTGGATGCGGGGGACGGAGCGGATGGGAGTGATGCGGTGGACCCACTGAGCCATGGGCTGGTGCGAGTATCTCGGTTGGCCGGCCTCAGGGTGAGGCAGACAGTGACCGACAGGGTCCAGCGCTCCCCCTGCTGCTAAATGGACTGACCGGCCATATGCCCAGCGCCGCCGGCCTTATATCACTGTCACACCACGGCCGGGGGCTCACGTGGAGGGGTGGGGCATTTGAACCATGCAGGAGATTTAGGTCACACCCCCCAAGCCCCTAAAATATTAAGTCATGGACCTGAGTAAGCTATTAACCTCACACCCTGCTACTTATAAAGACCCACCCACCAACACACACAGGCGGGCGCTGGAGGGGGCTGCAGGGATGGTGGCCCATAGCTCACAAAGATGAATGTAACTTGGGCTAGGGCAGGATGCAGCTGACCCCAGCGGCCCGTGGCAGCCACTGTGGGCTGAGTTATTCACAGTCCTGCCCCTACTCAATCTGTCTGCCCCATAATCAGCACAGAGAGAGAGAGAGAAACCGAGAGAGAAACAATCGCCTTCATATACTGGCACTGACCTAACAATAATCTTAATGTGCTGTTGCTAAGTTCTTAGCAGACAAATTTTGCATTTTATATTTTAAGGGGAGAAATGGGATTAGAAAAGGTTGAATGCGAGTCAGATTCAAACACACACGACGGGACGCAAACATAGAGTGCTCATAAGGGTCAGAATTTAGTTGCTTTAGCATATTAAAATTACAATTCTTTAGCTATTATATTTAGTCTGCTCTAATACTCAATACTCCAATCCAAGAACAATCAAGAAAAACTCCAAAAAAGGCCATAAAATCCTTCGACAATCCTGAATCTAGTGCTGATATTTTCTGAGTGTAAGGTTGCACCACTACAGACAAGTCCCTAAAGGAGAATCAACCAGTTAGCAGTAACTTTTTTAACCAGTACATTTAGTTCTAGTCCTTTAGAAGGGAATGCGTGGGAAGAATGTGTGTGTGTGTGTGTGTGTGTGAGAGAGATTTAAATTCTGCCTGGCCCTTAGGCTTGGCTGAGATGTCTGCATTTGAGTTGGTGCTTAAATTGATACTATTTTTCACCTCACAGCTCTGTGATATCTCCAGCTAAACTTGAGTCAGCAGATGTGTCTCACTGCTCTGCCATGTCTGCCTCCGCTGGGAATCATTACCACAGGTCAGGAACATCCAGAGGTGCTTAAAACCAAACCACAGCCACTAGAATGTCTGTATTTCTATACAAAAACATCTTTTGGTTGGGCAATGAAGACACAAAACTCCTGCCCAACAAAGAACAAAACTACACTGTGGTTCAAAAGAACGTCAATAAAGAGTACTCAAATGCATCAAAAAGTGACAAATTTCTTAAAGGGTGTTTACAATGACAGCAATTAGCATTGACAAACTAACCAGAGGTGAATTCTTTTTAAGAATAAAAAGCAATATCAATAGCAAACATTGCCAGTGTGACAAAGTTGAAGAGGAATAAATCGCTGTCAGTGAAAACGCACATCAAGGTATACAGTCATGTCAAAAGGAAAGTGACTTGGGGTGCCACAGCATCATAAAGGAAAGTTATAGCAAAAAGTGCACAGAGTGTGGCAGCACTTTGTAAACGTGTGTGGCAGCTCTTACTCGCTAAAATCTATATGTGTGTGAGTGTGTCAGTCTCTGAGTGGAGGGGTTCAGGGCCTCCCTCAGGGAACTCAGATAAAGGCTTCAGTAAAAGAGAGAGAGACTATATCTATCACAGTATAACAGATAGAAAGAGAAACAGATACAAAGACAAAAAGAGAATGGAAGAGGGAAAGAGAGAAAGAAAGAAACAGAGACTCATCCGGAAAGAAATAATGTCAAGTGGACAAAGTGTTTTATTGTTACAGTAGGCAAACGGCTTTTGATGAGCTGTCAGACATCACATTGTGCTGTGAACTTGAGCGTGAACCTGTAGGGCATACAGTTGTCTGTACAGTATCTCTAACTGCTCAAGGCCATCTGAACTGTGATTAGTGTACATTCCTTCATACAGTATATTACAGTGTATATATAATATATAGTGGTGCAATGGTTCTCAACTGGTTTTGTTTGATTTTACACCAAATGTGACCCAACAGTGTCAAAAGAGTTCAATTAAAATAAATAAAAAAATGTAGTAAAAGTAGACAAAATGCCTTGTACTAATGTACTAATATTTCATATTATGAGTGTACTAGCCCAAGACTATGCAAAATTATTTATTATATTAATAAATATTAATTATTCATTATTTAAATTATACAGAGTAGAAAATACTATAAAAAAAGTCTGAATTAATAATTTTTCTCCCCAAACAAAGAGTTTCAAGCTGAGAAGCATTGTACTAGTGTGTGAGTGTGTGTGTGAGAGAGTGTGTGTGAGACAATGAATGGCAATCTGCTTTTGCATATGCATTGCAAATGTGACTGAGAATGGGCCCGGGACAGCATTCCCAGTTGTCTGCCCTGACGATGCACGCGCACGCGTGTGTGTGTGTGTGTGTGTGTGTGTGTGGATGAATGTGAGTTCCAGCAGTCACAGCAGGTGGTGTGATTGATTTGCAGAGTAATGGGTCTAATCGTTACTGGCTTGAGGATGCACCTTGTTTTCTCCTTTAATTCCCTTATTAGCTGTGATCTGTGTCACATCTGTGTCTATCAGGGCTAACTGAGATCGACTATAGAATCCACCTATATTATAAACACCACAAATCAGACACACGTTTTGCTACTACAAGGAGATTCACTGTACATATGACACATAAAATATGATCAAAAAACATTAAAATATGAACATCGGGCTTACTTGGCTTTCTGGAATACTTTATTCTGATTGGTCAAATAAGGACCAACAGGTTTTCTAAGTACAGTGGTTTCTCTAGATTCATGTTTTTCTTATCACTTCTGATGTAACAATGTGGTTTTACACTGAATTGTAAAAACAATTCATGTTCACCTGCTTTTGTTGCACTGCCATGTGATTCTGCATTACTAACCTGGAGCTCAGTTTGGAAGAAGAACTTCTGCGGACACTGGGAACAGTCGTATATCTTGTCCTCCTGTCCGTGGACGGCAAAGATGTGCTGCTGCAGCTTATTGGCCTGAACAAACACTGGGGGAAAAGGACAGAAGGGAAACAGCAGTCAAACGATTGGCCGAAACGCTTAACCCAAGAGTGTACAGCGAATTGGCTGTGAAAATAGCTGATTCGATTAAGAACTAATCCTGAGTGAGGAATTAAAAAAAAAATCCATGACTACCAACTTTCACGCTTTGGGTAGGAGAGGGAGAATAAAAATAATGAATTTTTTGGATTTGAGACAATGTGTCGGCACTGAGGAAAGAGGAAGGGGGAGGGGGCGTTCTCAAATGAAAAGCTCTCAAACTCTCTTTATCGGAGAGCAGGGGATGACAGCCGGAGATGGAGGGAGAGACAGAGACAGACTAAAGTATCCCCACCAGACCTTGTGATATTTATCAATAAATCATTCCTCTTTCCTCGGGTTTTTAAATTCCGTTCGTGTATTTTTTTTTTTTTTTGTTTCAGTAAACTTAAGTTTGCTGTGTGTGGAGACTATGAATTATTGAGCGTCCCTGGAGGAGAAGGCATCCGCTTACTTATTCATGAGCCACACAGGAATAGTGTTAAAGTTTAAAAGAGGACTGCGTACCTGTAAGGGAGGAAAGGGGGAAGAGAACGTGGTGTAGCCAAACAACTCGGTAAAGGTGAAAGAAAGACGGAGAACTAATCCGCAAGGAGGAAGAGAGAGAGGGAGACAAAGGGACGGACAAGGCAAAAGAACAAATGATTAGATCAGAGGGATGGAGGGAAGGACGAATAGAGAAGCAAAAGGGAGTGTACAGTGAATATGGAAGGAGCTGGAACTGGGAGAAGAGTAATAAAGAATGGGTGAGGGAAGAAAAAGATGAATCGAATAAAAAAACAGTATGAAATTATCTGGAGAATGGCGTGTTGCAATGCTGGGGACAATATGGCCTCCAACACCAGTCTTTAATGTTGACAAGCTCAAGTAATGATTTCTGATTCCCAAAGGTTAGCTGACAAACAGTCCAAAGTGACTTTCAAACTTAGTGTGAGGAGACACACACTCGCTGGGCCTGTTTAACTAAATGCACACGTACACGGAGGGTCCTACCCTGGAGAGCGAGAGCGGATTACACTGCCTTTCTATAAACCTGCCCTTTATTCTCTGACCTCTCCTCTCCTGAACACACGCACACACGGATCTTCTCACCTCAAAGACATTCAGCATGACAACTGGCCTACAGAAAAAGCTAATAGTTTGTATGTGACACTTTACAGCGTACAAAATGGCCATTATGATTTGACAAAGCTAGTTAACTGTGGGCTCTTGTTTGTCTATTCTACTGAGGTGCCTTCTGGTCTACTGAAAGTGGAACGTCTGACAGGGGCTCAATCTGCCCAGGGGTCATGAATCCCACCAGGAATCGCAGCGGGAAGATCAGCTCTCATTAGCTTTAGCATCAGCTCAGCAGGTCGCCTGCACGAACCACAGCCTCCTGTCTTGGCCACGTAGAACTTCATTAACCATTGTGTGGATAAGAGTGTGTCATAATATCTCTCTTCTATTTATTTGAACTATCTAGTGAAACTGATCTATCTTTGTATAAAGTAGTGTGCATATGTACAGTAAATGTGTATATTTTGAGCTTATATGCAAGCCATAAACTGATCCGTGTTCTCGAAGTCCATGCCTGGTCTTTCTTCTCTCTCACCAGGATGAACAATGAATTTAATAGTTAATTCAGTTCAATTAGCAGGACAAGGAGGAGAAATGGAGCAGAGGAATGGAGGGAGGGGGGGGGGTGATGAGAATGAGCTTGAGAGAAGGGGTGAAAAAGAGAGAGGAGAGATGAGAAAAATAACAAAAAAAATAAATGAGACAGGATGAAACAGAACAATATAACAATAATGAAAAAGATTATAA